>JALIGW010000006.1:10451698-10771698 GCA_023053685.1 Diadophis punctatus similis | reverse complement strand
AGCCACAGGGAAGAAAAATTAAAAACAGCACCCCAAACCTTCTGGAGGAGAAGGCTGTTTTAGCATTATGTATAATTATAATTAATAATTACTCACACTGATGTGCTTTGGGAAGTTCGTCTTTTGATGTCTGGTAATTACTAACTCTTCTATATATTGTAGGTAGTCTTCGTTTAACAATGCTAATTGGGACAGAAACTCCAGCATTAAGGGATGAGTCATATGTTGAAAAACTGCATGATTGTGCTGCTGAGTGAAAGCAGTTCTAGCAGGCCTGGTAGCCGTCATTAAACAAGGACCATACCAGTTGTTTAGCGAGGGCCTCACATTACTGTGACTTCCACTTTCCTGTTGTCTTCACATTGACTTTGCTTGTGGGGAAACTGGCAGGGAAGGTCACAAAACACAATCATGTGACCTCAGGATACTGTGCTGGCCATAAGTACCAGATCTAGTCATAACTACCACATTCAACATGTTCATAATTTCAGTCGCTGAATGAGTGGTTGTTAAACAAGGATCATCTGTACAGATACTGCTTGATTGCTATTAAAATTCAGCATTGCCAAATCTCAGTGACAGATAAACAGTAGCTCCAGGGACAATAAATGTGAGTCACATTCAGTTGAAGAGAAAAATGTAGCATAAGATCTATTCTATGGAAAACCATGAGGAGAAATTGAAGAAATGTACATACATGAAGGCTGGTTTTTTAGAAGAAGAGTTCTGTTAGTCTACAGTGGAGGAGTTTGGTTGGCACTTTTGCCAACTGAGAAATTTTATTAAAAGTCACAAGCTGTCATAAGTTTCAGCTCACAAGATCAATCTTCAGATACCAGAAGAGCGAAGAAAGCAAGTTCCCTCCTGACCCTGTGGTTGAATTAAATTTAATCTATTTTAGCTGGAGAAGGATAAATTTGGATGGAACTTCAGGGGGGGGAAACATGTTTTGACTGTAAGAGATATCTGACAGATTGTTGGAGAGATTGGCTGGATATCTATTGAAGATATTTTCTATCTTGAGTCCTGTACTGAGGATAGAGTTGGACAAGCCCAGAATCTTATCACCATACTTTTTTGTATCTTACTCTTATTCATATCAGGACCACAATATGAATATGTTGAAAATATTTTGTCAATAATATTTTATATTATTATCTAAATTCCCTCACCACTGTCAAACTATTCACTAAAACTGCATTACTATTACTATTAGTCTTCTCATCGTTCCTATCACCCATCTCCTCCCACTTATGACTGTAACTTGTTGCTTGTATCCTTACGATTTATATTAATATTGATTGTTTCCTGATTGCTTATTTGTACCCTATGACAATCATTAAGTGTTGTACCTCATGATTCTTGACAAATGTATCTTTTCTTTTATGTACACTGAGAGCATATGCTTCAAAGACAAATCCCTTGTGTGTCCAATCACACTTGGCCAATAAAGAATTCTATTCTATTCTAAATATTTAAGCAAGATTTTTATTGCAGTAAAATCTTTTATCCTTTCTTCACCTTACAAGTAAGGGCTGCCAGATTCTACTCGTTCCTTTGCAGTTCTGTGATTCAGTGACTTTTTTTTTTGCTTTCGTTCATAGTGGTAGATCAGATTTTGTCTACGCCAGTTGTTCTTTTAATTAAAAAAAAACCTCTGCAGATTCGTGATTCTGGCAAACCTGTTTTGAATGCAACAGCTTTTCCTGAGCCAATTTATTTGAATTCTGAGTTCAGCACTTTTGGAGAAGTTGAAGAAGATGGAGTAGGAAATCCAGAGATCCGTGTGCCACTTATGGGGACTGCTGATAACTTGCCTGGAACTTTCCAGGTTGGCTTGTAACTAAGCAAACTTTTGTTCTGAAGGAAATCCCTTCAGTTAAGGAAGGAAGAGGAGCAGTGCATAAACAAATTAGCGTCTTCTAAGTATAGCAGCTTGTAACCTAAGGCCATCCTATGATGTAGTCACTGCACCATTAATTTTAACTGCAAAACACAGATCATACATGCCTCAGCCTGCCTTCCTTATACGTAGCCATAAGGACATTTCTGAAATCCAGACCACTGGCATTTGTGGCATTCAGACATTAGCCATCATAATGAACTCTGTGAATATGTGGCATGTATCTCTTGGAAGAGCAGGGTGATATCCAGATCACAAGTGTGGTTGTATTTTTTTGTTTTTTGTTTGTAAATGGGGGGGATATTCCTCACGGTCACTCATGCCCTTATCACCTCACGGCTTGATTATTGCAATGCGCTCTACATGGGGCTACCCCTGAAGAGTGTTTGGAGACTATAGTTGCTCCAGAATGCAGCTGCGCAAGCGGTTGTGGGTGCACCCAGATACACCCACACGACATCAATCCTTCGCAAGCTGCACTGGCTTCCTATCGGTCTCCGGACACAATTCAAGGTGTTGGTTATTACCTTTAAAGTCCTACATGGCTCAGGGGCAGAGTATCTTCGAGACCGCCTTCTACCACATACCTCCCAACGACCGGTAAGATCCCACAGAGTCGGTCTTCTCCGGGTCCCGTCAGCTAAACAGTGTCGGCTGGCGGGGCCGTGGGGGAGAGCCTTCTCTGTGGCTGCCCCAGCTCTCTGGAATCAGCTGCCTCCCGAGATCCGCACTACCTCCACCTTACTGGCCCTTCCGGAAAGCTGTTAAGACCTGGCTTTTCCATCAGGCCTGGGGGCCATTGATCTTTGGCGACAACTAGTAAGGTCAGCCCTTGAATGTATGGATGATTGAAATTATTTTAAATTTAAAATGTGTTTTTTAATCTGTTTTTTTTTATATTGATATAAATTTATATTGATGCTGTGAGCCGCCCAGAATCCTTCAGGAGTTGGGTGGCATAGAAATATATACTCGATAGAATAAACAGTATAGAAATATACTCGACAGAATAAACATATATACCCTTTCCTGGTGAAGAGCTGATAGGGAAGAGAACCTTGTGGCCTAGAGGTTAAACTTCTGCCTTACAAGCAGACTGCCCAGGTCCAATTCCCACTAAGGGTATGGCTATCTGACGAGAGCAAAATAGCTCGAAATAGATCTATAATAGTCTCCCTTTATTTTCATTTATCAGCAAAAAATGTTACACACACACACACACACACACACACACACACACACACACACACACACACACACACACACACACACACACACACACACACACACACACACACATATATATATATATATATATATATATATATATATATATATATATATATATATATATATATATGTATATATATATATATATATAAAACAAACAAACAAACAGGAAGCAATGATCCATTTTTCTGAACTAATTTATCTCCAAAATTCCTTTGTAATTGCTTTTATTCCTCACTGGCTTCAAAGCTTGCTGCAGGGGGCTTAACAGTGGTAAAGTTTCAGAGAAAACAGACCCTATAATTAGTCAATGTGAAATGGTCTTCTCTGCTGGAGATATTAGGAAGTATCTGTAGGATGTTTGGGGAAGCATCTTTCCCATAGATTCAAGTATGTTGCAGAATACCGTCCTACTATCCATCTTGAAATAAGATTTATCTGCCATTCCAGTCAGCTTTGGTATGTGGAATGAACATTTGGGTGCCACATTTTTATTAGCTTCAAGCAAAAAGTGATGTATTTCACCGATCAACTGATAATGAAGGATTAGGGCCTTCTTCCTTGACAAGGCAAATATTTCGCTCATGAGGAAACATATACCATTTCTACACACAAGAGCTTCTCCAGTCTGGTATCAGTGCCAAACTGCATTGACCCCTAGCAAAGGTGTCCAACTTGGAGAAGTCTTCCGACTCAGCTCTTACTCCAGAGGAAAGGCTCTGAAAACAAGTTTGCAGAATTTGCTGTGGGAGGTGTTTGATTAATGAGAATTCCTGCTAGTTGGCATCTACCTAAAACCAAAAAGTGATTCTTTCCAAGCATGATACTTTCACAGTCTTTCCATCAAGATTTATGGAGAAGAGATGAATGGCGTTTCAAAAATTCCAGCAATTGAATTATATCATATCTAGCACCAATATGCCCCAATGTACGTTGGGTTGAAGACTTTTTCCATTTCTTTCTGGGTTC
The DNA here is from genome assembly GCA_023053685.1 of Diadophis punctatus similis. Classification (NCBI taxonomy): domain Eukaryota; kingdom Metazoa; phylum Chordata; class Lepidosauria; order Squamata; family Dipsadidae; genus Diadophis; species Diadophis punctatus. The sequence continues at coordinate 10,767,596 of JALIGW010000006.1, read as the reverse complement.
CAGTAAATTCTTTTCACAAATATAAAGAAGTTTGCAGGTGGTTTGTACATAGAATAGTCTCCTGAATCTTCAGCCTGGGAATCAACTCTTATACCTGCCTTGTCCAGTCTCTCAACTTCAGAAAACTGGTTTGTTCATCAAACCAAGGCATCATCCCCATTATTTTGGAAGGATTAGAGCCAGGGGTGGGTTCCTACTGGTGCGGTCTTGCCTGTTCGTCACCGCAGAGCCGAAGAAACTGTTGGCGTTCGTGACGCGGGGCTTCCCCCGCCCGCTTTCTCCGGCCGCCGGGACACCGCCATTTGCGTTCTTTTGCCCTCTGCGCAAGCAGAACGCTTTGCGCATGCGCAGAGGACAAAAGAACGCAAATGGTGGTGTCCCCGGCGGCCAGGGAAAGCAGGCGGGGGAAGCCCCACGCCACGAACGGCAACAGCTTCTTCGGCTCTGCGGCGACGAACAGGCAAGACCGCACCGGTAGGAACCCACCCCTGATTAGAGACATGATGGCATACCTGTGGCACGCGGAGCCATATCAGTGGGCACGCAAGCTCAGGTCCAGCGCACATGCGCACACCTGCCAGCTGATTTTCGGGCCTTCTGGGCCCACTGGGAGTCAGGAAACATCCTGTTTCCAGCCTCTGGAGGGGGTGGGGAAGGCCCGTTTTTTGCTCTCCCCAAGCTCCAGAGCCTTTCTAGGAGCTTAGGGAGGGCGAAAACGGCCTCCCCCCCCGCCCCTCAGAGGCCCTCCAGAGGCCAGAAATGGCCCATTTCAAGTTGGGAAACGGAACATTCCCAGCCTCTGGAGGGCCTCCTGTGGGGTGGGGAAGGCCGTTATTGCTCTCCCCAGGCCCATAGAAAGGCTCTGAAGCCTGGGGAGAGCGAAAAACAGGTGTGCCATTGTGTGCCGGGAGTTGGGGGGGGTCACGTGCGCATGCAAGGGGGTCATGCGTACATGTGTGTGTGGGGCCACATGGAATTATGGGTGTTGGCATGCGTGTGCGGTCCCCCCTCCCGCTCCCCCCCTTTTGGCACGCGAACCAAAAAATGTTTGCCATCACTGGATTAGAGGGTCAGCTTCCACATTACCATGGAAAGAGTCATTCATATTTTTTTCCTCCCCTTGCTGCCAAGCAGAAAACAATGTGGCTGGAGCCAGGATGCTGACTGGAACACCATTTTTTTCTCTCCTCTCATTCATAATTAGAATGGACTTTCCATCTTCCTTTTTCTTAGTAGTGAGGACAGTCACATAACAATGCAACAATGGTCCAGAAGGGTGTGGCCATTGGCCTTGTATAAGTACCCTTAAAAAGAAAGAAGGCACTGAACTCTAATCAAAGTTGTTTGTTCCTTTTTATGATGCTCCCCACATTTCTTGGTGAATTTTGATAATTGTGGCTAGGAATTAAGGATATTTCTGTAAAAGATTTGTAAGTTCTCTTCAAGATTCATATCTACTTCCCTTCTTCCTTTTGCACATTGGCTGACCTCCCCCTTGTATTTGCTAATGTTTCCAGGACAAAGTTGTTTTCATGTGTGAAATATTTTATACGTCCTCAGCGCCTGAAACTATTCCAAGGATTACATAATATAAAGGTCATGGGAATTTGGGCTAAATTCGATACAGAAGGAAATAACCTCCCAACTGTTCTCTGGGCACAGCTACTTATTAAAGTTGATTTCTTTCAACGTTAACATCTCAGTGGAACTTTTTTCTTCCCCTGTCTTTTCATTTGAGCAGATAATTAGTCTATAAAAAATTAAATACTTTGGTCCTATTCTTTTTTTTTTAATTCAAAAAGTTTTATTAGTACAAAGTACAAACATTTTTCACTTTTTCTCTCCCCCCCCCGGCCTCCCCCCTCCCCCTCCCCCGACTTCCCAGAAAAAGCACAGGATATAATCTTCAATAAACATGAACTTAAAATATACTAACAAATTATAAATTCAAGAATTTCTCTAATTTCTTAACTCCACATTATTTAAAATCTATTAAGCCATTCTAAAATTCTTAACATATATCATTATTAAACTATATATATATCTTCTTAATCTGATACTTTTTTTTAATATAATCAGTCCATCTACTCCCGTGGTGGCGAACCTATGGCACGTGTGCCACAGGTGGCACGCGGAGCCATAGCGGAGGGCACGCGACCGTTGCCCACCGGTAAACTGGAAGTGCGGAAAAACGCACTTCCGGTTTGCCGGTGAGCTGTTTTTTGCACTCCGGAGGGTTCAGGGAAGCTCCCTGAAGCCCCGGAATGCAAAAAACTACAAAACGGACAAACCGGAAGTGCAGAAAAACACACTTCCGGTTTGCCCGTTTCATCGTTTTTTACCGTCCCAGGCTCCGGTAAGGCCTTTGCGCGGGGGTGGGGGTGTGTGCGCATGCGCAGGGGGCAGCATGGGGGGGTGTTGTGCGCATGCGTGGGGGGGAGGGAATGGGTGTGGGCATGCGAGCACGCGCTAGCGCGCGCACCCCCCTTTTTGACACGCGAACCTAAAAAGGTTCGCCATCACTGATCTACTCCATTCCAATATATATCTCTCATTTGAGTGTTCTTTTAGATATGATGAAATTTTTGCCATTTCTGCCAGATGTGCAACTTTTGTTGTCCATTCCTCAATGGTAGGTATATCTTCTTTCTTCCAATACTGTGCTACCAGCAACCTGGCAGCCGTTATCAAATTCAGAACCAATTTGGTGTCTATTACAGTACAATCCATAATTATTCCCAGCAAGAAAAACTGTGGTGTAAACTTACTTTTTTTTCTTTAAAATATTTTGAATAATCCACCATATTTTAATCCAAAAAGCCTTAATTTTCTTACAAGTCCACCAAATATGGAAATAAGTAGCATCTTCACATTCACATCTCCAGCATTTAGGTTGTAAATTAGGATACATACGAGCTAGTTTTTTTGGATCCAAATGCCATCTATAAAACATTTTGTAAAAATTTTCTCTTAAATTTTGAGTTTGTGTAAATTTTACATTTCAAACCCATATGTTCTCCCATGTTTCCATCATTATAGGTTCTCCAATATTTTGCACCCATTTTATCATGCAATCCTTAACTAGCTCCTAGGTCAGTGATGGCGAACCTTTTTTCCCTCGGGTGCCGGAAACGCTTGTGTGCGCGCTGTCACGCACGTGTGAGTGCCCACACCCATAATTCAATGCCTGGGGAGGGTGAAAACGGCCTCTCCCGCCCCCGCAGAGGCCCTCTGGAGGCCGGAAATGGCCCATTTCCCGACTTCCGGTGGGCCTGGTAGGCCCGTTTTTCACCCTCCCCAGGCTCCAGAGGCTTCCCTGGAGCCTGGGGAGGGCGAAAACACCCCCTCGGAGGCCCTCTGGAAACCTAAAATGCCATCACAGAGCCTCCACATGAGCAAAAAATCAGCTGGCCGGCACGCACATGCATGCTGGAGTTGAGCTAGGGCAACGGCTCGCGTGCCGGCAGATATGGCTCCGCGTGCCACCTGTGGCACGCGTGCCATAGGTTCGCCATCACTGTCCTAGGTCCTATTCTTTAGATCTCCATATATTGAAAGTATGCTGTATCCTTACGATTCTCCAAGCAAGAGCCAAAGCGTAAAGGTGTTATAGAAATTGACTCGTTTACACAAATCACCTCGTTGGAGTTGAAGAAAAAGACTTCATTCAGTCTCTATTTCTTCAAAATAGTGATTAATAAGAGTAGAATTGATATACCATTCAGTGACTGGGAAAAGATGGAATGTTTAATGTTGGCATAAAATAATGTTTACTAACTCATGGTGAATTCTTTGGGATTGATTAAATCATGGCTGGGAAGTTTGCATTCCCACCCACCCACCCCATTTTCTAGTGTATTTACCACCCCAGATCATACCGCTGGAATTTGGCAGGAAAACAGTCAATTTTCAGTAGTACAGATTTGGGCTTTAAAAAAAAAAAAACAGGAAAAAATGAGAATTAACATGTTAAACAAAATGGATCCATCTCCACTCAAAAGAGAGAGAGAGAGAGAGAAAGAAAGAAAGAAAAAGAAACCCCCCCAACTTAAAAAAAAGAGAACTAATTTTTTCATCCTACCCATTACCGTATTTTTCGGAGTATAAGACGCACCTTTTTGCCCCCAAAAAGAGGGTGGAAATGTCGGTGCGTCTTATACACCGAATACAGCAATTTTTAGCCTCCTGAAGCCCCGCCCCCGCATCCAATTTTTGCAAAAAAATGGGCCTTTTTTGCAAAAATGGGGGGGTTGCCTTCCCCCACCCCTCTAGGAGTGCTCTGCAGGCTTCCCAGATCCTCTGCATGCCCTGTTTTTGAAAAAAATGAGAGAAAAATGGGCCGTTTTTTTACAAAAATTGGGGTGTTTTTGCCTTCCCCCACCCCTTAGGAGTCCACTGCAGGCTTCCCAGATCCTCTGCATGCCCTGTTTTTGCAAAAAAATGAGCGAAAAACAGGCTGTTTTTTGCAAAAATTGGGGCGTTTTTGCCTTCTAATTACCCCATCTAGCATGACTGGAGGAGGAATTCTGGGAGTTGAAGTCCACTAGTCTTAAAGCTGTCAAGTTTGAAGTTTTTTAAAAGTATACATGGTTGTAAAAAGTATACATGATTGTAAAAAGTATTCTGCTACACTGGCATTTTATTAAATAATATATTACTGCACCATTTGGTTCAGAATACTTTTTTCCTTGTTTTCCTCCTCTAAAATCTAGGTGCGTCTTTTACTCCGGTGCGTCTTATACTCCGAAAAATACGGTAATGTCCCGTTCTCAAGTACTGTTGCAGTGTTTGGAGGCCAAAATATATATTTTTAAAAAATCACAAAGCTGCCCTCCCAGCTAAAAAAAGATCCCCTGCCCCTAGATTAAATGCATCAAAAACAAAAGCAATGTCTGTCAGATAAAATTATATAAAAATATTTAGTTTGAACTGAGTGAGTGATTCCATCAAGCTATTAAATAAAACTCAGAAGTCCCTATATAGTTTTATGTTATCATTCAAGTGGTGTTATGCTTAATTACTAGATTATTAAAATAAACATTTAGCCTAGTTGAGAAAAGACAAGAAAATATACCTCTGATGTAGATAACCAAGTTGTGCTTATTATCTATACCTAAATTTACAGGGCTAAAGCATATGCCAAGGCAACCGTTTTTCCACTTCTTGAAATATATAAGTTCAAGATGTAGTCTGGGCATTATTTCAAGCCTGTAGGATTTATTTTGTTTTTACTAGAATCCCAAGATTAACCACCCATAGAGACAAAAAATAATGGCTGTGGCTGCTCACAAAGCTATTTTTTTTAAATGTGCATAGAGTAACATAAGAATAAATATATAAGTGTTACAAAAAAACCATATCCAGGGATTACCAAAAGACCTCAGCCAAAATAGTTTCTGCTTTGTCAGTTGGTAGATACTATCTTGGATAAGAGCCATCACATAATTATAATTTTTAAAAATACTGCGCAAACTGCATTAAATTAAAGCAATAAAAGGAAAGGAATTTAAAAAAACTTTTGAATCACCTGTTTACCCACAAATTAACTTTCCCTTAAATCAGGGGTCTCCAACCTTGGCAGCATTAAGCCTGGCGGACTTCAACTCCCAAAATTCCCCATTCTGGGAGAATTCTGGGAGTTGAAGTCCTCCTGGCTTAAGGTTGCCAAGGTTAGAAACCCCTGCTAAATGATGATGTAGATTATGATGGTGATGATGATGATGATACCAATTTATCTAGGTGCCAAATCAACATGCAACTCAAATCAGTGTGAAAAAACCAGATACTAAATGTAATAAATCATATTGAAACAATTTCAAACAACCAAAACAAGCCAGATATAATCAAGATGGTCATAAGATCCAGATCTTCAGATACTTCCAAAAGGCAGAGAAAGTCAGAACCATATGAAATGCTTCCCACAGTAGGCACAGCAAGAGAGAAGGTTCATCTCTTGGGTCCAACCAGATGATACTACTAAGTTATAAGATCAGATGGACAGAAGAAATAAACAGAGATCGGTAAACACTAAAACAGGGCTTGTGCCATGAAGAGAAACAGCCAGCAACTTAAATCACACCTGGAAGTAGCAGTGTGACATGGACACACTCAAATGCTCCCATTAGTATTTACCTTGCTGTTTTCTGGAGTAGCTACAGGTTCTGATTGCCCAGGCCTGAAACCAAACAGAAAACATCCAATAATCCATTTCCTCCATAGCCTTTTGAAGTTAAAGCCCAATCACTTCCCCCAAAATAGAATGTGTTTGAAGGTGTCCAATACTGTTGGGTCTAATGATGTCTTCTTGAATAAGGTGAGCACCACCATGTCCCTAAATCAGGGGTCAGCAACCCACGGCTCTGGAGCCGCATGTGGCTCTTTCATCCCTCTGCTGCGGCTCCCGGTTGCCAGTCCGCTCCACAATTGATAGAGCTTTCAGTTAGGACAGGTAGAGGAAAAAGGATGCCGCACTAGGAGGAGACTCTATGGTGCGGGAACCGGACTTCCAGTCGGCAGAGGAAAAAGGATGCCATGCTAGGAGGAGACTCTATGGCAGGGGAAGTGGACTTCTGGTTGGCTCCAGAATTGAACAGGGGGCTTCCAGTTAGGACCTTTGTGGCTCTTTGAGTGTTTAATGTTGCCGACCCCTGCCCTAAGTGAAGGGAGAACCATCCCCTAAGTCAAGTATGAATTCACCACCGCTTGGAACAACACATTACAACCAACACATCAGCTCTCAGGAGGCCGTGGCCAACCAGAAGGTACATTAATCTAAAATACAGGTGGTCATGCTAACAGATTTGTGATCACTGTTTACTTCAAAATGTTGAACTTTGCCAGACTTACTTAGCTATGCCAGACTTAGCTATGCATATCCAGCATTCATTTCAGATCTAAGCAACTTTATCTAACAGATGCCTTGAATAATCATCACCGTGGCTTTTCAGATTATTTTCTGACCCATCCCTCCCTAAGTGGCACATCTTTGTTTGTGATGGTGGTGCCTTCAAGTCAGTGTTGACCAGGGGTGCGTTCCTACTTACCTCGCTGCCGGTTCGCTTCCTCCCATGCCGCTTAGGCGCGCGCGCTTTGCGCATACGTAACCATGTGCAGTGGCCAAAAAACTGGAAAAAAATTTAAAAAATAAAAGCCAAAACAAGATGGCGACCGCATGCACAGTGCCGAGGTGGCGCAGTGGTTAGAGGCAGGTACTGCAGGCCACTTTAGCTGACACTGATCCACAGGTCAGCGGTTCAAATCTCACCGGCTCAAGGTTGACTTGGAAGGACTTCCATCCTTCCGAGATAGGTAAAATGAGGACCCAGATTGTTGGGGGCAATATAAATATACATTGCTTACTGATGTAAACCGCTTAGAGAGTGCTTGCACTTTGAGGTGGTATATAAATGTCACAAAATAAATAAAATAAATAAATAAAATGCTCAGAAGAAAAAAAAATCGGGAAAAAAATGAAAAAAAAATTTTTTAAAGATGGCGGCAGCCACAGACCGGCACCGACCGAACCGGGTCAGTGACATCATCGTCACGTCACCAGTGGATCGCTACTGGTTCAGGCGAACCGGTCCAAACCGGGAGGAACCCACCCCTGGTGTTGACTCCTGCCAGGAGACGTCCCTGCAGTTTTCTTGGCAGTGTTTTCCGAAGTGATTTGCCATTTTTCTTTCCTAGGGCTGAGGGAGAGTGACTTGTCAAAGGTGGGACTAAAATTCATGGTCTCCCAGCGTTTAGCCAATTATGTTAACCACCACATCAAACTAACTTTCCTTAAATGGCATTATGTCACTTTAAACAGAGTCATCAGTGCAATTTGTGAATGTATCAAGAGCAGAAGAAAAATTATATTTTACTGTTCCAATTGCCACAGTATAATCCTTAATAAGAGCCCTTATTCATGTCCGGTCAGTTTCACTCTGTTTTTCACCAATGACACTCCAGGCATCTCTTCCATTGCTTTTTCTTCTGGAGTTCCTCTAACAGGGACCCATGTTCAGAGAATGGCTATGCAGGCAGTCTTATCTAGGGCTGTTGCCACTTTCTCCTTCCAAGAGGGGACACATCTCAGTGGAACTATATCCCAGATCCTCAGGGGCTTCTCCAAGTGCCCTCTGAAACTGGATATGGTCCCATGAGGTGTCTTGAATGGATCAAATTTGTACGTCTTCCCAATATTAGGGAGCAGGTACAGAGAACTACAGAGCAATCAAAAGTAATCTGTCTGTGATAACATAATATATAATATCCCTCAACTCCAAATCATATCTCCACTTCCCCCAAGATAGGGGACGGCAACCTTAAACACTCAGAGAGCTATTTGGACCTGCTTCCCACAGAAGTGAAAAAAGGAGCCACAAAACTCTTCCCGTGTCTGACTATTTTTCTGAGCAGCCACAAAACTAGCATATATAGTTGAATTAAAGATTTTCTTCTGAATCTTTTCTTTTCCTGGATTTATCCATGGTTGGCCTACCATCGGTCAAAAAGCTCAATAAATTGCGTGCCGTCGGGTGTCGCACATTGGCAGTTGTGACACATATGTTGAGCAACAGGGAGCCGCAGCAGAGGGTTGAAAGAGCCACATGCGGCTCCAGAGCTGTGGATTGCTGACCCCTACCCCAAGACAAACACCAGATCTAGCATGTGATTCCCACAATGCATTAAGCCCTCAATGACTTGACACAGGTCCACTGTAGCCATGATGGTCATGAACTCGTGAGTGACTTCAAATTGTAACCATTATAATTTAGGTAAATTTATAACAGTTCATGATAGATTTTCTATCAAAAATCATCTTCGTAATATAACAAAAATTAAAATTAGAGGTAATCTTTTTTATTATACTTCATAATATTTTGAAGTATATTTATATATTTTATATATATATATATTTTACATATTTTTTAATACTTCCCTCTGACCGGTTAGGTCCCACAGAGTGGGTCTCCTCCAGGTCCCGTCAGCCAAACAATGCCGGCTGGCGGGCCCTAAGGGGAGGGCTTTCTCTGTGGGGCGCCCCATGCTCTGGAACCAACTTCCCCCAGAGATCCGAATTATCCCCACCCTGCTGGCCTTCCGAAAAGCCATTAAGACATGGCTCTTCCTGCAGGCAGGGGTCTGAGACAATTTTATACCCGAGATCTCCCCCTTTATGCATGTTGTTGGATGTGTTTTTAACTTTTTAAAAATTGTTTTTAAATAAATTTATTGTTTAGTGTTCTCTTAAAATGTTGTACGCCGCCCTGAGTCCTTAGGGAGTAGGGCGGCATAGAAGAACCTAATAATAAATAAATAAATAAATAAATATTACTGCAATTTGCTAAGCTGTCTTAAAACATCTGAACCACCCACATCATACAAGACAATAACATACAAATAAATAAATAAATGGGCTATAAGGTGTTTATCAAATTCGTAGCAAAACCAATAGTGCCGTTTGCTTGTTAGTAACTTTATTTCAAATCAGAAGGTTGTTATCCCCTTAAATAGCAACCTTTTACAAAACCACTACATCTGTATGAAATTGATAGTTGAATTTATGGCCTGCTTTTTAAATTGTTTCCTTCATATTTGAGAAATGAAACCCAGATTAACCCAGAGCTAGTTGCCAAATTAAATCCAAGCCTTTATTTTTGTTTTAGATTAATAATCCATCTCCCAAATGCCTTTAAGACAACCCTGTTTTAGGATCCCATCCAATTCCAGTGTTCAGTTTTAGAAACCATGTCAGACAGTTTAAAGTTAGTCCACAAATTTATGAACAATACTAAAATGAAACAGGCGTGTTTCACACAGCCTCCACTCTCGGTTTTCCCCTCGGGCAGTTTTTCAGCAATCCAAATTGGATCAGCAGCAAGTGGTTGCTCAATTGTTTTGATTGTTTGTTAATGGGAAGGTCCCTATCTAGAATATAGAACATATATTCTGGTGTTTTCTGCTCAACACCAGAGATTTATACCAGGGGTCGGCAAACTTAACACTCAGAGAGCCATTTGGACCCGTTTCCCACAGAAGTGAAAACACCAGGAGCCACAAAACTCTTCCCGTGCCTGACTATTTCCTGAGCGGCCACAAAACTAGCATATATAGTTAAATAAAAGATTCTGTTTTCTTCCAAAACTTTTCTTTTCTTGGATTTATCCATGGTTGGCCTACCGTGGGTCGAAAAGCTCAATAAATTGCGTGCCGGCAGGTGTCGCACATTGGCAGCAGGGGCGGGTTCCTAATTTTTTTACTACCACTCTGTGGGCGTGGCTTATTTTGTGGGTGTGGCTTGCCAGCCATGTGACCGGGTGGGCGTGGCTTGCCAGCCATGTAACTGGGTGGGCGTGGCTTCTCGGACTGCTGAAAGGAGGGGAACTGAGATAGGTCCTGCTGCCCATTCCCCCTCCCCTCAACAGCTCGAGAAGCCTCGAACTTGCAAAAATGCCTAGGATCATCACCGCGCATTCGTGGCTTCTCGGACTGCTGAAGGGAGGGGAATGGAGATAGCTCCTGCCGCCCGTTCTTTCAGCGTCTCACGCGCTCCCTCAGCCATCCTCCCCTGCTTGGACTCAAATGTAAAAAAATTTTTTTAAAAAAATGACGGCGCCCAGGCACCTGCAACCGACCACACCGGTACTGTGACTTCACCAGCAGGCCGCTACCGGTGCTATAGAGTGGCTCGCACTGGTAGGAACCCACCACTGATTGGCAGTTGTGACACACATTTTGAGCAACAGAGAGCCGCAACAGAGGGATGAAAGAGCCACATGCGGCTCCAGAGCCGTGGATTGCTGACCCCTGCTTTATACCATCCCAGTCAAATGGTCAATCAGTCTATTCTTCTTGTCCTGCTGTTTGGTGCTCTGTGACAGTATCTCAAGTATTATAAGGCAGCTATCACGTCTTTCTCTTTGATAGATTAGATTTGTCGAGCTCCCTCAACCATTCATTATACAATTTCCAGATTCATTATACAATCTCCAGACCCATTATGATCTTTGTTCTTCTCTGCACACTTTCCGCATTTCTGCTCACATTTTCATGCTCACCAGAAATGGATGTAGTATTCAAAGTGTGGCCTCATTAGTGCGGTATAAAGTGGTATTATCACTTCTCATGATCTTGATGCTATCTCTCTGTGGATAAGTTCTACAGCAGTGATGGTGAACCCTTTTTGGCTCGGGTGTCAAAAGGGTGCCAATAGCGTGCCCACACCCATAATGCAATGCCATCCCCCCCATGCATGCGCACAACCCCCATGCTGCCCCCGCACATGTGCACAACCCCCCTCACTGCCTCCCTGCGCATTCGCACAGGCCTCACTGAAGCCTCCGGACTTCCGGTAGGCCCTTTGGGCTGTTTTTCGCTCTCCCCAGGGTTCAGGAGTCTTTCCTGAAGACTGGGGAGAGCGAAAATGGCTGAAAAGAAGGCCAAAAATCAGCTGGCCAGCGCACACATGCACGCTAGAGCTGACATAGGGCAACCCCTCACGTGCCCTGCCCTCAGATATGGCTCCGCGTGCCACCTGTGGCACGCGTGCCACCTGTGGCACGCGTGCCATACATTCGCCATCACTGTTCTACAGTGTCCTTCTTCCTCTTGAGCTGATGACTCAGTATGGGTTAAAGTTTCCATTAAAATAGTCAAAGACCCACCCACCCCCCAAAAAACCCCAAATGCATACATAAACATACAGAGTTGACCCTTCAGACTGACTGCCTCAGGTGACAGATGGTGAGTATGTGGTAGCAGCAGACAAAGGCATACTTGTATTGGCCCTGATCCACAAACTAGGCTTGAATTCCTGCTTGGAGATTGCCCTGAACTGGCTATAGAATAAGCATACAAAATGTTTTCTAAGACTAATAGTTAGTTTATTGTAAGAACTATCGGTAGCTTTTCACGATTGAAACAGTTACTCTCCACACATATTATGGCCTACAGCTGGGCAATTTAGCGTCTGTATTCTTTAGACAAAATCATGTGCTGGTTTCTATATATTTCTCCTCTGACCTTTGGTAGAATTGGTTACACTTGGTCTAGGCTGTGAAAGTGAGAATAGAATACGTCCTTTGTTTTGCTGAAATTGCCCCAGAGATCTTCAGCTTTACAGGACATGCGGACCGCCTGTGGAGCTTCATGTAAATAGATGCTGGTGTTTTGGTGGTATCTAGCTGGTGATCTGAATTCTGTGTCAGACTGCAAGTTTCCCTTACATGATCAGATGAAGTAAAGTAAAAGGATCAAATGAAGTAAAGATAATGTTAACTGTAAGCAAGAGTCTAAAAAAGGTGAGGGTGTTTTGCTTGATACGCCTTATGTTATTCAATAGTGGTGTTGGAGTAGCTTCAATTGATCAAGTTAATGATGTCATTTTCCTATTATTCGTGTGTTGTATAATAGCAAAAGCCCTTAGACCAGCGGTTCTCAACCTGTGGGTCATGACCCCTTTGGGGGTCGAACGACCCTTTCACAGGGGTCGCCTAAGACCATCGGAAAACACATATTTCCGATGGGCTTAGGAACTGAGACACCGCTCCTCTATCCGTTTCCAGGCAGGTCCACCCACATGCAAATAGACTACTGGAAAAAAATTATCTGTACCATGGGAACTTCTGAGCATGTGCAGAAGACGAATTTCCGGCACTGCGCATGCTCAGAAGTTCCCATGGTACAGATAATTTTTTTTGCAGTAGTCTATTTGCATGTGGGTGGACCCGCCTGAAGACGGATAGAGGAGCAGTGTCTCGGTTTTCCGGCACTCGAATTTCCGGCACTGTGCATGCGTCGCCATCTTGTTTTCAGCTTTTTTTTTGCAATTTTTAAAAAAACTTTCGGCACTGTGCATGCGTGCGTGTGCAAAGTGCACGCGTGGCCACAAGGCACTGCCACGCAGCGCAGGAGGAAGCAAACCGGCAGCAAGGTAAGTTAGAACCCACCCCCGAGTTTCCTAATTATTTTATTATTTTATGGTTGGGGGTCACCACAACATGAGGAACTGTATTAAAGGGTCGCGGCATTAGGAAGGTTGAGAACCACTGCCTTAGACTTATATACCACTTTACAGTGCTTTACATTCCTCTCTAAGCGGTTTACAGAGTCAGCATATTGCCCCCAACAATCTGGGTCCTCATTTTACCCACCTCCGAAGGATAGAAGGCTGAGTCAACCTTACAATAGCTGCGGCGGAAATGTAAAAACAGAGGTTTTAAAATGCTGATGGGGGGCTTCATAATAGAAACTGATCGTGCTCCTTTCGTATGATCCTCCCAAAGAGGCGTGCCCTTGTGTATCGTTAATATTGTTTTAAAGAAACTGGATTAAAAATGTATCTTCATGTATGAAATTTGAGGCAAAAAGTGGGTCTGAAAAAGACTGAAAGTACTTGTGGCTGTTCAAATAAAACACTATAGTACTGCAGCTCATCCTTGGTTATATGGTATGCAAATACAAGAGAGCAGGTAAAAGCAACATAGGTTTGTAAAGATAATATTAGGAGGCCTAATGTAGTCAAAATGTAGACTTGGAGGGGAAGACCTAGGTTCTTGTTTGACTTCATCTGCAAAAGTTCACTTGGTGAGTTTAAAAGTCTTGCATAGTTGGATATAAATGGATCACACAATAAAAATATGCACCATATTTATTTATTTATTTATTTATTTAAATGGATTTATATGCCGCCCAACTCCCAGGGGACTCTGGGCGGCTCACAACATGTCAATCCATTTTCCAATATAAAAAGACACAACAATTTAAAAGCTACAAAAATTAAAAAGAACATCTAACATTCATAACCAAGGGGGGAGACCCATATCTGGTCTAGTTGGTCTCACTTTCACCCCGCCTGCCGGAATGGTAGGCGGGGTAGGTTTACCATATTGCTAAACCTACCAAGCCCATAGATTAGTTTGCAGTTGAAATGGTATGGTTGACTATGCCAACCTTTATTTCTGAAATCCATTATGAATTTATCATTACCTGAAAATGTTCAATAGTGATTTTGTTATGCAAAATATCAAGCATTAATTCTGGAAATTTAGGGGAAACACTTCTACTGTATATTCCTTATGACCTTTTTTTCTCAGTTTTCATGTGAAAGAAATTAGATACTCATCGTCTAGAGATGCACAGCCTATATTTGTGATGAATTTTCATGAGACAAACAGGATGGGTATTATACGTTATAAAATAAAAAAGTAAAGGGTTGCCATTTGCTGCAGGAATGCTGGGCTGAACTAGGCATAGAGAGAGAGAAATAGATAACAGATAACAGATTAACAGAGTTGGAAGGGACCTTGTAGGTCATCTAGTCCAATCCGCTGCTCAAGCAGGAGAGCCCACCATTTCTGACAGATGGCAGTCCAGTCCCTTCTTGAAAGCTTCCAGTGATGAAGCTCCCACAACTTCTGAAGGCAACTTCTGTTCCATTGGTTGATTGTTCTCACTGTCTCAATGCACTCAATGATAGATAGATAGATAGATAGATAGATAGATAGATAGATAGATAGATAGATAGATAGATAGATAGATAGACAGACAGACAGACAGACAGACAGACAGACAGACAGACAGACATAGATAGACAGACAGACAGACAGACAGACAGACAGACAGACAGACAGACAGACAGACAGACAGACAGATAGATAGATAGATAGATAGATAGATAGATAGGTGAGATATTGATAGGTGAGATAGATAGATAGATAGATAGATAGATAGATAGATAGATAGATAGATAGATAGATAGATAGATAGACAGACAGACAGACAGACAGACAGACAGACAGACAGACAGACAGACAGACAGACAGACAGACAGACAGACAGACAGACAGATGAGAGTGAGTGAGTGAGAGAGAGAGAGAGATGATAGATAGATAGATAGATAGATAGATAGATAGATAGATAGATAGATGATAGATAGATAGATAGATAGATAGATAGATAGATAGATAGATAGATAGATAGATAGATAGATAGATAGATAGATAGATAGATGAGATATAGATAGGTGAGAGAGAGAGAGAGAGAGAGATGATTGATAGCTAGATGATTGATAGCTAGATGATAGATAGATAGATAGATAGATAGATAGATAGATAGATAGATAGATAGATAGATAGATAGATAGATAGATAGACAGACAGACAGACAGACAGACAGACAGACAGACGATGATAGATAGATAGATAGATAGATAGATAGATAGATAGATGATAGATAGATAGATAGATAGATAGATAGATAGATAGATAGATAGATAGATAGATAGATAGATAGATAGATAAGAGAGAGAGAGAGAGAGAGAGAGAGAGAGAGAGAGAGAGAGAGAGAGAGAGAGAGAGAGAGAGAGAGACTTTTTCTAATGAAATAGTAAAGCAGGGTTGCAACATTTGTGGACAAATACACAGACATGCAAATATCAGCAGAACATATTCAAATCCTCAAAAAATCTTGGGCATTTACGTTAAGTTGCCTGAGCATTTACCACTCCCAGTAATCCTTGTTTGTTGGAATATGTCCGGAGCTGACTTGGGTGGGATTTTCCTCTCCTTGGTGAATGCTGCACTGTTCGGTTACGGGAGAGATCAGCCAACACTCTTGGATGCCCTTCTGCATTTCAGCACTCCCCCTCCCCCCATGTGGTCTCACGGACATTATCAAGCACACCTTAGGTTTACCCCTTGGTGGTTACTCTCAGCTCCTCTTCTCACCCTTACCAATTAGTGTGGGAAGGATTTGCACACTGACTTCCCATCTAGACTGTAATAAAGTGGTCTCCTTCAACCTGTCACTCCACTGCAACCCCTCACATTCCCAGTTAGCTCTTTGGTTGGAAATTTGGGGAGTTGCCATCCCAAACCATTTACAGCACACTAAGTCTGGAAAGGCTATAATAGAATAGAATAGAATAGAATTCTTTATTGGCCAAGTGTGATTGGACACACAAGGAATTTGTCTTTGGTGCATATGCTCTCAGTGTACATAAAAGAAAAGATACATTTGTCAAGAATGGTTGTCATAGGGTTCAAGTAAGCAATCAGGAAACAATATTAATATAAATCGTAAGGATACAAGCAACAAGTTACAGTCATACAGTCATAAGTGGGAGGAGATGGGTGATAGGAACGATGAGAAAAACTAATAGTAATAGTAATGCAGCCTAGTGAATAGTTTGACAGTGGGGAGGGAATTATTTTTTAGCAGAGTGATGGCGTTCGGGAAAAAACTGTTCTTGTGTCTAGTTGTCTTGGTGTGCAGTGCTCTATAGCGACGTTTTGAGGGTAGGAGTTGAAGCAATTTATGTCCAGGATGCGAGGGGTCAGTAAATATTTTCACGGCCCTCTTTTTGACTCGTGCAGTATACAGGTCCTCAATGGAAGGCAGGTTGGTTGTTTTTCCTGCAGTTCTGATTATCCTCTGAAGTCTGTGTCTGTCTTGTTGGGTTGCAGAACCAAACCAGACAGTTATAGAGGTGCAGATGACAGACTCAATGATTCCTCTGTAGAACATAAAAAACATAAAAACATAAAAAGTATGGATGCCTTACTTCATTTTTGGTGATATCTTAAATAATAAATGTTTGGATGGGGGTATAGATGAAAAGTTGAAATGCAGGTGAATTCATAGGTAACGTTTAACTCACTTTATTTAATAAAGTTTATAAAAATGAAGCTTTCAGATATGAACACCCAATATGTGAATTTTTATGTATGTTTGAGCCAAAGTGTTTCAAGAACAATGAAAACGTTTAAAGTGGTACTATCTAAATATGAACATTAATATAGCATTGATGATGATAATATGACAATATTAATAATACTAATATAATAAACATCAGTCATGTTTAGAGGGGAAATGAGTTATCAGCATTAGTTTGAAAAACTGTGTCTCTTTTCATGAACTGCACAGCCAGAATGATTCATGTGTATCTTTTTTTAAATATTTATTTTGTTTTACCAACAAGAGTAAAATACAAACAAAAGTGGGGAAAAGGTACATCCAACACTAACAACAAAAAGAAAAAAATTGTGTACAAAAAAGGAAAAACTATGACCCATATGTCAAATAAATCTAACATTAAACATAAAGAATCCACATCAGCTAAATTCTGAAAAGAAAAATTTAAAAAACCTGATGGATTCTCCTAAATCTTTTTTAATAAAATCAAAATTGTATTCTTTTGCGAGGTTACCTTTTTATGTCATTGTCATAAAAACATACACCAGTCTGTTTGGTATCTTCTAGTGCAGTGATGGCGAACCTTTTTTGGTTCGCGTGCCAAAAAGGGGTGGGTGGGATCACGTGTGTGCGTGCCCATACCCATAATTCCATGCACCCCCGCGCATGCGCATATGACCCCCCCACTCCCAGCATGCAATGGCACGCCCATTTTTTGCTCTCTCCAGGCTTCTAGGAGCCTGGGGAGGGCGAAAACGGCCTTCCCCACCCCCTCTGGAGGCTGGAAACAGCCTGTTTCCTGACTCCCAGTGGGCCCAGAAGGCCCGGAAATCAGCTGGCCGGTGCGCACATGCACGCCGGACCTGAGCTCGCGTGCCCACTGATATGGCTCCGCATGCCACTTGTGGCACCCGTGCCATAGGTTTGCCATCACGGTTCTAGTGGATATAATCTTCAAAGACTTTAGAACTTTAATAATCCTACTTAATTCTGTATCAGTTTGTATACTAAACTATACTATTTCACTTACGCGATATAACTCAACAATTCAGTAATCGCTGATTCAAACTGTCTTGCTAGATTTCTGTATTCCTGAATTCTGTCAGAGTAATATATGGATTAGCAGGCTCACAAGCAGAAATTAAAGAACGTTACATGTACTAGAAAATACTGAGGAAAACCAGTTCCTACCAACACAAGGATTCAAGCTTTATGTCTAGCCTCGAATTTAAATTTTACATCTCTTTCTCCCATCCTTAAGCCATAACTGCACATTTCTCACTGGAAGTGATTGATTCCTATGTAGTGTAATTTTAACCAACTAGTCAGGTCCCATTTGGCCAGTTCTGACTTTGTCAGCTCTTGGTTTGGCAAGTCCTTTCAACAAGAAGCTTTCATTATCTAGATGCTGTGAGTGTTCAATTCTGATTGTTCCTGAACTATTCCATATAACTCTACTTTCCTTCACATTATACGAGGGTGAGTCCAAAAGTAATGCCATTTTCTTTAGGACAGGTATAATTACCAACACAGGAACATGTAGCATACATCAAAATGAAACTGGTCCTCTGTGGATCACATCCCTACTTCTCAACATAGACACCGTTTCTCTCAATAGCGATGTTCCACCTTCGAATGAGAGCATGTATCCCTGCCTCGTAAAATTTTGTTGACTGTTCTTTGAGCCACTTCTTCACTGCAGTTTTCACTTCCTCGTCACTGGAATAATGTTTGCCTCTCAAACCCTCTTTCATGGGGCTGAATACATTGCTATAATCTAAAGTATTGTCCTCAAACACATTTTGTAATCGTCTGTGAATGTTCACAGGGGTTTCCCCCTCAGCAACAAGGAATTCAATCACTGCTCTTTGTTTTCGACGCAACTCTAAGGGGGCGGCCATTTTGAATTTTCTAAAAACCTGAAAAGTAAGAAACAAAATATTTCAGAAAGTAAATGATATAATCATTTATAACTGGGAAAAATTTCAGGTATTTTTTATCAAAAACTTCACCTGAAATAAAGAAAATGGCATTACTTTTTGACTCACCTCGGTAATAAACATATCAGTCTCATTGATCTCAACCAGGTATTTCTGAAATACATGGTCTGTTTAAAAGTTCTCCCTTAGGAAACTCCATTACATAATTTCAATCCTTTCTTGAGGCCACAATGAAAAGCTTTGACGAGCTGTGAAGACCATGTTAAACAGTACCAATGGTAACCTTTATCAGTTGAAACAAATCAGAATGTTGTCCTTAGCTTGTCCTTGGTGCTATTCTCTTCTTGTTAAATTTAAATCGGTCTCGTTGGAGTGCTGACTTTTCTAAAATATACAGAGGAAGGAAATTCCTTTCCATTCTTAGTTTTATTATGGATTTACAAGATTTAATTTGGGCATCTGAGCTCTATAACTATCTTCTTTCTACGAACCTTTTCAGTCAGGCTAATATAAGGCTTAATCTAATCTGCATGCTGTTGTGCCATAAATTTCAGTAAGTCAACCTGTCTTCAACAGATAAGTCTTCATCAAATCACATTGAGTTCTATTGGTTAGTTAAATATAGCAGAAATTATGAACATTTTCTGTTCCAACCTAAAAGCATCACCCAAAGAAGAATGGGATATCTCACAGAAATCTATGCCAGCAAAGAGTCCTGCAAATTACATTTGTTATACAAATGTAGTTTGCATTGTTTGCATTGTTTAGCTATGAGCTAAGTTGATAGTCAGGAATTGTGTCTGGTATATTTATGTACGTAGTTTCTGTAATCAAAAGGAGAAGAGCTATGTGTAGTTTCTCATCCGCAGTGCAGCTGTTCATATGAATGGATTTTATGGTGTGTTGTCCATGCAAATAATACTTTTTTAAAACGATATAGTTTCCTCGGGTTAGTTAGGCAACATTTAATATGTAATCTTCCTTAAAGCTTCTGTCTGGACTGTTGAGATATATATAGGATTGTTTTACTTGCCAGGAGCTCATGTAGATGTGCAGCAGGGGCAGGTTCCTAATTTTTTACTACCACTCTGCGGGCGTGGCTTATTTTGTGGGTGTGGCTTGCCAGCCATGTGACCAGGTGGGCATGGGCCTCGGGAGCTTGGCAGCAGCTGGAGAAGCAGGGGGGCATTGCCCACCCGCAATGAAGCCCCCCGCAGCGGGAGCAGCAAGACCGCGGCAGCAGTTCTTCTAGGAGGCTCCGTCCGGCCTGAATGCTTCTCCCCATTCAATGATCCTAGGCTCCTGCCGCCCGTTCCCCCTCCCCTCAGCAGCTCGAGAAGCCTCAAACATGCAAAAATGCCTGGGATCATCACCGCACGTTCGTGGCTTCTCGGACTGCTGAAGGGAGGGGAATGGAGCTGAGGTGGTGCAGTGGTTAAATGCTGCGACTGCAGGCTGACTGCTAGTTCAGCAGTTCGGCTGTTCAAATCTCACTAGGCTCAAGGTTGACTCAGCCTTCCATCCTTCCGAGGTGGGTAAATGAGGACCCAGATTGTTGGGGGCAATATGCTGAACTCTGTAAACCGCTTAGAGAGGGCTGTAAAGCACTATGAAGCGGTATATAAGTAAAGTGCTATTGCTATTGCTATAATGGAGATAGGTCCTGCCGCCCGTTCTTTCAGCGTCTCACGCGCTCCCTCAGCCATCCTCCCCTGCTTGGACTCACTGTGGGGTAGGAAGGCAGCACATGCGCAGTTCCGGAAGCTTGGCTTCTGGGCATGCACAGAAGAAAATTTTAAAAAGAATTTAATTTTTTTAAAAAATGGCGGCGCCCAGGCGCCGGCAACCGATCACACCGGTACTGTGATGTCACCAGCGGGCCGCTACCGGTGCTATAGAGTGGACCGCACTGGTAGGAACCCACCACTGATGTGCAGTATATGAAAGACTCCTCTTCCCACCCTTTTTAATACAGAAGCTGGGTTTTTATATGCAGAAGACAACATCGCTGACATAGTGATTTTCCAATCAACTTATTTTCCCAAGCCCCAGAGGGCAGGACAAGAAACAATGGATGGAAACTAATCAAGGAGAAACAAAGAACAAAGCAGAAACTTCCTAACACTGAGAACAGTGAACCAGTGGAACAGCTTGCCTTCAGAAGTTGTGGGTGCTTCATCACTGGCAGGTTTTTAAGAAGAGACTGGATAGCTACTTGTCTCAAATTGTATAGGGTCTCCTACTTGAGCAAGAGGTTGGACTAGAAGACCTCCAAGGTCCCTTCCAGCTCTATTCTGATTGATTGATTGATGACAAGCAGCATTTAATGATAACTGAAATACTAAATGATGTTAGCAATTCTAGCAATTCTCTTTTAGCATTGAGCTAACTCTGTTGCATGATGCAGGGGTTACTCCGTATTAACTCCTCTTTTTCTAACCTGATACTTCTCCAGCTGTATGGAGATTACAACTTTCAGAAATAAAAAATCCGGACCATGTAAGTTTTTCTTTGTCACATCATATACCAAATAAAATCAAGGTACGGTTATTTTAAATTTCCTTCTCACATTACTCTCTTTCTCAGGACAGAGTAGTCTTTTCTGAAAGTTGCTGAGAAGGGAATTCCCTGCCTACAGAGATGCACAAAGTCTATTATGTTAATGAAATGTTCAATTCAGCGGTGGGTTGCTCCCGGTTCAGCCCGGTTCTGCGAACCGGTAGCAGCAGTGGCGGCGGCGGCAGGAGGCTCGTGCACAAGTGAACTGGTAGCGACAGGATTTAGAACCCACTACTGGTTCAATTGCATGCATAGGTTAGAGAAAGACAAGAAAATTTCCATATTCTGCACTTTTTAGGTCAACTGGTTGGCCAACTGAGGTAACAAAATGGCTGTGAAGCCAGGATTCCTGGCTCCCTTGCAGTCAAAAGAGCAGTGGAGACCAGGCAGAAGGGGCTGGCCTGGTCCTATACTGGAGTTGCTCGACCAGCTGTAACCGAACTGATCACTGTTCCTGCTGGGTCACAAGGTTGTTGCATGCACCAGTACAGTACATTTATTGAATAGCCCGAAGGCCTTTTCAAAAAAAAGAAAAACAGAACAAACAGGTACAGAAACAACCGTACAAAAATATATATGGTACATGACATCAAAATTCAACGATATCAAAATTCAATAACTAAATTTCTAAAACTAGATAACCCAAATAAAATATCTCGTCTCTAACTCAGCTCATCTTTCTTACAATCAATGAAATTCTTTTCAATGTAGCTGGCTCCTATTGCTGTCATCCTATTAAGATAGCGAGTGATAGCCCTCACCAGGGGAGGAGAGTCTGCCTTCAATAGAAATGTTAATTTATGCCTTACATTCCAGTGGGAAAATTTATTTATAATTGGGGATAGATATTGTTTTCTTACTTCCCCATACATCCTACATTCAAATATTATATGCGCCGTATCCTCGACAACGTTTGCCCCACATATACATGTTCTTTCATCATACAGGATTTTCCGATACCGGCCGAATTTAACGTTAGTATCTAAAAGTTCAAATCTAAACTTGACAAATAATTCTCTCTCCACTGATGGCATTTCTAGGAGTAAATATTTTTCCAGGGTGAAAGTTGTTTTAACTGCTGTCAGAAGCTTAAGGGAATGCATCAGGGGCGGGTTCCTAATTTTTTTACTACCACTCTGTGGGCATGGCTTATTTTGTGGGTGTGGCTTGCCAGCCATGTGACTGGGTGGGTGTGGCTTCTCGGACTGCTGAAGGGAGGGGAACTGAGATAGGTCCTGCCGCCCATTCCCCCTCCCTTCACCAGCTCGAGAAGCCTCAAACGTGCGAAAATGCCTAGAATCATCACCACCCATTCGTGGCTTCTCGGACTGCTGAAGGGAGGGGAATGGAGATAGCTCCTGCCGCCTGTTCTTTCAGCATCTCATGCGCTCCCTCAGCCATCCTCCCCTGCTTAAACTCACTGTGGGGTAGGAAGGCAGCACATGAGCAGTGCCGGAAACTCAGCTTCTGGGCATGCGCAGAAGTTTTTTTAAAAAAAATTAGTTTTTTTTTTCAAAAAAATGGCGGCGCCCAGGCACCGGCAACCGACCGCACCAGTACTGTGACGTCACCAGCGTGCCGCTACCGGTGCTATAGAGTGGACCGCACTGGTAGGAACCCGCCACTGGAATGCATGCACCATGAACTGTCTGGATGGAAGATTTGTCTTCATTTTCCAACGGGTAATGCTACTTTTTGAGGGAACAGAGGGGGTTGTCTATAAGATGGCGGCCTCAATGTGTGGACATTCCGTAGCAGACAATGTGAGGCTTCTTTGCACTGGGTTAAACAGGCTGTGTGGCAACCATTATTTGTTATAGAAATTCAACACTCTGTTTGCCAAGACTTAATAAACTCAAATCTGTCTAAGATTCATGATGCTTTATAGCTGATGGCTTTACATATCCGAACATATAATTTCTTCTTTGTGTGAGGTATAAAAAAAAAAAACAGTTAACAACCACCCCAATGAAAATGTGGTGAATCCTACAAAATCAGTTTGGAATTATCTAGTATCAGTGACCAATTATTTGCTTTAGTTGTAAGCATCTTGGCAGCAACTCGAATGAGAACTTTGAGAAACTGCCTCCTTAGCAAAATAAAATGCTTGATTGGTTTTGGAAATGGGAGAAGACCACAATTAATAATCTGTGAAGGGGGATTACTGCTAATTTTTTTTTCACCCACTGCTTTTTCATTTCTAGGTAAAAAGTCAAAGGGAAAGCGTTTGAGCTTTGCCCGGTTTATACTTATCTGCAAAACACACTCAGATGAAGTTTGAAAGACAGAAACAAATAGCATGTTTAACCTTAAGAGCCGCTTGGGGCTTTTTGCTAATCTCAACCTGCCGCATAGCTGAAAGTGGAAGACTTTGAAATGGTTTTGCAAAAATATTTACTTTTTATTAAAATTAGGACTGCAAGAGATTAACACAGATTCCCCTTTCCCTTTCCCTTTTAACCTTGCAAACAGTTTAGTCATGGATGGTGGCAGGTCAACATGTACTGTTGTATTTATCTGATAGCAAGAGAACAAACTTCAAATATGCCAAGGGCTGTGCTCTATTCAATCCATCTCTCCTAATTAAGAACAACCGCCTGTTCCCAAAGCAATGGGACAGCAAATACTTCTTAGGGGACAAAATAGTCATATTTACAGACCCCTCACATCCTGGACACAAATTGTTTCAACTCCTACCCTTAAAACGACGCTATAGAGCACTGCACATCAGAACTACTAGACACAAGAACAGTTTTTTCCCCGAACGCCATCACTCTGCTAAACAAATAATTCCCTCACCACTGTCAAACTATTCACTAAGTCTGCGCTACTATTAATCTTCTCATCGTTCCCATCACCCATCTCCTCCCACTTATGACTGTATGACTGTAACTTTGTTGCTTGTATCCTTACGATTTATATTGACTGGTTCCAAATATGATTTGATTGCTTATTTGTACCCGGACTATCATTAAGTGTTGTACTTTATGATTCTTGACGAACGTATCTTTTCCTTTATGTACACTGAGAGCATATGCATCAAGACAAATTCCTTGTGTGTCCAATCACACTTGGCCAATAAAAATTCTATTCTATTCTATTCTATGCTATTCTATTCTATTCTATTCTATATTTTAATATATACAGAATTTCACTTCTGTTCAAATTCTCTAGGAACTCCATGAAATGACTCCAGGGTGCTAACACTTACAACATCCTAAGTGTTGAGTTTGGGGTGCAGGAAAGAGACACTGTTTCTCTTGAACCTTCTTTAATACATTGCAACACCAACAACAAGACAACGACTTCAACCCTTTATATACATGTAGCAACATTTCCCTTGTCCAGTCAATGCAACCGTAATTTCCCACCTTAAACACAGACTGGAAAACCTTTAACTTTGGCGCCAGGATTTGGCGCCTTTATTCTTAATATCTAACACTAAGTAAGCTTAGTTGTGCTTTCACTACCAACAGTAAGGAATAGATCAGTGATGGCGAACCTATGGCATGCGTGCCACAGGTGGCACGCGGAGCCATATCTGAGGGCACATGAGGAGTTGCCCTATGTCAGTTCCAGCGCGCTGGCCAGCTGATTTTCAGCCTTTTCAGCCGTTTTCGCTCTCCCCATGGCGAAAACGGCCCAATGGGCCAACCGGAAGTTCACTTGTGTGCTCACCCTCAGCCTCATTTACGCTGTCAGAGGTCTTCAGGAACTTCTTCTGCTTTGCCAGGCCTCTCACATCTCGGCCCATTTCTTCTGCAGCCGGGAAGGCTTTCAAAAGGGCCCAGCAGAGATTATACTACCTGAGACTTCTCAGAAAACAACAACTGAATGAAAAACTGCTGGTGGTCTTCTACCGCTGCACCATAGAGAGTATTTAACTTACTGCATCTATGTATGGTTTGCCAATTGCACAGTGGCAGATAGGATAGCACTCCGGAGGGTCAACATCATTGCCCAGAGGATCATTGGTTCGCCCTCTCCCCTCTTTGGAAGAGCTTTATAGCTCCCGCTGCCTTAAGAAAGTTCAAAACATTCTTAAAGATCCATCTCATCCTGGGCACCCTTTTTTTTTGAACTATTACCATCTGGCAGACGGTACAGGATAATAAAAACAAGGACAAATAGGCTGAAAAGAACAGCTTCTATCCTAGGGCAATAACCATATTGAATTCTACGGTATATCGGGTTTTCAATTTCAATTATACAGAATGTAAAGGATGTATGTTTGTGTTTTTATTTTTATAGTTATAATGTACACTGAAGTCGGCATTTAATTTTGTTGTACCATGTGCAATGACAATAAAGTAAACTAAACTAAACTAAACTGAACTTTCTTTGCTAGTTTTATGAGCCCACTGACCTTTCTGTTACTTCTATATCTTGGTTAACTTCCTGATCATCAATCTGAGTTGCTCTGTATAAATAGCAATGTTTCTCAGCATACGAGACATGTTTATCTTCTTGTTTAATAACATGCCTGCAGGCAGTCTTAGGATGGAGGGAGATTGAAGTGGATTTCAAGTATCCTTGTATACTCTGAGCCATTCTTTTCAAAAGGTTCAAGTGATACCTTCTGACTATAGTATGGCTGTGAAAGTTGGACCATAAGAAAGGCTGAGCGCCAAAGAATTGAGGCCTTTGAACTATAGTGCTGGAGAAGACTCCTGCGAGTCCCTTGGACTGCAAGGCGATCAAACCGATCAGTCCTAGAGGAGATCAACCCTGACTGCTCTTAGAGCCGAGGTGGCGCAGTGGTTAAAGTGCAGCACTGCAGGCTACTGCTAGTTCAGCAGTTCAGCTGTTTAAATCTCACCGGCTCAAGGTTGACTCAGCCTTCCATCCTTCTGAGGTCGGTAAAATGAGGACCCAGATTGTTGGGGGCAATATGCTGAACTCTGTAAACCGCTTAGAGAGTGCTGTAAAGCACTATGAAGCGGTATATAAGTCTAAGTGCTATTGCTATTGCTATTTCTCTTTAGAAGGCCAGATCCTGAAGATGAAACTCAAATACTTTGGCCACCTAATGAGAAGGAAGGTCTCACTGGAGAAGAGCCTAATGCTGGGAAAGACTGAGGGCAAAAGAAGAAGGGGATGACAGAGAATGAGGTGGATGGATGGAGTCACCGAAGCAGTCGGTGTGAGCTTAAATGGACTCCAGAGGATGGTAGAGAACAGAAAGGCCTGGAGGAACATTGTCCATGGAGTCACGATGGGTCGGACACGACTTCACAACTAACAACAATAGTTCTTATGTACTTATAGCTTAGGGGTGGGTTCTAACTTACCTCGTTGCCTGTTCATTTCCTCCTGCGCCGTGTGGGTGTATGCACATTGCATGCCGCATGGCCATGCCACATAGCTGCGCATGCACAGTGCCGAATACCAAACTTCTGCACATGTGCAGAAGCAAAAAACAGCTTCTGCATGTGCGCAAAAGCCAAAAACGACATTAGAGGCAGTTCGGGGGCGTGGCCAACATGCAATCGCTTCCGGTTTGAAGACCGGGGGGGATTCCCGCTACTGGTTCTATAGAACTGGTCCAAGCCAGGAGCAACCCACCTCTGTTATAGCTGCATCCTGTCCCCACAATGCTATCATTTAACATCTACAGTATGTTGCTCTGTTCTTAACGTACCAATGGAACCATAAACAACTAAAGTAAGTATTTCTTAAACATTACTACTGACTAGAAACTTGTCTAGTCACATGTAATTGAGGAAAGAAACTAAGCACTTTTTTTTCGATTAACCCTAACCACAAGTGCTTTTTATTTTTGTTTTGCTTATTCCCTTGGTTTCATACAGAACCAGATTAATTCCCAGGAGGAGTATATTTGGATCTATGGAAAGATACTCTGGTTACTCATCAAGTCTCTGTAAGGAGAAAAAAGGCAAAATTTGGAACGCTGCGGAACCTTCATGTGAAGAAATTTTTGGCCAGATAAATTAGTCAGAGGTTTTACGTGTATATTTAGTCTCAAATCTAAAACGTACTCTATTGGCATAAAGAATTGGCAGAAGGATACACATTATTATTTGGGAAATAGCCTAAAACCTATAAATAGCCGGTAAAATTGTTGGGTGGAACAGCCTATGTCAAATAGAGGCAGAGCAACTTCTTGATATTGCAAATAATTATGCAGGATTTGAAGGCTATATCTAATTTCTTCTCAGGGCATTTGAAAAGGAATCATAACTAACAGCAGTGAGACTAGAAATCTATTTGATTTCTGCCCTTTTATGAGCCATTTACAATGAGATAGGAACATGGGGAATTGCCTTACATCCGAGTATATAAGAAACACACCCGTGTTGCTGTGTTTGTATGTTCTTAGTTGGTGTAGTCTTATAAAAGTATTATCTAGTTACAAATTCTGAATGTTGAATCTAATCAGACACCTTTTACCATATATTAATTGGTGGTGTTAAAGACTTACTTAGTTAAGTTTATTGTGGTTATTAACCAACACAAGGTATTAAAGACTAAATATTGTCTTTTTGTTTTGAAGAAACCATGATTTTCTGTCAGACAATTTTTCTCCATTCTTAATTGTTACGCAGTAACCTAAGATCAGAAAAAAGAATGTAGTTATGTTTAATTGATTTGCAGATTACACTGCACTGATAGTACATATTCGGCATCTATATCCATGTCAATTTAAAAAACAATACCACTACCACCATTTAGCTGTTGAGCAGTAATGGTGCAGTGGTTAGAATGCAGTATTGCAGGCTAACTCTGCCCACAGCCAAGAGTTCAACACTGACTTACTCAAGGTTGACTCAGCCTTCCATCCTTCCAAGGTTGGTAAAAAGAGGGCCCAGATTATTGAGGGAAATATGCTGACTCTATACAGCGCTTAGAGACTGCTATAAAGCACTATGAAGAGATATGTAAGTCTTAAAGGCTATTGCTATTTAAATAATTTCAGGACCTAATTCCTTTTCCTGATGCCATAGTGCTTCTAATAATAGAAAATTTGTATTCTAAGAAGCCTTGTGTGGGATTTAGCCACTTGAAATAAGAACTTGTCCATCTTGTGGTTGAGACACTTACCTAGTACTGTGTGGGCTTAGGCCACAGAACTCCTCCAGGTATTGGAAGAAAACATGATTGTGCAACATTAGTCTCTTCAACTGGTAAACAACATGGACTTAGCCAGAATGGTACAATACCTTGGCCATTCGTTTTGTATAGTCTACAGGTCAGGACATTCTGTCTTCTCCATCTCTGTCCCCAGCAACCATAACAAATGTCAGACGATCCCAACGGGGGGGGGGGGATTCCAGATGTGGATATACCGTAGATGTGTTCTCAAAGCCAAGCATGGCCCTAAATCTGATAACAAATGTGTTAAAGATACATTTTCAAATGAAATTCATACATACATACATACATACATACATACATACATACATACATACATACATACATACATACATACATACCAGGGGCAGGTTCCTCTTACCTAGCTACCGGTGCGCTGCGCGTGCATCATCACATTTCACATGCGCGCACGCTCACTACACGCACGCATCCCCTCACACAATTTTGCTTCCACGCATGCGCGGAAGCAAAAAATCACCGAAATCTCCCGCGCGCGAGTGTCCCCTCGTGAGATTTTGCTTCTGCGCATGCGCAGGAGGCAAAAAAAGCCCCAAAATTTGTAAAAAAAAAGATGGTGCCACGCAACGGACCGACAAAAACGGCACCGGAGCCATCGCGCGCAAATTGTGCAATCAGCAGGTCCCTACCGGAACGGAGCACTGGACTGCACCGGTAGGATCCCACCACTGATACATACCTATATACATACGTGTGTGTGTGTGTGTGTGTGTGCGAGAGAGAGAGAGAGAGAGAGAGAGAGAGAGAGAGAGAGAGAGAGAGAGAGAGAGAGAGAGAGAGAGAGAGAGAGAGAGAGAGAGAGAGAGAGAGAGAGAGAGAGAGAGAATAATTATATCAATGCTTTCTGAATACAGCCAGAATTGAAGATCAGGTGCGTTGACTCATGCTGATCAGCATTTGTAGAATATTGGAGTTATTCCAGCCCAAAGTACATAGCTATTCAATTACTGTCCTGGGAATATCTGAAGCAGCCTAACATTCTTTATGAAATACATAGAGCTGCTGTTATGTCTTATTCCAGATTTTCAACATGCTCAAAGGTGAAGAGATGAATAATATGCTGGGATGCTCTCCTCCCCTCCACCCAAAAACAATTCTAAAGCTAATGTTTTACTCCTCCACAATTATGGTTATGGATTGGAAAGTTTAACTGAAACAGGGGTTCCTAAGAAGGAAGGGTTTCTTCTAAAATTGTAGCTGGATGTTAGCCAAGGACGTTCTGACTCATTTGGAATCGAGATGCCATTTCCAACAGCTGTAGACTGTATCATAATTTTAGATTTAAAAATGATATTTGCTTTAGTAACCAGTAATACGTTAAATATGTCCAGTATCAACTGCTTAAGATTTCCTCCTTTTTTCTGTAGAATATCATTTATTTATTTATTTATTTATTTATTTATTTATTTATTTATTTATTTATTTATTTATTTATTTATTTATTTATTCATTCATTCATTCATTCATTCATTCATTCATTTATTTATTCATTTATTTATTCATTTTTATTTTGTCAAACATGTACAGGATAATAGTTGTTTGTATAAACATAACATAAGTAAAAAGTTCCGATAAAAGAGGGCAATAGGACAGTAAGACAGGAACGGTAGGCACAGTGGTGCGCTTATGCACGCCCCTTACAGACCTCTTAGGAATGGGGTGAGGTCCACTGTAGACAGTCTAAGGTTAAAGTTTTGGGGGTTTGGGGAAGAAACCACAGAGTCAGGTAGTGCATTCCAGGCATTGATCACTCTGTTGCTGAAGTCGTATTTTCTGCAGTCGAGTTTGGAGCAGTTTACATGAAATTTGAATTCTATTATGTGCTCTTGTATTGTTGCGGTTGAAGCTGAAGTAGTCGTTGACAATATCAGCAGCAAATATTCTCTGCTTTTCTTAAAATTATAAGGAAACATTAAGGTTAGAATCAAATTTTGCTGTGGGGAGGGTAGAATGTTGGCTGCTAAAAAAAACCCAATCTACCGTAGTAATATCTAAACAAAAGAAGTTATGCAACATTATTCAGTTTTCCAAAACTGATTGTCTGGCCATTTATAAGAGTGGCCATAATGAATAGTATCGACAGAAAAGGCAGTCTCTTGTTTTCAATGGCTGTCATAAAACTTGTGTTCGACCGTAGTATTATAGTGATGAGTTTTTTTCTACGAACGTTGAAGTTCATGTTAGACAGAGCGCATAAAATTCCATTTATTGGAACAGCATACAGCTCTATTTTCGCTGAATAAAACAGCAGCATAGCAAAATCTATTTAGCCTAGCATTCTAGAGCAGCAATGCTAAAGGAATAAATGTGACATTGCAATTGTCAACAGACAAACGTCTTTGATGGCAACACGTGCCATAATCAAATTGTGTGGGTGTGTCTGTATCTGTACTTCTTTGTCCAAAACCTCCTTGTCCAAAGTTGTTCTTTTGGGCGGCCCTCTTTAGCCTGGCAATCTTCAGATGGATTGCAATGCATTCCTATAGTCCCAAGACAGCAATGCTTATGATGGATGGTGGGATTTTAAGTTCCAAACATATATACAGGGCATAAAACTTGGGTAAGGATACTGAAAAGGATTAAACGTTGAGACCAAAAAAGCATTAATATGATTCATTCTATATTTCATGTATACGTCCAAGGACACTCGGGGCTTTTGGAAAATATCAGTGATATTGCTGTGGGACTTAAAGAAGTAAAAAAAAGAAAAAAGAAAGAAAATTGTTGGTTTGTGTAATGAATCCTGATGGATCTGCAGGATTGAAAGCTACGGGTCTGGAAAATAACCCTGTCCTGGAAATTGTCTGGGTTTTCACCATCTGGCCCTGCCTCCTTTACTAAGTTAAATTCTCTTTTTTTTTCAGTATTTTACTAGTTTTATTAATTCTCCTTCTCCTTAATGATTTTTCACCCAAGAAGAAAGTAAAAACCGTAACCCAGGGGTGTCAAACTCAATTTCATTGACGGCCGCATCAGGGTTGTGTTTGACCTTGGGGGGCTGGGATGGGCATGGCCACGGTGGGCATGGCCAGCTCAACATCACTTGTGTTGGTGCCTGTGGTGGTCTGAGTGCTCAGCCAGTGAAAACGGGCTCCTGAACTCCATTTTTGGCTGTGACGGCCTCCTGCAACCCTCTGCCAGTGAAAACAGAGCTCGGGTGGCCCTCCTGAGTTCCGTTTTCACTGGCAGAGGGTTGCAGGAGGCCGTCGCAGCCGAAAACGGAGCTCGGGAGCCCGTTTTCACTGACAGAGGCACCATGGGCCAGTTCTTCACTGTTTCCAGGGCGGCCCCGCGGGCCAGATCTAAGCACTCCGTGGGCCTTGAGTTTGACCCCCCCTGCCATAACCAATCTATGCTATTATTGCAGCCTCCCTGTGTACTCTGTTATTCCCCTGGGCTTAGAGACAACTCTAAAGCTGAGATCTATTAGAGACAGAATTGGGTGTTGTGGACAATTTTTAATGGTGCGTTCTGACTTGGAGACTCTTTATACTTACATATTCAACCTTGGTTGTACAGTATCATGTTAAGCTTTCCATTTGTATCACATCAAGGCTTTACCCTCTGTGTTACTAGATGGGAGCTACATTCATAAATCCCATTCACTGAGATGCCATCTTTGTGGTCAGAATGAACCAGGGACCTTAATTCATAGAACATAGAATAATAAGGTTGAAAGCAGTAAGGGGTTTCACTTACCTTTGCTACCCTTTCGGAGATGTGCGCATGCACAGATTGTCCGTGATGATGTCCGGGCGGGTGGGCAGAGCCTCCCGCCACCACCGCTGCTACAGGTTCACCCAAACCGGGGCGAACCGGTAGCAATCCACCACTGGTTGAAAGGGTCCTTGCAGGTGCTTCTAGGCTGCTCAAGCAGGAGACTATATACTGCAATGATTTCCTAGAAAAAGTATAAAAGTCCTAATCTTGAGAAGATGACTTTATGAAATATTTATTCTACTCTACTGTACTCTAAGCCAGGGGTCCCCAACCTTGGCAACTTTAAGACTTGTGGACTTCAGCTCCCAGAATTCCTCAGCCAGCAAAGCAAAGCTGGCTGAGGAATTCTGGGAGCTGAAGTCCACAAGTCTTAAAGTTGCCAAGGTTGGAGACCCCTGCCTATGCTATTCTACTCTGCTCTATTCTGCTCTCCTCTCCTCTATGTTTTATTTATTTAACCCATTTTTCTTCTTAAGCCTTAACTATTTTAAGTTTTATTCATAATAATTACAGGTTTATGTATTTTATTTTTCTGCTCTCTGACCTAAAAGCCTTTAAAAAGATTTGATTTTATTTGAATTTTTTTTTAAAAAAAATAGAGATATACTAAGCACATACATTCAAGGAAAATTTTATGCAGCTCGTAGGCAATACATAGAGGGCTGAGGTGAGATGTTACGTGAAAATTTTCTGGCTCTTGAATTTATTTCTGGTGCTTCCGTTTGTGTCTACTACATTGCTTTCTAATGTTATTTAGAACAATCAGATTACATTCCAAATCCTTTTTAAAAAATTTCAAAACATTCATGTGTAGGAAGTTAGTGCCCACCTCCTCCTAGAAAAATGAAATATCCTAAGAAATATTGAAAAAGGAAAGAATATGTTTTCCTGAATGGGGAAAAGAGAAACAGGTTTTAAATACAAAGCAGCTTCCTGCAGCTCCCTGCCCCCACCCTTGCCACATTCCTCCCACCTAGCCTGGAGCAGTCTTCTAACCATAATAGGATTTGCCCAAGGCCCTTTTATTCAGCCAAGCCTGAGACAGACAAAAGCCTATAGAGTTGCCACTGCATGACCTCCTGGGAGCCTGACCACCAATCAGTGCATTATATACACAGGAACAGGAAACTAAGAGGTGGGGCCCAACAGAGATTATAAAACCAAGGGACTCAGTATCTCTCTTCCCTTTTTTCTCTTCACCCACATCTGGAAGCATGTAATATACCTTTTCTGTACAGGGGCTCCTGCCATGTGCTCCTGTCCACCATATTAAACCTTCTTTCCAAGCAACTTTCATGAATCCAGTGTCTTTTTCCCCACTTGGAACTGAACCCAGAAGGATATTCCTTACAACACATGTACACTGCTACTACTATTATTATCAAACGATGAACTTGAAGATATATAAAATAACAATGGATTAAATAATTCCTATTTCAGTACTTACTATTCAGCCACAACACTAGTCTGTCTTCTGCTGTAGCATTTGAATTTCCTGAGGTCTTCTTACCCAATCAAACATCTCCAGAGAAGAACGTAGTCATTTCCCAGGTACTAATTGTGAAGTTTCCAGCAACATAACAGATCTTCAGACAAGCATCTGCCACAAATTCAATGAAGGGCTTTGTTAAGGGCTTTAAAGGGCTTTCTCTCGCAGATGCCTTTGAATGTTGATTCTTGGCGATTGCCTGAACTAATCCCTGCAGTTTTCTTGGCAGCATTTCGAATAGAATAGAATAGAATTCTTTATTGGCCAAGTGTGATTGGACACATAAGGAATTTGTCTTTGGTGCATATGCTCTCAGTGTACATAAAAGAAAAGATACATTTGTCAAGAATGGTTGTCATAGGGCAGTGATGGCGAACCTTTTTTGGTTCGCGTGCCAAAAGGGGGGGTGCGCGTGCTAGCGCGTGCACACATACCCACACCCATTCCCTCCCCCCACGCATGCACACAACCCCCCCATGCTGCCCCCTGCACATGTGCACACACACACACCCTCGCGCAAAGGCCTTACCAAAGCCTGGGACGGTAAAAAATGACAAAACGGGTAAACCGGAAGTTCAGAAAATGCACTTCCGGTTTGTCCGTTGGGGTGTTTTTTGCACTCCAGGGCTTCAGGAAGCTTCCCTGAACCCTCCGGAGTGCTAAAAACAGCTCAATGGCAAACCGGAAGTGCGTTTTCCGAACTTCCGGTTTGCCCGTTTCATCGTTTTTTGCATTCCAGGGCTTCAGGAAGCTTCCCTGAACCCTCCGGAGTGCTAAAAACAGCCCGATGGCAAACCGGAAGTGCGTTTTCCGAACTTCCGGTTTGCCCATTTCATCGTTTTTTGCATTCCGGGGCTTCAGGAAGCTTCCCTGAACCCTCCGGAGTGCGAAAAACAGCACAACGGCAAACCGGAAGTGCGTTTTTTTCGAACTTCCGGTTTGCCCGTGGAGCTGACAGGGCAACGCCTCGCGTGCCTTCCGATACGCCACCGCGTGCTATAGGTTCGCCATCACTGTCATAGGGTTCAAGTAAGCAATCAGGAAATTTTCACAAGTGATTTGCCATTGCCTTCCTCCTAGAATTGAGAGAGGGTGACTGGTCCAAAGTCACCCAGTTGGCTTAATCTCCAAGGCAGGATTAGGACTCCTGAATTCCTGGCTTCTAGTCTGGTAGCTTATCCACTACACTACACCTTAAAATAATATTCCCACTTACAGAATGTCCTTCAATAAAAATTCCAGACGCTTTCTTCATTTTCTGCTCTGAGTTTCTCATTAAACTCAAATTTATCTCATTAAAGTTTCATTAAAATCAAATAAACGCTGAGGAGTTTTTTGGGGAGGGAAGGAGGGGACTTCATGTTTCTTTGGAAAAGTCAACAGATTTCTACTGGTTTGTGTATAAGATTCTTTTACGGATCTTCTTGTGAAGAAATTGAACTGAACTCTGAGTGAACCAAAAAGTCTTTACTTTAGAGTTCAACAAAGTTCCTTTCCCTTTGATTTGTTTTTCTTTAATTTCATCCGCATCTTGCTTCCAGGTGTTAAGCGAATTGGAATAAATTTGTAGTTACACGAGACAGAGGAACTTTTATAGTATATTGGATTACTCCAAAGTAGAAGTCAGTACTGCAGAAACTTCATTTTTGGTCTGCCTCTGATACCTTTGTAGAAAAGCCGTTTTTAAAAAAAACCCAGAAAATAACTTCTTCGAATTTTGTTCTTTGAAAATTAGAGGCCAAACAAAACTTTCTAGAAATAAAATATTATAAGGTTGTGTCACGATGTGAATATTGTCAGTTGTGAGTCTATGCAGGGTGATGCACCCCTATTCTAATATTTTTTTTTCAAAAAGTTTTATTAGTACAAAATTACATGAGTAGTAGCAAAATATTAAATATAAAGTACAAACATTTTTTATTTTTTTCTCCCCCCCCCGAACCCGCCCCCTTCCCTCCCCACCTCCCCCCCCGGACTTCCCAGAGATAATACAGGGCATAATAATAAATTTAAATTGTTAATAAAAAGAAAAGAAAAAAGAAAAAAAAAGAACACTATTTTTTAAAAAAACTTCAACTCCAGATTATACACTAATAATATATCGCATTTGTATACAATAGTAAAGATACAAAAAAGAATAAAAAAAAAGAAAGAAAGAGAAATCTCTTTAACAATACAAACAAACAAACCTCCTACCTCCTCCCTTCAATCCTCTATCTAATACAAAGTAAATGTTATATAAATAATAACTAAGTATAAAATACAAAAATCTTAAACTAATATTTTGTGATAGACTTTACACATTTAGGCTTATGCTTAAACTGATATTATTGACATTAAAAATAACCTCTAAGATAAAACTTGACTAAATGTTACATAAGTAATCATTAAATATTGAATTTCATCATAATATTAATAACATAATATTATTCTAAATTAACTTACTAACTTCAATAAACAAAAAAGAAAGGGAAAAAGAATAAACAAATCTTCAACAAACTATATATATCTAATATAATTAACATTAAAAGTAACCTCAAAGATATATAAAACTTAGCTAAATATTGCATAGGTAATCATTAAGTAGGGAAAAGGAAAAATGCAATCATATTAATCTCTATCCGTCCAATATATTTCAACATCACATCATTTTGTATCTTGATAGTTCATCTTTTAATAGTTCAGTAAATTCAGATTTGTCGACTCGTCTCCCATCTGATCCCAGATCTCCATCTCCTTTTCCCCGGCTATCTGGTTCTGGCACTCCTTTTGTGTTTTTGAATCTATTTCCTTTTGATCCATCAAAGATGGCTTCCCCTCCTCCTCCTCTTTTATTTTCATACATCCTTCCTCTGGAATCTTGGATATATCAGCCTTTAAAACATTGACATAAAATTCAGTAGCTTTTTTTATCGTGTTGAGCCGATATCTTTTTCCAGAAAATTTTACTGCTACTCCAACTGGTGCTTCCCATTTATATTGTAAATTTAATCTCTTAAATTCATCAATCAAAAAAGTATAGCTTTTTCTGGCTTTAAACATTTTAGAGGGGATTTCTTTCCAAATCTTTAGTTCCTGACCATTCACCATAAGATTATTGTTAAACGTTGCTTGTATAATTCTATTCCGTAAAGCTCTTGTGGTAAAATATATGACAATGTCCCTTGGTAAATGCTTTTGTTTAGCGTACCACGAATTGATTCTGTATATTTTGTCGATTTGTGTAGCCAATTCCGCTTTGGAAATTCCAGACACCTGATCCAGTACATCAACCATCCTGCCTTTTAAATTTTCATATAATCCTTCTTTCAAACCTCTGATCCTTATAGCAACTTCCATGGATCTGAACTGTGTCATCAAGACCTCTTTTTCAAAGTTTGCAATATCATTTTGGATTTTGTCTATGTAATTCACCGAGGTTGCCAAAGCTTGTTTATTTGTTTCAATACGTTCTGCCAAAACTTCAATATTTGTTGCTAAACCTTTGCAAACCTCTAACACATCAAATCTAAGTTGTTGATTCATATTCTTCAAAGCAGCCTGCATTTTTTTGTCTATCTCGCTTATTTTCTGATTAAATTCCAAAGTAAGTTCATGTTTCATAATCTTTAAATTATTTAATAAATTTTCAGGTGTCAAAGGCTGTGGAGGTGTTAGCTCAGTGTTAAATTGCATTTTAGAAATATATCCAGATGAATAGTCATTTCTTTTAGTCAAAACAATCTTTCCAGACTTTGAAGCCATTGGTGTTTTAAAAGAGTACGAAAAAGAAAGAAAGCCAGGTGCCTGTTAAAGTTCTTTCCAGTTTAAAAATCAGGTAGTCTTTTATTATTGGAAATATTTCTGTTATAACTTTAATCCAGAGTTAGGAGACAGAGAAAGAAAAAACCATTTTTCCAAGTTAAAAGTTTCCATAAGAGAGAGAGAGAGAAAAAAAAAAAAAGCCTCTGGGGAAACGAAAGTCACTTTCACTTCTCAATCGCCATATTGTTACTCTGTTTCCTTTGTTCCCTTGCCGAAGTGAAAGCTTACCCAGGAGTTGAAAAAAAAGAAAAAAAGAGGTTTCAGTACTTGCCCATCTCACGCCTGTTTCTCTCTGTCTGCTTCTATAGTTTAAATGTAGTTATAAATCCCATTCTTGAAGCAGCAGCTGGTCACTCCATCTAGCTCCGCAAAGACGGAGGTTTCCTGATCTTCGGAGCTGGAGACAGGCTGCATGGGGAGCTCTCCCTTCGCGCCCTACCCGATGGCTCCTAGGGCGCTGGGGGGGCTCTACCCCACCTGTCAGGCTCTCATCTCTCCCCTTTGCCCGGGGAAGAGATTTCAAAGCCGCCAGACAGCTGTTCTGGCGGCTTTTAACAAAGATCGGAAAGGCGTCCAACGAAGGGACATCCGCGATGGAGCGCTCCAAACTGGAAGTCCACCCCTATTCTAATATTATGGTACTTCCCAATATAAGCAGAACACGTGATATGATGTTTTGCGCATGTCTACATTCCTATCCACCATTAATCACTTCTTCTGATGTGCCTTCCAAACAGGAAGGTCGTGTTAATTAGCAAAGATGGAGTTTATTAAGGATTTATTGTTTTTATATTGTTTTGTACTCAAATAAATATTTTCTATTAGACATTTAATCTCGGTTTTATTTCTAAGTATTTGAATTCCAAGGAAAAGATCCCAAAATCGCCTCTACGGGGATATTCTTCCCTTAACAGGTTGTAATGGTTGTGGGTACTTATTCTTTTCTTTTATTAAATATAAGAAGGGGCAACAAATCTTTGTTGTAATGAATTGTATATCCCTATCTCCAGCACATAATTCTTGCAATTCCAGCCTGGTTAAATTTTTTAGCTTAAATGAAAAAAATGTTACACCTCTTCAGTCCAGCGTGACCCAGTATGGCTGATGACCTTGGCATTTGTTTGATTCTTTAGTGTAGCACTACACAAATTTTGCAATCCTTTTCTGTTTCTTCATAGTATTCCACCTACAGAAATAAACATTATGGCCACCTCTCCAAATGCATCTGCTTTTATTCCGAACAGTATTGGATTTAACAGAAAAAGAAATGTTTAGTATAGTGTTAGAAGATGAAAATGATTTCAGCAGTATCTAAATTAAATTGATTGAAGATAGATGATAGGTAGGTAGGTAGGTAGGTAGGTAGGTAGATGATAGATAGATAGATAGATAGATAGATAGATAGATAGATAGATAGATAGATAGATAGATAGATAGATAGATAGATAGATAGATAGATAGATAGATAGATAGATAGATAGATAGATGATAGGGATGGATGGATGGATGGATGGATGGATGGATGGATGGATGGATGGATGGATGGATGGATGGATGGATGGATGGACGGACGGACATGATAGGAATGGATGGATGGATGGATGGATAGATAGATAGATAGATAGATAGATAGATAGATAGATAGATAGATAGATAGATAGATAGATAGATAGATATAGAGAGACACAGACAGACAGACAAATTTCTCTGCAATTATACAGTGGAAAGAACTTTTTTAGCAATACCACTTTGTTATAGTAAACTTGGATCACAAAGTTTCTCTAATCCAAAAAGTTGTGTGCAGTAATTTAGATATCCCAGTTAACTGTATGTTTCAATGATTCCTTAAGTAATCAGTAACTAACATGGTCCAAAGTTAAACATAACATTGTTCCCCAAATATGAATACATATTTACTAACAGATTCAAAGGAAGAAAATAAAGAATATGGCAGGTGCAGAAGTTTCGATCTCATTTCATTCAGCATTTTGTAACATCTTCTTTGGCAAAATATACTAGCTTACAAACAGCCAGCTGAAAGTCATTCTATTCTATTGTGGCTTTTTGTTATTTGTTTTTTTTTTTCATTTTTCCAAATCTTTCTTGGAGAACTCTTACAGCCCAGAAATATTCATATTCTTTCTTTCTTCCTTGCTCTGCATGTTTGAAATTTACAGGCAGGCAGGCAGACAGACATCAGTAATGGAGCTCCATATACAGGGGTGGGTTCCTAATTTTTTTTACTACCACTCTGTGGGCATGGCTTATTTTGTGGGTGTGGCTTGCCAGCCATGTGACCGGGTGGGCATGGCTTCTCGGACTGCTGAAGGGAAGGGAACTGAGATAGGTCCTGCCGCCCATTCCCCCTCCCCTCAGCAGCTCAAGAAGCCTCGAACATGCGAAAATGCCTAGGATCATCACTACACGTTCGTGGCTTCTCGGACTGCTGAAGGGAGGGGAATGGAGATAGCTCCTGCCACCCACTCTTTCAGCATCTCATGTGCTCCCTCAGCCATCCTCCCCTGCTTGGACTCACTGTGGGGTAGGAAGGCAGCGCATGAGCAGTGCCGGAAACTTGGCTTCTGGGCATGCGCAGAATAATTTTTTTAAAAAAAACCAAAAAAATGTTTAACAAAAATGGCGGCGCCCAGGCACCGGCAACCAACCGCACTGATACTGTGATGTCACCAGTGGGCCGCTACCGGTGCTACAGAGTGGACCGCACTGGTAGTAACCCACCACTGTCCATATAACTCCTCAAAAAATGCTTAAAAGTTGGATTAAAAATAAATAAGTGGTTAATGGAAGATACATATTCACCATGCTCTAGACTTTTTTATTTGTTGATGTAGGCATAATAGTCTTGTGGCTGTTGATTGGAACAATATCCTGGTGAACACTGAAAGGAATATTTTTGCAAATATTTGATCAAAGGAAAAGGCAAAAGTTGGCAGAAAATATATAATTGCTTTTAAAATGACCTCCCACCCTCCCTCCCTTCTTTCCTTCCTTCCTTCCTTCCTTCCTTCCTTCCTTCCTTCCTTCCTTTTATCCTGTACTCAACAGTGTGATAAACAAGGGCTACAAAAATATCATTCAATTCCAGTATTTTTTATCACTAGGAAAAGGCACATTTTAAAGTTTGACCCTTCTTGAATTTCCATGCTTACAAATGAATTTGTA
Source organism: Diadophis punctatus similis (assembly GCA_023053685.1). Taxonomy (NCBI): domain Eukaryota; kingdom Metazoa; phylum Chordata; class Lepidosauria; order Squamata; family Dipsadidae; genus Diadophis; species Diadophis punctatus. The sequence continues at coordinate 10,727,087 of JALIGW010000006.1, read as the reverse complement.
AGAGCCGAGGTGGTGCAGTGGTTAAAATGCAGCACTGCAGTTCAGCAGTTCAGCTGTTCAAATCTCACCAGCTCAAGGTTGACTCAGCCTTCCATCCTTCTGAGGTCGGTAAAATGAGGACCCAGATTGTTGGGGGCAATATGCTGAACTCTGTAAAACCGCTTAGAGAGGGCTGTAAAGCACTATGAAGCGGTATATAAGTCTAAGTGCTATTGCTATTGCTAATTGTCAGAACAAAATACCACTATAGCATTTAAATTATTAGGTATAATGGAACATGTAGCTTACATTTTTCCCTTTCAAAATGCAGGAGTGAGAGCTGATCCTTTTCTGGATGCAGCTTGTACATGTTTACTTTGGTGTCGACGAAATAGTTGACATAGGATTTATTACATAAGCAATAACAATGTATTTAGTTGATATGGATCCATGCGTGATGTTGATGTTCAAATGAATTTTGCAATGAAAAACATTACATCAATATTTTATCTCTTGACTTTTGGAAAAGGCAGATCAAAGCACAAGCACATCAGAGTTGGTTGGAGACAGTAGATTTCCGTCTATGAACAAAAGGTCCCAATGTCTTGGGTTTTCTTTTGAGGTTCCTTTGTTTCCACTCACTCAGCTTCACAATTGGCTGTTCAGTTCTGACAGTGCATCTATTGAATCCAGCATAATGATCAATTTGTGTAGCGTGGCAGCTGCAGTTTCATAACAGGGAACAATAGGACTGCCATTGCCGGCCACTATTATAAGGGGGTGAAGAACCTTTGGTTTAAAAATAATCTGTAGAGCTTTCCTTGCTAAACCCTGTGGGTATAATTAACCAGGCTTAATCCAGGGGGGAAAAAATTATGACTTTGCACTCTCCTTTTCCAGTGGTCAGAAATATGACTCATGTTTACCTTAAAAAAGAGACATCATCCCTGGACTTGAGATCTTTATTTAGCTCTCCTAGGAACATCTAATTGTTTGGTTTCTTTAAGACATAACGTTCCTGGAAAAACAGAGAAATGATTGGCAATCCCCAAGGTCTTTAAAATATGATTTGCAAACAGACTCCACTGGCTTCGATGGAATTCGCTATCTCAACATCATCTCCTGAGCCAATGTCACAAAAACCATTGGTCTGGTCCAGGGGCGGGTTCCTAATTTTTTTACTACCACTCTGTGGGTGTGGCTTATTTTGTGGATGTGGCTTGCCAGCCATGTGACCGGGTGGGCGTGGCTTCTCAGACTGCTGAAGGGAGGGAAACTGAGATAGGTCCTGCTGCCCATTCCCCCTCCCCTCAGCAGCTCGAGAAGCCTCGAACGTGCAAAAATGCCTAGGATCATCACTGTGCATTCGTGGCTTCTCGGACTCCTGAAGGGAGGGGAATGGAGATAGCTCCTGCCGCCCGTTCTTTCAGCGTCTCATGCGCTCCCTCAGCCATCCTCCCCTGCTTGGACTCACTGTGTAGTAGGAAGGCAGCACATGAGCAGTGCCGGAAACTCAGCTTCTGGGCATGTGCAGAAGAAATTTTTTTAAAAAATAATTTTTTTAAAAAAATGGTGGTGCCCAGGCACCGGCAACCGACCGCACCGGTACTGTGACATCACCAGCGGGCCTCTACCGGTGCTATAGAGTGGACCGCACTGGTAGGAACCCACCACTGGTCTGGTCCAGCGGTAGGTTGCTCCCGGTTCGGCCGGGTTCTGCGAACCGGTAGCGGCGGTGGCGGGAGGCTCCGCCCACCCACCCGGGATGCTTCTGCGCATGCGAACTGGTAGCAACGGGTTTTAGAACCCACTGCTGGTCTGGTCCACAGATGCAGTTCAGCAATAAGCTTTATGAAGTAAAAGGCATACCAGCCGCAGTTCGCACGTATGTTATCACATTCTGAAAACCGGCATAATAAGGAGCAAGGAAATGTTTATTTGAGGCGCAAGATAATGATAGGTTTTATTTATTTATTTCTATGGAGGAGGCTTGTTTGTTTTGCTAATTTGTTGTAGCTAAATACTGTGCATGGTTGTACAGCATTACATTCCACCCACCCAAGCTACTTCCTGTCTTGCCCACTGATAGAAGGAAGGAAGTCTTGGTAAATATTGACTATAAGTACTTTATGAGACAGAAAACATAGGGAAAATCCCTCCGGAGTTCAGGAAAACACCATGAAAAGTTCCCCATTCCGAATCTGGTATTGATTCCCATTTTTTGCCACCTTTTAATTATTTGATTGCATGTTTTCTAACTCTGTATACAAAGCTTTAAGCAATTATTGGTTTCACAATTAAAAAAAATCATCAGAACATTTTGTGACAGTAGCACGTCTGTTACTGTAGTTGCATACTGTTGTTATACCATGCAGATCGGATAAGGAATTCTGTCTATATTCAGATGTGATTTAATTTTCGTTTATATTTAACCTAAATTAAATGAACCAAGTACACTTCATTATGGCATGTGCAATTCCTTTGAAAGAAATGCCTTGGAAAGCAGAAAAAAGGATCTCTTTTCACATTGTTATGTGTTTGTCTGGACTTCTTCACGTAGATGCACATACCACATCGCTTTATTTCAAGATGGCAGGTAGCCGATTCCAAAGCAGGTCAACAAACCCCCCGCAAAAAAAGATTTAGATTTATTATTAGAGTTGGAAGGGACCTTGTAGGTCATTTAGTCCAACCCCCTGCTCAAGCAGGAGTTCCTACACCATTTGAGACAGATGGCAGTCCAGTCTCCCCTTGAAGGTCGGAAGTGTTGGGGCTCTCACAACCTCCACTGGCAAGCTGTTCCACTGGTTGATCGCTCTCACCGTCAGAAAGTTTCTCCTCACTTCCAGGTTGAATCTCTCCTTGGTCAGCTTCCATCCGTTATTCCTTGTCTGGCTTTCTGGTGCTATAGAGAACAGCCTGACCCCCTCCTCTCTGTGGTATCCCCTCAAGTATTGAAATACTGCTATCATGTCACCCCTGGTCCTTCTCTTCGCCAGACTGGCCAAGCTCAGTTCCTGCAACCGCTCTTCGTATGTTTTATTTTCCAGACCCTTTATCATCCTGGTTGCTCTCTTCTGCACTTTCTCTAGGGTTTCAATCTTTTTTGTAGTGTGGTGACCAAAACTGGATGCAGTACTCTAGGTGTGGTCTGACCAAGGCTTTATAGAGTGGTACTAGTATCTCTCTGGTCCTTGATTGTATCCCTCTATTTATGCAGCTCAGGACTGCGTTGGCCTTTTTGGCTGCTGCTGCACACTGCTGGCTCATATTTAGTTGGCTGTCTACCAGGACTCCGAGATCCCTCTCGCAATCGCTGCTATTGACTGTGGTTTCACCCAGTTTGTATGTGTATTTTTGATTCTTCTTGCCTAGGTGCAGAATTTTACTTTTCTCTGTGTTAAATTTCATTTTATTGGTTTGGGCCCAGTGTTCGAGTCTGTCGAGGTCCCTCTGGATTTTGAGTCTGTCCCCTGGGGTGTTTGCTACTCCCGCCAGCTTGGTATCATCTGCAAATTTGGTTAGTTCTCCTGCTATTCCCTCATCTAGGTCATTTATGAAGATATTAAAGAGCACTGGGCCTAGGACAGAACCTTGTGGTACGCCACTGCTTACTTCTCTCCACAACTCCACAACAAGACACAACTACTTTGAAAGAGATGCACCTAACCCAAAAACCTCTTCCATGGGATTTACACAACTCTACTGTTTTATTCTCTATCTTTTTTCCCCCCTGCCATCACATTAAAAATCTTTCTTTGGTGGCCATTTTAGGAAAAGCCCTGGGGGGGCTTTTAAAGCATGGATGAATTTTCAATTTGCACAAAGCTTGTACAAATAATAGGATTGTCTTATACTTTGGGGTATATAGAAATTTTTTTCCCCAGTGGTTGGGTTAGCATTTCTGAGAGCCACTCAATGTCAGCATTCCACTTTGAGGTTCACTGAGGTTAGAGATCTTCAAATAGATGAAGGCTGTTTCCGTGTTATACGCTCCACCAGAAAACTGGGCACTGTGTAAGGCTTTTTTGAGATAATTCACTGATTCCAAGCCAGGCTTTATTAGAAATTCATTTCTCAGCTGATGTGGTGACTTGCCGTGCAGGGATAAAAGGCCACAATGAAAAGCCTTACTGTTCTCAAGATGTGCTTTGATTCCTGGCATTATCAAGCAGGAACGAAATAGCAAAAATAGCTGCCCGGAGAACAGGACATCAGTTTTCCTTCTTCTTCCCTAGGGAAAAAAATTGTACTGGGAGAAATGTGGCTGGTAATGTCAGCAAACTTTCAAGAATGCTACAAGGAAGGGAAAAAATGTATTGTCCATTCAAAGATATTTCATGCAGACACAAACACATCCTAACTAGTAACCGACAGTAGTTATTTGGATTTAATTGTAGATCATTCAAATTTAAACGGAAGAAAATTTAGACACCAAATTTATTTCGAAATAAGTAATCACTGCGTTATTTGCCAGCTGAGCTGAACATCTATTCTGGACTGTACGGTAGACAGTGACTCCTTATCTCTAAGTGTCTTGTGACTTGATTTATTGCGCATGTGTAGTTTCTGTTCCTTTGTTTTTTTCATTGCTTACTTTCACTTCGTCGGTCTTATTTTCTACTGGTGAGAATGTAATCATTTATTTTTATACTTTTATAATGAACCTATTTACTTAGCCTATATATTTTTGGTTTTATTTTATGTCATGGGGAAACACTGTCCATTCATCTCTGAACTGATTAATTGCAATCTTCCCACGGGGAAGAAGGCTATGCAGGCTTTAACAGGTCGGCTATTTTGTTCTAGGCCAGGGGTGTCAAATTCAAGGCCTGGGGGCTGGATCTGGCCTGCAGGGTGCTTAGATTTGGCCTGCGGGGCCACCCTAGAAACAGCAAAGGACCGGCCTGTGGTGCAGTGGTAGGATTCAAATTTTTTTACTACCGGTTCTGTCGCCGTGGCTTGGTGGGCGTGGCTTGGTGGGCGTGGCAGGGGAAGGATACTGTAAAATCTCCATTCCTGTCCTACTCCAGGGGAAAGATACTATAAAATCTCCATTCCATCCAGGGGAAGGTTACTGCAAGATCATTTGGGACTCGGGAGGCAGAGAATAGATGGGGGCGGGGCCAGTTAGAGGTGGTATTTACTGGTTCTCCGAACTACTCAAAATGTCCACTACCGGTTCTCCAGAACTGGTCAGAACCTGCTGAATATCACCTTTTCTGTGGTGCCTCTACCAGCAAAAATGGAGCTTGGGAGGGCTGCATGCGCCCCCCCCCGAGCTTCATTTTCACTAGCAGATGGTGGCAAGAGGCCATTGCAGCTGAAAATGGAACTCTGGAGCCAGTTTTCGCTGGCAGAGCACTCAGGCCACCACAGACACCCCCGACACGAGTGACGTCAAGCTGGCCATGCTCACCCTGGCCACGCCTACCCCATCCCGACATCAAACACAACCCTGATGCGGCCCTCAATGAAATCGAGTTTGACACCGCTGTTCTAGACCATCCTTCCCTACCTTTAACTGGACTACATACATATAATTACATGTCTGAAAGCCCACATGTTGGAAATCGTTGGGTAAAGATGGATAAAAAAATAAAAAATATTTTCTGAATATTTCATGCTTCCTTAAATTTTCAAAATGCAATTATTTTAAAAGGTTGGTGATGGGCAAAATTTTAAGCATCCAATCCCATTTCATTACTCAGCTTAAGCCTTCCCAGTTCGGTTACTGGACACTTTGGGACTGTTTTTCTTAAGTGTTCAAAGCAAAGTCCTGCGTCACTGAATGACCTGTATTTTTTTTTCTTCTACCAAAAAAAGTCAAAGATGGAGAATAATCAAAATTTCTTTCCTGGGACCTTCTGCTTTAACATATTCCAGGTCTATATTGTTCTCCAGGTGTAAGATCTCTACAAATCTTGAAATTTTTTTTGGCCCCTTTTCTCCAATTGATCTGCTTATCCTTCCATAACGTGGCCTTTGATGTCCGTGTCAGTGGTCTGGTTAATTCCAGCTTACAGTAATCAAGTTTGTGAGGTCAATATGGCACGCATGACAGATTCTAGAGAGGTACCACTAAATCAGTCCGAAGGGTCTATATACATACCTTTCAAGTCATTGTTTATACTTCCTGTCTAGAAATCAGATCTCAGTCAAGTCTGTATTGTTTTTTTGAAGATGTTAATAGTCCCTTCACTGGGTGGACAGAAGATCTGTCAACAGAAGCTCTAAAATTTCTTATACATCCCCAGTGGCTTTTTGAAATAGGAATCAATTTAGTGCAAAGAAGAAGAAAAATACCTCATTAGAGAAAGGGACATTTAGTTTTCATACAGCGATATAAGATTGCTGTCAACATCAAATGGCCATGGGTAATTGTCTGCTCCGTGACCTTAGGCCAAGGTCTGTGCTACGTATTCTTCTTCTTTTAATTGATTAAGCAAATATGCAAATCAACCCCAGTTTTTGCTTTCTGGGCCTTTTGGTCTTTCCTGGTCTTTTTGGATCAAGTCAAATTGCACTGTAATATGTTTTTTTTTCAGAATCTTGAGCCTTGGAGCCCTGGTGGCGCAGTGATTAGAATGCAGTATTGCAGGCTAACTCTACCCACAGCCTGGAGTTTGATCCTGATAGGCTTAAGGTTGACTCAGCCTTTCATCCTTCCGAGCAGAGGTGGGTTCCTCCTGGTTCAGACCGGTTCGCCCGAACCGATAGCAACCCGCTGGTGATGTCATGATGATGTCACAGAACCAGTTCGGTCGGTGCCGGTCTGTGGATGCCGCCATCTTTTTTTAAAAAAAAAATTGGATTGCGGAGGGATTTTGGGGGGATTTTATTCCGGGTTTTTTTCTTCTGCGCATGCACAGAAGCCGAGTTTCCAGCACTGCGCATGCGTCATCGCCATCTTGTTTTGGGCTTTTTGGGGGGGGGTATTTTTCGGCACTGCGCATGCGTGCGGCGTGGAAGGAAGCAAACTGGCAGCGAGGTAAGTTAGAACCCACCCCTGCTTCCGAGGCCAGTAAGATGAGGACCCAGATTGTAGGGGGCAATATGCTGACATTGTAAACCGCTCAGAGTGTGTTGTAAAGCACTATGGAGTAGTATATAAGTCTAAGTGGTACAGTTGTTCTAAGACTACAGAACGTCCCAACACAGAAAGGTAATTTGATCTCCAGGTCTGTAAGCAAGTCTTTCACATAATTAGCAGCAAGACAGGGTCTTCCAGCCCATTTGGCATATGTCTCTGCTTCAGCTACTTCATTACTCCTTTGGTAGTTGCCCTGTCTGATAAATCTATTGAAACATGTGCTATGGCATGATTCTTCCAATAAGCTAAAGCAGGGGTCTCCACTCTTGGCAACTTTCAGGCATGAAAGCTGGCTGGGGAATTCTGGGAGTTGAAGTCCACAAGTCTTAAAGTTGCCAAGGTTGGACATCTCTGCTTTAAAGGGTTTCTTTTTCTTTTTCTTTTGGTCAAGTCAAGGCGGCACATGTGTCTAACGGTTTCACTTCTTCTTTCCCTCACAACAATGTAGTGAAATAAACTGACTGAGTCAGCTTGTCCTGAAGTCACCCAGCTAGCTTTCAAACTTGAGGGAATGCCAGAACTAATAGGGTCTCCTGATTTCTAGGCCACCACCTTAACCATTACATCAAACTGCCTTTTAAAAGTCAACTTGGATAAGTTAATATGTTATGCTAAAGACGTATTGGCATGATCTGATTAAGGAGAAGACAATTCACTAAGCACACCTGACTTGTAGGTTTATCTTTCGAAACACAATGGGCCCCAGATTGATTTAAGAATTCTGTACACTCAATACACAGTATCCCTCTTTATTTGGGCTTTGGAGATTCTTTGCATTAACTGAATAATTCATTCATCTCACTATATATCTCACTGATCTTTCAAATGTATATACCGTATTTTTCAGAGTATAAAACGCACCGGAATATAAGACACACCTTAGTTTTGGGGGAGGAAAACAAGGAAAAATGGCCTCTGCCTCCCAGCAATTTGCCAAACAGCAAACAGCAAACAGCACAGATGATATACACTGTTTTCTGTGTATTTCTGTGCATGTGTGCCTGACCCATAGAAATAGCAAAGAATTGGAGAAATATACATTATGCCAGAAAGTTTTCTTAAATGTAGTCACACTAACTCCTCCCAATTATTTAAATAGATCTACTCCAAGGTAAGTCAGGATTTAACTCTAATACTAAACAGGACACTGTTACATTTCAGACTATACTTGTACAGAGCTGTTAAAATTAATTAAAATTTCTGGAAGTATACATTATTCTCTATTATTTAAAAGAAGATACAATAGCACTGGGCCTCTTCAGAGCAAGCATTTATTTTAAAAAGCTTCTTTATTTTGTTAAGTTGTCTAGATTTACTTGTGGACTTCAACTCCCAGAATTCCACAGCCAGCAAAGCCAGCAAAGCTAACAAAGCTGGCTATGGAATTCTGGGAGTTGAAGTCCACAAGTCTTAAAATTGCCAAGGTTGGAGACCCCTGGCTCTAGAACAATAATAAAGCAGTCTTTAAAAAATAAGTCTAATAATTTGAACATTCTACAGACATTTATAGTTCTTCACTTAACCCCTTCCATCCAGTTCAGCAAAAAATAAAAATCTGTGTATCCCTCCCAGCTATTTACCTCTTTGCAGTTTCAGTTTCAGTTTCATTTTAGCATGTGGCAAATCAGCTGGGAAGCTGCTAAGGACTTGCTTGTCTTAACAGGCTGTTCCCCGTTTGCTGTGAACAGGTAAATTGCTGTAAGACAGAGGCCAAAGGGTGGGGGTGGCTGGGTGGGTGGGGCTACATTCCGTGTATAAGACGCACTCAAGTTTTCACCCTCTTTTGGGGGGTAAAAAGGTGCGTCTTATACTCCAAAAAATACAGTAAGCTCAAAGGGGGCTCCCATATAATTTTCTTGCTACTAAGCAAGTAACCTGAAAGTTGTTTAGCTCTAAGAATACAAAGGCATAGTGCAGAGATCTTCAAACTTGGCAACATTAAGACTCGTGGACTTCAACTCCCAGAATTCTCCAGCCAGCATAGCTGGCTGGAGAATTCTGGGAGTTGAAGTCCACGAGTCTTAAAGTTGCCAAGTTTGGGGACCTCTGGCATAGTGTGTTGTAATTGTGGGGAAAGGTGATAAAGTTTAAAAGATTGTGTACATTTTATAGTTTGTAGTTCATAATTGGGCAGCTATTGTGGTTTGGATAACATTGAAGATCTTACAGAATACAGAATAATTTAATTTAATTTAATTTAATTTAATTTAATTTAATTTAATTTAATTTAATTTAATAGATTTGTATGCCGCCCAACTCCCAAGGGACTCTGGGCGGCTGACAGCATTTCAATTCATTATTACATATAAAAACATATAATTAAAAATTATAAAAATTAAAAAATTTCAGACATTCATAACCAAAGGGGGAGACCCAAATATAGTCTGATTGGTCTCACTTTCACCCCGCCTGCCGGAAGAGCCAAGGTTTTATTGCTTTACGGGAGGCCAGCAGGGTGGGGATAGTCCTAATCTCTGGAGGAAGTTGGTTCCAAAGGGAGGGGGCTCCCACAGAGAAGGCTCTCCCCCTCGGCCCCACCAACCGGCATTGCTTGGTCGATGGGACCTGGAGGAGACCAACTCTGTGGGACCTAACTGGTCGTAGGGAGGTATGCGGCAGGATGCAGTCCCGGAGGTAACCTGGCCCTGAGCCATGTAGGGCTTTAAAGGTTAAAACCAACACCTTAAATTGGGTCCGGAGACTAATGGGCAGAATAGAGTTGGAAGGTCTTGGAGGTCTAGTCCAACCTAAGCAGGAAATTCTATACTATTATGGACAAACGGCTGTCCAATCTCTTCTTAAAAACCTCCAGTGATCGAGCACCCACAATCTCTGGAGGCAAATTGTTCCATTGATTAATGGTTCTCACTGTCAGAACATTTTTCCTTAATTCTAGGTTGGATCTCTCTTTGATAAGATTCGGTCCATTACTTTTTGTCTTGCCCTCAGGTGCTTTGGAGAAATAGGTTGTCTCCCTCCTCTTTGTGGCAGCCACCTTGAGCTGTCAAAGTAGAATATAACACATATACAGTAGAAACGAAAAATGGGGAAGCTATGATAAATCTTATCCAGCTGTGAGGGGAAAAAATCAACCTTGTTTTTGGATTGTTTCTGTTTTGCCTCTGATGGAATGGTTTTTTAAAAAGTATTAACTTGTGCTTTCCGTTCTTTTCCCCCGTTGTCGTGTTTCTTTCACTTTTTTGTTAAAGCGCTTTTTGGGTTTGTTTCTTCTCTTTGATAATGGATGCATCTCCATCACTATTACCTTTGGGTTGTGTTTTTTCTCTTTTTTTGTTATTAATAACAATAACAAAATTAAAAATGTGTGCTTTCCATTCTTTTCTTTCATTTTGGCACAAAGCCGCCCAGTGGCATTATCTCCTACACAATTGTACTCAGAATTAGCTGTCAGAGAAGCTTCAAGAATACTTCCATTTTTCCAAAAAGCAGCAATGAAAGGGCATATCACTGCTAAAAGGCACGCTTGATTCAGGCACTAAAGCAGATGTCAGGAAGTAAACATAGCAGGGAACAAAAAGAGCCTCAGGTTTACTTGCCAATGGCCCTGGCATACACATGCCATGCTAAATCAATGCAATTATTGAGCCGAGGTGGCGCAGTGGTTAAAGTGCAGCACTGCAGGCTACATCAGCTGACTGCTAGCTGCAGTTCAGCTGTTCAGATCTCACCGGCTCAAGGTTGACTCAGCCTTCCATCCTTCTGAGGTCGGTAAAATGAGAACCCAGATTGTTGGGGGCAATATGCTGAACTCTGTAAACCGCTTAGAGAGGGCTGTAAAGCCCTATGAAGCGGTATATAAGTCTAAGTGCTATAAGCTATAATTATGGGAACTGAAGTCCACTTCATCTGAAAAGTACAGCGTTGGTCAAGATCCTTCTATATACAAGTAGTCTACAACAGTCCCAAAGGTGCTTTTTCAGGAGGCAACTGGACTTTCTTGTTTTTTCTTTGAAGACGTTTTGCTTCTCATCCAAGAAACTGCTTCAACTCTGACTGGATGGTGGGGAATGGAAGGATTTATATTCCTTCCAGACAGCTGGTCATTTGCATCCTTTTAGAGGGCCGTTGAAGCACTTAGAGGTTTTGTCAGGATGAGAATAACTGTCGGACTGGCTAGTCAAACCTGTGCGTTAATGACTTCAAGACACTTTCAAAAGTAAGGACTTCAGTTTTTAATCACGCTACAGATAAGAACTCAGACCATGCCGATCCCATTCAGGTCAAAGTCAGCTCTGAGATCATCCTCCTCTCAGTGCTATTTATGCAAAACCTCACCACTCCCTCCCCCCAAACCACCATCCGGTGCTGTGAAGCCCTTCCCTCTCAGCTGGACATGGCTTAGATTGCCTCTTCCGGTTGCAGCGTTTCTCTGTGCTTGGCTTTCTCGGAGTCTCATGCAACAGGACCTTAATCACCGGCATCAGGCATTTAACTGCTGATAAGAGTTTGTTGTTTTGGCAACCATCAATCCCCCAGTCCAGTGTCTCTCCCTCCCACCAAGGTGCATATGTCGGCCTTGGCACGACAATAACTCTCATCAGAGGCGAAAATAGATCTTTACCTGGAACTCTGACATTAGAAAAGAAACCGCAGTTTAAAGTTCTAAGTAGAAAATATTTATTTCGGTACAAAAACAATAAATCTCATTAATCACATCTTAGCTATAAAAACACATCTTGCTTCTACAGAAGCTGGAACAGAAGGACGGATCAAAGAAAGGAATGTGCACATGCGTACTAGGAACATATTAATCACGTGCTCAGGAATAAACCATTATATTAGATAGGGATGCAGCTCCCTGCATGTAACAGGCAATATAAAATCACTGCCTGACAGGTTTGTCTGTGTCCTCAGGGTCACCTGACTAGTGCTCCTGGTTCCTGTAGTCTGCAGTTTTTTCTTCTTTTTCTGGAAATCTGTTCATACTCCCACACCATTCGAAGAGTGTTCTTCCCAATTGGAGACCACAGGAACCATTAGCACTACTCATGTGACCCTGAGGACACAACTAAACCTCCAAGTGCTTCAACGACCCTCTTAAAGGATGCAAATGACCAGCTGTCTTCAAGGAGTATAAATCCTTCCATTCCCCACCATCCAGTCAGAGCTGAAGAAACTTTTTGGGTGAGAAGCAAAAGGTCTTCGAAACAAAAAAACAAGGAAGTCCAATTGCCTCCTGAAAAACCACCTTTGGGTGGGTGACCTGGATGACTGAGAATCTCTATAGACTTTTAGTCTACAACAGAGGTCCCCAACCCCCAGGCTGTGGCCTGGTACTGGGCTGTGGCCCGTTTGGAACTGGGCCGTGCAAGTGGCGGGTGAGTGCACACAGCAGGTCCATTTGTGCGAGCGGCAGGCACTCACGCACGCCGGTGTGAAACTCTATTTGTGCAAACGGCAGGAATGCCTGCCACTCACACAAATGGACGCGTGAGTGCCTGTCACTCACACAAATGGAGCTGCGTGCGCGAGCGCACACCCCTTCCGCTCACATGGAACCATTTCCTCTCCACCCCTTGCCGCCAGTCCGCAAAGCCGGAAAGGTTGGGGAGACCACTGATCTAGGACTTCTGATCATAATTGGGAACAGAATTTCCATCACTAAGCCAAGTGGGTTGTTAAGTGAATCATGCTAGCGGTGGGTTGCTCCCCGTTTGGCCCGGTTCTAAGAACCGGTAGCGCCAGAGGCGGGAGGCTCCGCCCACCCGCCCGGGACGCTTCCGCCCGCGCGAACTTGTAGTAAAGGGTTTTAGAACTCACTACTGAATCATGCCCAATATTACGACCTTTTTTTTGCCACAGGTGTTAAGTGAATCATGTCATTTGGCAAGTGAATCATCTGGTCATTAAGCAAATCCAGCTACCCCCATTGACTTTGTTTGTCAGAGGCCACCTGCAAAGGTCACATGCCGATCACATGAGCCCAGGAGGCTGGAACAGTCATAAATATATGCCACTTGCCAAGGGCCCAAATTTTGATCACATGACCGTTAAGATGCTGCAATGGCCATAACTTTAAGAAGCAGTCATAAGCCACTTTTTCAGAGCTGTTGTAACTTTGAACGCAAAATAAATGAACGGTTGTAAGTCAGGGTCTACCTCAGGGGTGGCCAAACCTGTGGACTTCAACTCCCAGAATTCCTGAGCTAGCCATGGCTGGCTCAGGAATTCTGGGAGTTGAAGTCCACAGGTCCTCAAAGAACCATAGTTTGGCCACCCCTGGCTACCTGTATACCATCATATACAGATAAAGGCTCATATGACCTCTATTGGCATGATCCAAATTGGAAGGTCTTCATCGAAGATGCATTTCATGTTCAGTGGGGAGGTTTCCCTCATGAGCCTTATGCTTGCAATTTTGTCTCCAGGATTTCCATTCCAGGTGTGAATTTATTTTATTTATTTATTTTATTTGTTTGTTTGTCAAACATGTACAAGATAGTGGTATTGGTATAAACATAAACATTAGCAAAGTAGTACAGGTAAATTAGGCAAAAGGACAGTAGGACAGGGACGGTAGGCACAATGGTGCGCTTATGCACGCCCCTTAATTCTTTTTGGAAGCTCTATTGTAGCATAATACACCACAACATCGAACAATCTGTCAGTCGTCTTCACTGTACCATCAGTTGCAACACTTTTAGGAGAGGGCCGAATTTTAGAAATGCAAAAGGATGAATACAAAGGCTTGATTTTAAGTGTGGGTGGGCTTAAAGTACCAGACTAAACTGTATATACTCTCATGGCCCAGTTCTCAGATTATCTGGCTGGAACATCTTAAACACCGTACAACCACAATCTTTGCAAATGCTAACATTACAACAGGAACATGCTTTGATACTCACGTCCCTGGTTCAGAAGGGAAAGCCATAATATATGATAGAAACGGAACAATCGGTTGACTTGAATTTGTGTCACTGTTATGCCCATTCATCCACAATTTTTTTTCTGTACTGTTCCTGTATTAATTTGTCCCACCAAAATTACAAAATGCAGCATTTCTGAAGCTGTAACAATTTAGACTTCTATATGTTCATTTCTAGCTATGAAGAATATAATAATAATAATAATAATAATAATAATAATAATAATAATAATAATAATAATAATAATAATAATAATAATAATAATAATAATAATAATAATAATAATAATAATAATAATAATAATTTATTGTCATTGTACGTATATACACAGTACACCCATACAATGAAATTCATATAACGCTTCAAGACCAGTCCCAACATACATAGCAATCCCCACCCGCCACGAATTCCCTACTCTGAACCACTCAAACATCCATACAACAGACCAAGTCATACTATCCAACAGCTTACTGATGGTGACCCTTCAATTCATTATTAAGTGCAATTATAGCTCTAGGATAAAAACTATTCAGAAAGCGTGTGGTCCGAGTTTTGATTGTTCTGTATCTTCTGCCAGAAGGCAACAGTTCATTGAAGAAATGTAAAAGCCAGAGGAAGAATAAGTTCCTATCAATTTATTGATCCAGTAAATGCAAATCAAGCTCATTCATATACATTATCTCAAGTGTCTCTGTGAGTTGTGGGTTTTTATTTTTTGGCCTTTTTGGCCTAATACCACAGTATTCCATACCCTTGAATCCATGAGCTAATTTTATATATTACGTCTTATTCTCCCCAATAGAGCACCAAAAAAAAAAAAGCTTTGTTTAAAACTGTGATGAAAATAGCTACGAAAGGGAGCTTGTTTCAATTACCATAGTGATTGGGCTTTATTGAGTTATCGGTTTAAAATGATTTCCTCTATCCTACAGTTTTACCCCGGGGGGGCTCCAAATGAGCAGCAGCCTTTCCTATAATTGGCCAGCTAAGCTAGGTAATGCTTATTCCTATTTCCTCCAGAGGAAATAAGCTTAATGGGTGAGGGGGGGGAAATCGCTGGACTACAAAGCATTGGGTCGTCCATCAAGAAAAAATAATATGGCTAAGTCTTTCTGTGATTGCTAATAATGCCGTAGATACTGTTAGCTGTTCAGAATCTTGAATCTGCAGTAAATTCCATTAGTGTGGAACTTTATATTGGATGTTGAATGCCGTGGTGAATAGCTAGGTTGTATTACTCCAAATGAACCCTAGCTCAGCACAAATATAAGCTTTTATTAGCATTATTAGCCCTACATGGCTTAGGACCAGTTTACCTCCGAGACCGCCTTCTCCAACATACCTCCCTAAGACCGATTAGAGCCCACAGAGTTGGTCTGCTGGTGGTCCCGTCAGCCAAACAATGTCGGCTGGCGGGCCCACGAACGAGGGCCTTCTCTGTGGCAGCACCGGCTCTCTGGAATATACTACCCCCGAGATCTGCATTATTCCCACCCTGCCAGCCTTCAGAAAAGCAGTAAAAACATGGCTTTGTCGACAGGCCTGGGGCCAATCATTTTAATACAACACCGATCACTCTTGGCCCCATGAATGATTTATTGTATGGGTTTTTAAATTGTGTTTTTTAAATGTTTTTTAATGTTTTAATATCTATTGTTTTTAATGCTTTTTATATTTGTTGTTGCATGTGAATTTTTACTGTTGTGAGCCACCCAGAGTCTCTGTGGAGTGGGCGGCATACAAATGCAACTAATAATAATAATAAATAAATTATTACAGGGTTCATGTATGAAATGATTCTATATTCCTTTTTCATAATGGACTCGTCATCATTATCATTCTAGCCATTGTCTATCCACTGCGAAATGAAGGCCTCTTCCGCATGTTTCTAACCAATACAGTCTTGACCAGGGGTGGGTTCCTCCCGCTTCGGACCAGATCGCCCGAACCATTAGCGACCTGCTGGTGACGCGATGATGTCATCACAGATCCGGTTCGGTCGGTGCCAATCTGTGGGCACCACCATCTTTTGGGGGGAATTTTTGGTGAATTTTTCCATGTATGGATGGCTTCTCCTCTTCTGCGGCTTGAAAAAGAGCCCTCTCGCCCGCCTGCCCCCGGGTTAATACTCACCTTTATTTCTTCGCCCGAAGCACAGCTGATCAGCTCCTCAGCTGTGTTTTGGGCTGAATCCTGCTACTGAGCATGCGCGGAAGTGAAATTGCATGGGGGAAATGCGCGCGCGCGAAACGTCGCGATGCAAACCTGTGGCGAAGGTAAGTGGAACTCACCCCTGGTCTTGACCTTTCCTTTGCCAGTTGGCCCACAATACTTGCTGGTGTCAATCAATCCATCTTGTTTTAGGTCTCTTTTCTGGAGGCTTTTTATCAAGTAGGATCCATTCTATAAGTGCCTTCGTCCACTTGCCATCAGTTGCTCTTGTTATGTGACCAGCCCACTTCCATATCAATTCTTTTGCTCTTGATGGCATTGTATATTTTTGTTTGCTTTCTAATCCATGCGCAGGCCCTTCTATCTAGTCTTGTGATGCCAAGCATGTATCTTTTTGTGGCTCTTTGCGCCACTCGTAGCTTTTGTATCAATTGTGAGGTTAGTGGTGAAATCCAGATTTTTTTTTACTACCGGTTATGTGGGCGTGGCTTGGTGGGTGTGGCTTGGGCGTGGCAGAGGAAGAATACTGCAAAATCTCCTTTCCCACTCCACTCCAGGGGAAGGATACTGCAAAATCCCCATTCCCACCCCACTCTGGGGCCAGCCAGAGGTGGTATTTGCCAGTTCTCTGAACTACTCAAAATTTCCACTACCGGTTCTCCGAACTACTCAAAATTTCCACCACCAGTTCTCCAGAACCTGTCAGAACCTGCTGGATTTCACCCCTGGGTTAGTGTCCGTATTTCACTGGCATATGTTAGACTGGTGAATAGCCTTGGTGAATAGCTAGGTTGTATTACTCCAAATAAACCCTAGCACAGCACAAATGTAAGCTTTAATTAGTATTATTACAGGGTTCATGTATGAAATGCTTCAATATTCCTTTTTCATAATGGATTAACTTTGCCAAAACCTTTTCTAAGGTTGCCAGGTTGTAGTCTGGAAATTGGCCATATACTTTTATAATGAGAAGTAAAGCTATTCCTCTCTATCTGATTTCTTGTCTATTTTTCACACTCAATAAAGTAAATGGAAGAAAAGACCCAAAAATTAGGAGAAGTTATGACTTGTTCCTGAATTAACTGCGATTTAATAACATGGCTATCATAAGACTGTATTATTATTATTATTATTCTCTTTCTTACTAGTATCTATCTCCACTTATTACTATAAGCATGTTGCTTGTATCTTTCAATTATATTGTTTTTATTTGTTTCCTAGTACGTTTTGATAGCTTATTAGTAACCTTGACTATCACTAAGTGTTGTAACTTTTTATTCTTGATGAATGTATTTTATTCTCTTCTTTGCACTTTTTCCAAAGTTGCAACATCTTTTTGTAATGTAGTGATCAAAACTGGATGCAGTAGTACTCCGGGTGTGATTTTACTAAGTTTTTACAATTGGTATGAAGATCAGATGGAAGGAAGGGAACATAGAATAAATGTTTTGAGCTTCTGGAAGAAAAATATGATGTGATGCAAATAATTATCACCACTACCAGTGCTATATTTTTTTTGAAGCAAAAATGACTACTTGCTTCTGAATAAACTGTCTCTACTTATCTTCCACATCTACATTTGTATTATCAAATGAATTGTTGAGAACAATTATTGAGAACAATTAAGAAAGAGAAATTCTGAGTATGCAGAGTGTCATCTGCAAAGACACAGCCTAACCCTGTGATGGCGAACCTATGGCACGGGTGCCACAAGTGGCACGCGGAGCCATATCAGTGGGCACGCGAGCTCAGGTCCGGCGTGCATGTGTGCACCAGCTGGCTGATTTTCGGGCCTTCTGGGCCCACTGGCAGTCGGGAAACAGGCTGTTTCCAGCCTCCAGAGGGGGTGGGAAGGCCGTTTTCACCCTCCCCAGGCTCCTAGAAAGGCTCTGGAGCCTGGGGACAGTGAAAAATGGGCATACCATTGCATGCTGGGAGCAGGGGGGTCATGCGTGCATGTGCGGGGGTGCATGGAATTATGAGTGTGGGCACGCACACACGTGATCCCCCACATCCCCCCCCTTTTGGCACGCGAACCAAAAAAGGTTCGCCATCACTGGCCTAACCAAAGCAAAAAAACACAGCCTGAAGCCTCATGAGACATCTAACACACTTTATGTTTGGAAGACGTTTGTACTATATTTGTGGAAATGGACTAATATCGTTCACAACTCCACATTAGCGATAGGGAATCATAAGGTCTGTTATCAATTGCTACCACACTGAAGCCTGTGTTTAAAAGATGCACTGATTAAAAGCATGCATTTAGCAATGGGGAGGGAGGGAGGGGGCATTGGGCCCTAAAGAGAAAAGAGGATACAATGGAATCCTTATTATCAATTTTCCATCCTGCAAGGGCTACTGAAAATACAATGTACCTCGAAGGGAATTAGCGTGCCTATAGGGCACGTTCGTAAATACTCTGCCATCCTTCATGAACTCTCGTGACTCCATTAAACACACTGCTACAGCCCTTTGTAGGGATCCTCTTTTCGTCAATAGGCATGACCTACAAATCAGTCCGTGATCATTAACTTTTTTCCGCGGGCCAGCCTGTGACTGCCACTTAGTCATATTAAAATCCCCGAATACAAAAGGAAAAGTGTCTCGATTCATAGCATCGTTCACACTCAGAACAAAGGCAACATTGCTGGTGTGTGCTGGTGTGGTTTTTAAAACATTCTCATTCTAAAGAGACAACTTCTTGAAAGGGTGGTTTTGTTGTTGTTTTTCTGTAATCCGAAATGAAAGTTTTTGTGACTTTGAGATTTGCTAGGGTTGTGCCAGAGCTGCACCCAAGTCAGACTAGAATCTAAGGGGTGAAATGCTACTGGTTCGGCCCGGTATGGACGTACCGGTAGCGGTGGCCACCCGTGGTTCGGAGAACCGGTAGCGGCGGCAGCTCGAGGTTCCGCCTACCTGCCCGGACGTCATCGTTTTCTTTTTTTTAACCCTCTGCGCATGCGCAAAGCCTTCTGTGCATGCACAGAAGATGAAAAAACATGTGCGACGGTGGCGCGTGCGTGGAGCAGGCACTTCCGAACCGGTAGGGAAGGTAAGTAGATTTCACCGCTGGGCTAGTTGTCTCCAAGAATGAAGATAAGGTGGAAATAATGTGATGCAAATGATCACCGCTACCAGCGCTATATTTTTGAAGCAAAAACTACTATTTGCTTCTGTGGAAAGTTTTTCTACTTATCTCCCATACCCACATTTTATTATCAAATCAAATTATTGAGAACAATTACTGAGAACAATTAAGAAGAAGAAATTCTTTCGAAATAAAGAACTGTAACATTGCTGAGATGGACAACACACAACTTAATCAGAAAAAACTTGAGTTTCGGTTGTGTATATGCTGCAGGTTTACTTCCCATACAAAACAAAACCTAAAAGAAACAAATCTATGCACTCTAAATACAGATAACCCTCAACTTACAACAATTCATTTAGTGATTGTTCAAAGTTACAACGGCACTTGAAAAAAGTGACTTATGACCATTTTTCACACTTATAACCATTGCAGCATCCCAGTGGGCAACGTGATCAAAATTCGGATGATTGGCAACTGTCTCTTACTTATGACGATTGCTGTGTCATGTGACCACTTTTTGTAATCTTCTGACAAGCAAAGTCAATGGGAGAGCCAGATTCACTTAACAACCGCGTGGCCAACTTAACAACAGCAGTGGTTCATTAACAACTGTGGCAAGAAAAATCATAAAATGGAGCTTAACACATGCTTCAATTAGCAACAGAAATTTCGGACTCAATTATGATCGTAAGTCAAGGACTACCTGTAGTATAATTATCACATTTGGAAAGCTAACCACTAAAATATTCAGTGGTGCAAGATACACACTCTACTTCCCTTCAGAGAGCCTCCTAAACTTAAATGGTTGAAGCAAAATGACACAACAACAGCACAGAAAAGTGCGGCGCTCCACCTCAACACTTAGCCTTAGACATAGAATAACTTTATTGTCACTTTAAATGTACATTAATGGGCATACATTAAAATGAAATTTAGTTGCATACAGCTCTCAAAGGGTCACCCCTTCCTATATACACCAGGTAAACATAACAAAATAATAAAATAATTAAAATAAAATAATAAAATAATAAAATAATAAATAATAAAAAAATAAAAAATAATAAAATAAAAAAATAAAAAATAAAAAATAAAAATATAAAATATAAAATATAAAATATAAAATATAAAATATAAAATATAAAATATAAAATATAAAATATAAAATATAAAATAATATAAAATATAAAATAATATAAAATATAAAATATAAAATATAAAATATAAAATATAAAATATAAAATATAAAATATAAAATATAAAATAATATAAAATAAATAAATAAAATAAATAAAATAAATATGTACAAAATTATGCATATACCCATGTACCAGGGGTGAAATCCAGCAGGTTCTGACAGGTTCTGACAGGTTCTGGAGAACCGGTAGCGGAAATTTTGAGTAGTTTTCAGAGAACCGGCAAATACCACCTCTGGCTGGTCCCAGAGTGGGGAGGGAATGGAGATTTTGCAGTATCCTTCCCCCAGGAGTGGGGAGGGAATGGGGATTTTGCAATATCCTTCCCCGAGGAGTGGGAAGGGAATGGAGATTTTGCAATATCCTTCCCCCAGGAGTGGGGATGAAATGGGGATTTTGTAATATCCTTCCCCTGGAGTGGGGTGGGAATGGAGATTTTGCAGTATCCTTCCCCCAGGAGTGGGAAGGCAATGGGGATTTTGCAGTATCCTTCCCCCAGGAGTGGGGTGGGAATGGAGATTTTGCAGTATCTTTCCCCTGCCACACCCACCAAGCCACACCACGCCCACCAAGCCACGCCCACAGAACCGGTAGTAAAAAAAATTGGATTTCACCACTGCCACGTACCAACATATATTATATGACACAGAGAAACAATATAGTGTAGTCCGGATGTATACATGTACATGGCAAGAAAACCTAACATTGCCAGTTATCAGACAGATGGCATGGGGAACAAAGCTGTTGCAGAATCTGGTGGTCCTGCTAGAAACACTTCGAAACCTCCTCCCAGAGGGGAGCAACAGGAACAGACTGTTAAGTGGGTGTGTGGGGTCTCTAACAATGCTTTGATCTCTAAACACATAGCGTTATAAGCAGTATCCTGAATAACAGGAAGCGAGCTTCCTATACTCTTCTCGGCTGTCCTTACCACTCTCTGTATGGACTTTCTATCTGAGGCACTGCTGCCACCAATGCAAACAGTGATGCAGTTTGTTAAAACGCTCTCAATCGTACCTCTGTAAAAAGTGGCCAGGACAGAAGGAGAAAGATGTGCCCTCCTCATCCAACGCAGGAATTGCAGACGCTGAGGAGAGCACATCTTTCTCCTTCTATCCTGGCCACTTTTTACAGAGGCACAATCTAGTTGAGGCACTTATGTGGAATGCTTCTCTGCCAGGCTACTTCACTGGCATGGAAATTGCTTTGGTGCACGCATGAGGAGAAGTTTTTTGAAGGTAAAGCAAAGATTCCACTCCAACACAGAGTGGCACCTTTATGGCTGTGTCCAGAAGTGAAGTGGCATTCACTTGGCAGGACAGGTTCAAAGAAGCAATTTGTCAAAGGTGAAATTCAAGCAAAATCCCCATTTGAGGTTATGCACAGGGCAATTAAGAAATCTATTTTAAAAGAAATTAAAATCTTTAAAAATGATTCAACGGAAGCTGAGTTGCAGACTACAGCAGTGTTTGTTTTATAAACATTTGTATTTATAAATTTATATAAATTTGCATTTATAAATTATATTTATAAATATTTATAAAATAAATAAAGTATTTTATTCTTTGTACTTTCAGTTAATTAATTTATGTATGATTTTCTCCTCATACTTTGATTCATCTCTGCTTCAAAAATAGTCACATGAACCTCTCCTCAAATGAACCACTAAGAGAGAGGTTTATTTGGTCTCAGTTAATATAGTTAACTACTGTAACTTCAGTGGTGGGTTCCTACCGGTTCGGCCTGGTTCACGCAAACCGGTAGCAGTGGCGGTGGGAGGCTCTGCCCACCCGGCAGAACGTCATCATGGAGCTTCTGCTCATGCACAGAAATGTCGCATGTGTGCGAAGCACGCAAATGCTCCCGCGTGCTTCCATTTCCAAATCGGTAGCAAAGGTAAGTGAAACTCACCCCTGTGTAACTTGCCTCTCTGCCAACTTGGCATAGTCTAAAGCAGTGATGGCAAACCTGGTCTAAAGGCATCAGGCTGGAAACCAGAAGACACTGAGTTCTAGTCCCACATAAAGCCAACTGGGTGACTTTTAGCCAGTCACTCTGTATCAGCCCTAGAAAGCAGGCAATGATAAACCACTTCTGAAAATCTTCCTAAGAAAACTTCTGAAATGGCAGTCACCAGGACTCAAAAAAACCGACAAAAAACTTTGCCTTTCTGCTGAAATATAATGCTGACAGCTCACATACCCAACATCTCCCGTTAGGAATTAAGACAGCACAGCAAATATTATGATAGGGCACTACGTAGACCCCCTTGGGAACTTTTTCCCTCCCATGGGTCAGCTAAATCCTAAGCGTCAACTATTCTGAATAACTCTCAACAATAGGCAAATATAGCTTAACCACTAAAAACATGACAAAAGTAATTGGCGGACTCAATAATCCATGAAAAGACAAACTTCAGGTTCCATTCTCTTGTTATCTATTAAAGCAAACTAATGATCTGGGACTTCCAAGGGTTTCCAGGAACAATAATGTAACCTGCCAGTACAGATGGAGTAAGATCTGCATTTTTGTCAGAAAATAGCTTATTTAGATAGCACAATAATGCCTTGATATTTCAAATCAAGCCATAATGCACAAATAGGGAAAACCTAGCATGTATCTTAAGAAGAATCTTTCCCCCACTTAGAAGAGCAAGGCTGTACCAACCAGGACAGTACAGGTAATCCTCAACGTACGACCACAATTGAGCCCAAAACTTATGTTGCTAAGTGAGAAATTTGTTAAGTGAGTTTTGCCACTGAGCCACCATGTCTATTACTAGCGGGCAGTAAAATCATGTACTGTACATATAATGGCACCCTCAATATATATATACAAACCAGTGGTGGGTTCCTACCAGTGCGGTCCACTCTATAGCACCGGTAGCGGCCCGCTGGTGACATCACAGTACCGGTGCGGTCAATTGCCGGTGCCTGGGCGCCGCCATTTTTTAAAATTAAATTTTAAATTAATTTTTTTTAAAAAAATTTCTTCTGCGCATGCCCAGAAGCCAAGTTTCCAGCACTGCTCATGTGCTGCCTTCCTACCCCACAGTGAGTCCAAGCAGGGGAGGATGGCTGAGGGAGTGTGTGAGACGCTGAAAGAACAGGCGGCAGGAGCTATCTCCATTCCCCTCCCTTCAGCAGTCCGAGAAGCCACCAATGTGCGGTGATGATCCTAGGCATTTTCGCATGTTTGAGGCTTCTCGAGCTGCTGAGGGGAGGGGGAATGAGTGGCAGGACCTATCTCAGTTCCCCTCCCTTCAGCAGTCCGAGAAGCCACGCCCACCCGGTCACATGGCTGGCAAGCCACACCCACAAAATAAGCCGTGCCCACAGAGTGGTAGTAAAAAAATTAGGAACCCGCCCCTGATACAAACATACATACACACACACACACACACACACACACACACACACACACACACACACAAACTTTCTGAGGAAGATTGAAAATCCTGAGCCAACAATGAATCATACCAAGCGGTGCTCTCTCGTTGCTAACACCACATGGTATTAGGGAAATCAATTTTAAGAATATAGTAATGCTGTGAGTAATACTGCAAAGTCAGCAGTTGAAGAGTTACGGTGAGAACGACACTGCAATTTTCTCTATAGGTTGCAATAGGTTGTAACAAATAGGTTGCAATCCATCTAAGTATAAGAAGGCATGTCAGAAGGAATAAGGTTTGCTTCACTTGCGCAGGGGGGCATGCCTTATCAGTCTTTACATGTCAGATTAGCACCACCAAATCCTTAAAAGCTGAGTTATGCTAAAAGTATTCAGCTAAACAACAGAAAAACAAACGTTTTCGTAGTGAATCAGACCCACCCCACCCCCACCCCGATCTTCGCTGCAGAAAGCCCCAGTATGAATCAGAACAGTATTTGGGAAACTAGCATCAATGCTTAATACATTGTTCTGAAGCACAGGAATGGTTGTCTTAGACACCAGTCTGAAAGGGCAGGTGGGGCTGTGGGTACAACATACCTTTTCAAAAACAAAAATCTGAAGTGAGACATGCTGCAAAAATTAAGGTGTGGATTTTTAACACTGCTTGCTCCTCTATAATGATACAAACTATTCCATGAAAAATACTTTTGGGGTACTTTTATATATTAAGAGATGATATTCAGGGGTGGGTTCCTAATTTTTTTACTACCACTCTGTGGGCATGGCTTATTTTGTGGGTGTGGCTTGCCAGCCATGTGACCGGGTGGGCATGGGCCTCGGGAGCTTGGCAGTGGCCGGAGAAGCGGGGGGGCATTGCCCACCCGCAACGCAGCCCCCCGCAGCAGGAGCAGCAAGACCGCGGCAGCGGTTCTTCTAGGAGGCTCCATCCGGCCTGAATGCTTCTCCCCATTCGATGATCCTAGGCTCCTGCCGCCTGTTCCCCCTCTCCTCAGCAACTCGAGAAGCCTCGAATGTGCGAAAATGCCTGGGATCATCACCGTGTGTTCGTGGCTTCTCGGACTGCTGAAGGGAGGGGAACTGAGATAGGTCCTGCCACCCATTCCCCCTCCCCTCAGCAGCTCGAGAAGCCTCAAACATGCGAAAATGCCTGGGATCATCACAGTGTGTCCGTGGCTTCTCGGACTGCTGAAGGGAGGGGAATGGAGAGAGCTCCTGCCGCCCGTTCTTTCAGCGTCTCACGCGCTCCCTCAACCATCCTCCCCTGCTTGGACTCACTGTGGGGTAGGAAGGCAGCGCATGCACAGTGCCGGAAGCTCGGCTTCTGGGCATGCGCAGAAGAAATTTTTTTATTTATTTAAATTTTTTTTTAATGGCGGCACCCAGGCACCGGCAACCGACCGCACCGGTACTGTGATGTCACCAGCGGGCCACTACCGGTGCTATAGAGTGGACTGCACCGGTAGGAACCCACCACTGATTGTAGTAGAATGTCGCACGCGCGCACGCATGCACAGAAGCACCCTAAGCGGGTGGGCCATCGGCGCTATTGGTTCTAAAAACTGGTCCGAACCGGGAGCAACCCACCGCTGAGTAGAGCCATTATTATTTTTGTGTTTTGATTCCTGATGTGTGTGTTTGTTTTATCACGTACGTTTAGGTTTTGGGTTTGATTGTTAATTTTTAAAGCTTAAATTGAGGAATTAGGTTTAATTTCAAGAGAAAGATACATCTATTCCGCTGTTATAGATGCCAGTGGTATTAAGCTAGGGCAAATGAATAGGATCAGTCAGCTTGAACTGGTCCCCAAAGTACTTTTATGTGACTCCTAGAGATCTGTATGAAATTTTAAGCTTCCTAGTAGATCCTGCCTGAATTCTATTCCAGAAGTGGGAGGAAAATGTGTTCATAGACAGCTGAATTCTTTTGGATTTTATATAATTATATAATTGTATATATACATATTTACATTCGGATGCTTCACAACTCACTCATATTTATGACAGTTGCAATGTCCCACGTCATGTGATCAACTTTTGGGAAATTCTGACAAGCAAACTCAATGAGGAAGCCAGATTCACTTAAACAACAGTGTTGTTAACTTAACCACTGCAGTGATTCACTTAACAACGGTGGCAAGAAAAGTTGTAAAAGGAGGCAAAATTTACTTAACAAATGTCTCACTTAGCAACATGATTTTTGGGCTCAATTGTGGTTGTAAGTTGAGGACCATCTGTATAAATAAAGCAGGAGATCTTACACTGCTCTGAATATAGAAATCAGAGTTAATCTTACAAATGTACCAATCCAGAATTTCCTATTTCATTTTCCCCCCCTCAAAGTTATAAGAATTAAATGGTTGGATCAAGGAAAACCATCTCATCAGTCCAGAAGTACTTTCTGCTTCCTTGCTCCCTTACTAACTTCTGAATAGTTTACAATTCATTCAATTTCCAGTAAAGGGAATAAAAAAGTAAGTACTTAAAAAGTACTTAACAAATGTCTCACTTGGCAACATGAATTTTGTTAAGTTGAGGACTACATCTCTCTCTCTCCCTCCCCCCCTCCCTCCCTCCCCCCCTTCCTCCCTCCCCCTAGATACCAAAAAGCAGAGACATCTGCAGGGTGTGGTCATAAAAAGCAACACGGCCACTGCAACAATCCAATCAAAATTTTGCCTGCTTATGTGCATTGCTACCTATTAGCAGGATTGTACTGAAGAGAAAATCATGAACAGAGAACAGATTAACAGAGTTGGAAGATCATCTAGTTCAACTCCCTGCCCAAGCAGGAGACCCTACATCTGCCTCTACCTAGGATCGAACTCACAACCTCCTGATTAAATCAAATAAGTAAATAGTGACGCTTGGGCACAGAACAAGCATTCAACAGTTAGAACAATTAATCAGTGGAACAGCTTGCCTGCAGAAGTTGTGAATGCTCCAACACTGGTGGTTTTTAAGGTGTTGGATAACCATTTGTCTGAAGTAGTGTAGGGTATCCTGTCTAAGCAGGGGGTTGGGCTAGAAGACCTCCAAGGTCCCTTCCAACTCTGTTGTTGTTGTTGTTGTTGTTGCTGCTGCTGCTGCTGCTGCTGCTGCTATTATTATTATTATTATTATTATTATTATTATTATTATTATTATTATTATTATTATTATTATTATTATTATTATTATTATTATTATTATTATTATTAGCCAGGCCTTGTTCTCACCAACCAAAGCTTGAAATATCATGAAATCATGGCCCTTTAGGAGATATAAATTTGATCCCTCAGGAGATGCTCAGGAGATGGGATGTGTGGAGGAGTGGAGTTGAAGTCCACACATGTTAAATTTCCTAAGGCCGATAAAACACTACAAAGGGTTCAGGCTGATGAAGAAGATGTCTTATCCCTACTGCTTAGATGTCAAGTTAAGATCTCCTTCCCTATGGCTTAGATATTGGTCTTAAACTTTTCTACTTTCTGTGACTCAGAATAATGGCTGAACCATGCAAAGAGGAAGTTGAGCAGATGCGTGTCTCTACTCCTCCACACACCCCGTCTCCTGGGACCCATTATTCTGAGTCACAGAAAGTAGAAAAGTTTAAGACCAATATCTAAGCCGTAGGGAAGGAGATCTTCTCCATCACCCTGGACTCCTTTGCAGTGTTTCTCAACTTACCAACTTGTAATATGTATTACAAGTTACGTATGTATCGAATGTGTATGGACTTCCACTTCAAGTCCATACAACTAATATGTATGGTCTTCAACTCCTAGAATTCCCCAGCCAGCTCAGAATTCTGGGAGTTGAAGTCCATACATATTACGAGTGGCTAAAGTTGAGACGCTCTTAATGAAACAGAAGAAACATTGGAGGTAGCCTTCACCAGGTGTGCACTGTTGTTCATGAGTCATTGTGCGAATTAATATGGGTGGTGCTGGATAAAAATAGTCTATAGTGTTGACAACACTGAACTGTAGCCTTGTCAGTGTTCTGACCAAGGCTTCCTGAAACAGTAACAATCACACACTTAGTCCCCAAAACCCTCTTTTTATTTCAACGGCTCATTCACAGCCCGTAATGAGTCCCAAGCAGTTTGTAAATAGTCCGACGGAAGTCTGCCACAGTCTTTCAGGATAAGGCTGATAATCACCCACCTTTATCTTCCTTGACACGCTGCCAAAGACTTAATTGCCAATTATCTTGGCAAGGCCAAACGGAGCACAAAGTCAAGACGGAGCTTCACAAACAAAGTTGCTTCCTGCAAAGGATCATGTCCGTTTGCTCCCCTTTTATGTCTTATGGGAGGGGCCAATCAGTGGTGGGTTCCTACCGGTGCAGCCCACTCTACAGTACCGGTAGCAGCCAGCAGATGGCACTATTTGAGCACAGCCACACCGGTGCTGAATTTTTGGGCTTTTTTGCTTCTGCGCATGCGAGGAAGCAAAATCGCATGAGGGGGGGCGCGTGCGTAGAAAGGGGCATGCACGCACACCAAACGTGGTGATGTGCACGCAGAGCTCTGGTAGCGAGGTAAGAGAGCAACCCACCCCTGGGGCCAATCATCTCCCAGCCTTACTCCCGAGTCGCCCTTTTTGTCTTAACTGTTCTTGCGTTCTGGCAGCTCTGCGCATGCATACACTGGGAACAGACTCCCCCTGTTCCTCTGCCTCGCTGATGTCAGCCTCTGGAGGCTCCGGAGTCAGCACAGAATTCCCAGATGGCCCGGGTTGGATTTCTGCCTCTGACACTGAGCCTTCTCCAGACTCCAAGCCTGGCCCATGTTCCTCCCCAGCCTCCTCACTGACTCTGCTGCCAGCTCCGCAGGCCAGCCATGCAAAGGTGAACACAACTATCCCTGTTTAATCCCAGTAATTCTGAGTTTGCATAACCCTATAAATAATAAATTAAGGGTAAGGAGCAAGTACACAAGACATAAGAAATCAAAACATAGTCGGCTATGGCTGCTTTGCGACTTGCAAACTGGAAAATCTTCCCCATCTATCGCTGCAACAAATTGAGTTGTTTTGGCCAGTACCTTCAGATGTGGCTGGAGAAAATGGTTTTCGGGACCTCACCTAAAAAAACTACGACTAATCCCATGCCATTAATTGCAAGGTATCCTGGCTGTTCCGACACTACCTATCTTCAGTGGCTGCTTAAGGATGAACGGGCCATAACTACAGCACAGGTGGCCAGATTCTGCACAGCAGTAGTGGGGATTCGTCACAAATATGTGTCCTCCTCACCATAGAGATTTATATATCAACTGTGGATAACCTTTAAGTGTCTAATCCACCATAGCTAATTTATACAACAAATGTGGCAAATCCTGCTTATTCCTTCCCTTTTAGTATTAAACGGACTATAGGCCTCACAGCTTATGGACTGTAATTTTAGTAGTGTAGACCATGTGTAATTGACAGACTGGATTTTATCATAGATTTTATCTGATATTTATTTTTTTAGTTTATAACTTTTAATTTTATATTTACTGAGTGTTTTTATTTGCTCTAGTCTAGTCTCTGGTCTATGACCGGAATAAACTGAATTGAACTGAATTGACTAATCCCATGTAAAAAATACGAACAGTCCTTGGCTTATGACCACAACTGAGCTCAAAATTTTCGTTGCTAAGCAAGGCAGTTGTTAAGTGACTGTTGAAGTCCACACGTGTTAAATTTTACAACTTTATTGGCCGCAGTTAAGTGAATCTCTACAGTTGTTAAGTGAATCATGTGGTTATTAACTGAATCCGTCTTCCTCCATTGACTTTCCTTCTTGGAAGCTGGCTGGGAAGATTACAAATGGTGATTCCACGACCCTTGGATAGTGCAACTGTCATAAGTACATGCCAGTTGCCAGGTGTCTAAATTTTAATCACGTGACCATGGGAAAATGCAATGGTGGTTTGTGTGAAAACTGGTTATAAGCCATTTTTCTCAGTGCCATTGTAACTTCAAACAGTCACTAAAGGAATGGTTAAGTTGAGGACTACCTGAAGTCAGACCAACAGAGAGGACCAGTGCTGCTCCCGCCGTCGAAAGCCAACCTTCAGGTTCCAGTACAGGTAGTCCTCAACTTACAACCACAACTGAGCCCGAAATTTATGTTGCTAAGAGAGAAATATGCTAAGCGAATGTTGCCCCATTTAATGACTTTTCTCGCCACGTTGTTAAATGAATCACTCCAGTTGTTAAATTAGGAACACGGTTGTTAAGTGAATCTGGTATCCCCATTGACTTTGCTGGTCAGAAGGTCGCAAAAGGGGATCCCGTGACTCCGGGACATTGCAACCGTCATAAATGTGAGCCAGCTGTCAAGCATCCGAATGTAAATCACGTCCCTATGGGGATGATGCAAGGGTCATATAAGCGTGAAAAATGGTCATGAGTCACTTTTCCCAGCGCCGTTTGCCACTTTGAACGGTCACTCAATGAATCGTTGGAAGTCAAGGACTAGCTGTATTGGAATTCCGGGTCGGTGGGAATTCCTTGGGATGTGCAAGGAGAGTGATGGTCGCGCAGACGGTGTTTATTGTATATAACAGAATAACAGAGTTGGAAGGGCCCTTGTAGGTCATCTAGTCCAACCCTCTGCTCAAGCAGGATACCCTACCAGGGGTCTCCAACCTTGGCAACTTTAAGACGTGTGGACTTCAACTCCCAGAATTCTGGGAGTTCAAGTCCACAAGTCTTAAAGTTGCCAAGTTTGGGGACCCCTGGTCTAAGAAGAGTAGTACGTGTGAGAGTGAAGCATATGCTTATTTATTCATATGTGCATACATATTTTTAATATTCAGATTTATTAATCAAATGTGGGTGTTGAAGTCCACACGTCTTAAAGTTGCCAAGGTTGGAGGACCCCTGCGGCCTACACCATTTCTGACAAATGGCCGTCCACTCTCTTCTTGAAAGCCTCCAGTGATGAAGCTCCCACAACTTCTGAAGGAAACTTCTGTTCCATTGGTTGATTGTTCTCCCTGTTTTCAGGAAAAAATCCTCCTTATTTCGAGATCGAATCTCTCCCTTCATTAGTTTCCATCCATTATTCCTTGTCTGGCCTTCGGGTGCTTTGGGGAAAAATAGGCTGAAACCCACCCACCCACCCCTCAAATATTGTCGTGTTCACCCCTGGTCCTCCTCCTCCTCAGTGCAGGGAACGGGCCGCGCGCGGGGGGCTTCCGAGGCCGCCCCCACGCACGAGGCGCCCACCGCCTTTCCTCCCGGCTCTCCTCGGCGGAGCCCCCGCGGGGGGTGGGCCCGGAGGCTGCCGCGCCGCCGCTTCCTTGACGGGAAGGAACCTGGAGCGAAAGGAGGTGGGGCGATGCCTTTGCCGGCCCGGCGCCGCCTTTGCTTTGCCTGCCTGGCGCCTGAAGGGTTCGCACCGCCGGGTTGAGCCGGAGCGTCGAGTGGGGGGCGCGCGAGAGAGAAAGATGAGCTGAGGCGCTGCCCCCGCGGAGCCAGCCAGCGATACGAGGGAGCGATCCTGGGGGGACGGACGGAGCCCGCTCTTTGCATGCAGCTGGCGGCGACGACGACCTTCTCCCGGGCGTGGGCAGCCAAGCGGCGGCGGATCATGATCCTCACACGTAAGCGCTGGGGGCTCGGGCAGCCAAAGCCGGCGTGGTGCGCCTGGAGCGGCGGCTTCTCCCAGGAGCCGCCTTGCCTCCTTTGAAAGACCAGATAGTTTGGGGATCGAGATGAGGGGCGGTGGGGAGAAGAAGCTTCGCTGCTCCAGGAGGCGAAGTCGGGTTTTTTTTTATTATTATTTGGCTGGGGCGCTTTGCACATGCTCGGAGGGGGAAAAAAGGGCTCGATCCCGAACAAGCTGGTGGGGAATGCAGAGTGGCGGCGAGGTTAAAGTAAGCCAGTTGTTGGGAGAGGGAACTTGTCCTGTGGATGGCAACTGCATTTGAGATCCTCTTGGAGGGCTTTTCCTGGCGCCCGATCCTTTGCAGCGGAGCGCGGGGCATCGCGCAGGACCCGGTCCGACAGCGTGAATGGAGACTGTTGCGAAGAGTCTCCATTCACCTTTTTTTTTTGCGCGCGCGCAAAATGTTGGTTGCTCCGGTGGGTTGCGCGCTGCGCTGGCCGAGTCGAAAGGGCGAAGACCTTCCTCTCCGCACGTAGGCAAGCGGCTCTGCAAGTCTTCGGGGCTGGGGGTGGGAGGCTTCCCTCGATCTGCATTTCTCGACGGGTCTGGTTTATTTCACCCCTCATCTGCTCCTGCTAAACCTCCCCTGGCTTCCCTGCCATAACTTATTTGTGGTTTGCATTTTCCCCCAGTAATGAAACGTTTCCATGCCGTTCGTTTGTGTGTATGTGTGTGTGGAGGGGTCTTCATTGAGCTGTTGCTCTTGTTAGCTGTCCATTTTTATCTAATGCAATTTTATATTCTGCAGAATTTTTCTGCGTTTTATATTCTGCAGAATTTTTGTTCAGTTCTGTGCTTTTCAGCATCCTGAACGGTTTTCTTTAATTCTGCCCTTTCTTGCCCTAGCATAGAATTAAAAGTGTGCAATTGGCCAAGGGAGAAATAAGGGTAATAATAGCAGTAATTAAGGCTGAGACGCATGCTGTTATTTGACATACCTTCTTTCCTCCAACTCCCGATTTATTTAAAGAAGAGAAACCCCAAGACCAGCCAGTCCACTCGATCTAGTATACATCAACCAGATGTATAATTTCAAGCATTTCTACAGCCATCAGTCAGAGTGGCCGGGGAATTACAGACCTTGTAGTCCAGCAATCTGGGCAGAGAATAAGGGGGGAAACTTCCCTTCTATATTTAACATTTTAGCCTAAGGCTGCTAAGGGAAACAGGAAAAAGGAAGGGATCCTTGCTTGGTTGAAACCATGTGGCCGCTTCGCCTTGAAATGTGTTTTAAATTAGTAGGTTTTTTTTTTTCCAGTTTCCAGCCAAAATGCTTTCCAACCATTCGTGCCATTCATCAAGTCTAAAGCCAACTGGAAAGGGTAGTGGGTAGATATCTAAAAGGTGGAATAGGTGAAAGGGTTAAGTTTGGGTGGGTGGGTGTTAAGTGCCAAAGAAAGGAAAGCTTACAGTTCCCTTTTGAAGTTTTCCAGTAATTAGTCTGGTGGCTTCTAGGAGCCCGGAGACCCCCCCCTCCCTTCCTCTGGTGCCCAAACCCCTGATGTCATCTTTGGAGCCTTTGATCTCTTTCAAGGAATAACACCCCCTGCGAGTAGTAAACAATGCCTTGTATTTCCAGCACAAACAGAAAACAAATTCTTTTTTGTTCTCTGGCATTTCAGTGCCACCCTCATTTCTGCTTTTTATTGTTACAGAAACTTGTCAATGACATACTTTGTGGCATCATTGTAAGCAAAAACGATTCCATTAAGCTAATGAAGATCATCCCTAATAGCAGTAAATTGGAGATGACATATTTAGATTAACTCTCACATTTTGTTCTCTCTCTCTCTCTCTCCCTCCCTCTCTCTTGAAATAGTAAGTCCCGGAATGACAAAATAAAGCATTTGGAGATGAGTTTAAAGTTGGAAGTTATTCTGATAATTTTGCTTTAAAAATGAGCAAGAGAATATGGGTTTTCAAAGCAGAGCCAAAATTCTATGTGTTTTTATTTTATTTTATTTTATTTATTTATTAGTTGCATTTGTATGCCGCCCACTTCACGGAGACTTCTAGCCTTTGACTAGAAGCCTGTCTAAACTGATGAGACTTAATTATGAATATCATCCAGTGCACTGGTTAAACTAGCATTTATCAACCTGGCTTTGTGTACGTATCTTGAGATTACAGTTTCCAGAATTCCCATTCAGTGACAGCATTGTCAGGCTAGCTGAGATTTATGGGTGTCTGGTGCATTGCACCGAGTTGGAAAAGTCTTAACTCAGCATAACTTTGGTCTAGCTCAAGCTCTTCAAGAAATTGAAGAGCTACTTACTGTCCAATAGATTTACTCTTCAGTAGGTGGCAGCACCCCGCCACACTTGTTTGTATTTGAAAGTAATGCACTATCAAGCTTCATTATCTAGCACTTAGAAGGGTGACCACCAGGTTATAACAAATCTTTAGGGGTTTCTGTTGTTGTTGTTATTTTCATACTGGCTATATGCAGAAGACAACCAATAAAAATCTTTGGTGTCATTTGCCCCTAATAACTTTTTTCAAGAGTCCAGCCCATTCTTAACATTTAAGGGAAGGAGGATGGCAGTAGTCAAGACAGTGATACAAATTGAGTTAGGATATATGATGCGAAAACAGGTAAGCCAAAATTTACATTTTTGAAGGATGTGCTCCTATGACAGTGATGGCGAACCTTTTTTCCCTCGGGTGCCGAAAATGCGCGCGCGCTGTCACGCACGTGTGAGTGCCCACACCCATAATTCAATGCCTGGGGGAGGGCAAAAATGGCCTTTCCCGCCCCCGCAGAGGCCCTCTGGAGGCTGGAAATGGCCCATTTCCCGACTTCCGGTGGGCCTGGTAGGCCCGTTTTTCACCCTCCCCAGGCTCCAGAGGCTTCCCTGGAGCCTGGGGAGGGCGAAAACACCCCCCTGGAGGCCCTCTGGAAACCTAAAATGCCCTCACAGAGCCTCCACACAAGCCAAAAATCAGCTGGCCGGCACGCACATGCATGCTGGAGTTGAGCTAGGGCAACGGCTCACGTGCCGGCAGATATGGCTCCGCGTGCCACCTGTGGCACGCGTGCCATAGGTTCGCCATCACTGTCCTATGAGGAGGGGACTGTCCTTAACAGTATCAAATTAATTTTCAGGCTTCCGGTGGCTTTTTGCTTTTCCCCCCCATCTCAAAACAACGTGAAAGTACACCACCAGTTTTTAATGGTTATACTACAGATATTTAGTGGCCCGGTCACTAAAAGTTTTTGGCAGCCTTCCAGGACTCTGAAATATGCAAAAAGAGAGGTTTAGAGGAAAAGTACACGAAATGCTGCTTCGGATTTCCTCCGTTATCACAAGCTTTTGAATACTGTTTGCGAAGTTACTGCAAAGAGGTCTTTTTGCACGTAGGTCATGTTCTTGAACTTTCGCTGGCATCTGGATAGATTCTGGGTTTGATCCAGGAAGGTGTTTTTAAAGCTGCTTTTAGGTGAAATAGGTCATTGTTCCATCTAATCTGCTGTTTTACCTGTTGAATGTCCTGGGTTTGCCAACCATACTTTCTTGAGACATTTAAATGTAGGTGCCAAGGATTGAATTTGGAGTTTTGTCAATCGAATACTTCAAAGTACAGTAGGTCCGTTGAGTTTAATTTCATTCATTTTCAGTTCCTTTCAGAGCTATGGGTTGCATGGCCAGGTAAGGCAGGGAGCCACCCTTTCTGCATTTATAAGTTTGTGTGAGTTGTCAAAAATCATGCTTTTTCTGGCCCCAGGATTGATAATATAAAATTTTGTTTTCCTGGCATGTTGATACTGGGATATATGATCCTAGTCATGCATCGCGAAGTCTTAAAGTTCGGTTTCATGCATTTTGCTAGTGAGTTCTCAGCAAAAATGCACATAGCAAGAAACTATAGATAAATCAACATAAGCCTCCATCTCAAGAGAGGCACAGAATGAGCCAATGCCAGTAACTGGCTTCTCCTTTTAGTGGGTTTTTTAATCTATTCCCTCATTCCTCACAACAGTTACCACAATTCTTCCAAGGAGTTTAAAAGTACCAGTGGGGTAGGGGGTGGGAGGGAGATCTTTAAGATGGAAGCTCTAGACCAGGGGTGTCAAACTCACATCATCACATGACGTATCATGACTTTTTTCCGTACGTTAAACCGGGGCGTGGGCATGGCCAGCGCATGATGCATCCGGCCCATGGGCCTCGAGTTTGACAGCCCTGCTCTAGACTAATAGAAGCCCTGTGATGTATGCATCCACCTCTTTCAATTCCAGGCTAGGATTGCTACCCATGGTTGTTGTTGTTTATTATTATTATTCTGTTCAGTTATCCTCAGCAGCTGCCTTAGACAAGTTCCTGCAGTGTTCTTGGCAAAGATTTTAGAAGTGGCTTGCCATTGCTTCCCTTCCTAGGGCTGAGAGAAAGTGACTGGTTCAAGATCACCCAGCTAGCTTTGTGCCTAGATCTCAAGGTCTTCCAGTTTTCAGCCTTAAGCCTTAACCACTGCACCACACTGCCTCTCATAATTCAGTTACTCTGGAGTAAATGGATTGTAGGATTCAGAAGGGGTTAGACTGTGTTAAGGTGAGAATAAGGCGAAGTGGATCTTTTCTTGGAATTCAGACATTTAGAAAATAAAGCCGAGATTAGAAGTCTAATAGAAAATATTTATTTCAGTAGAAAAACAATAAATCATGAATAGTTACATCCTTGCTAATAAATCGTGACCGCTCTGGTCAGAATCAAAGGCAGAAGTGTGTGATGGAGAATCAGGAATGCACACATGCGCAGAAGATCACATCATGTGTCCTGCTTGTATTGGAATGTACCATAATATTAGGATAGGGATGCATCACCCTGCATTTACATACAACTGGCAATATTCACACCGTGACAGACTGTTTGTGCCCCAGGCTAGCAAAGCATTCCCAAGATAAATGACCTTGTCCAGATAATGCAGCCCCGCCCTTATCCCCAAAGATGAAATTTCAGGCCCTACAGCAGAAGGTCTTGCCTGTTAAGATTATACCCCAGCCTTTGGCTTCCATCTTATCTCTCAGTAATGGTCCTTTTTCCCCCCCTCTCTCTCTCTTCTCTTTTTCCCCCTCCCTAAGTACAGCATTTGTGGTTTGTGAGGCTGTAACTTTATCCCAGACATCAGTTACAGATGGATTTTCTATCTTGGGCTATGGGGAGTCTCAGATGGATGGAGAAATTCCCCCAAGAGGAAAGATGCTAAAGCTCTAGTTACATTTGCAATGTTATTTGTAAATGAACCAGAAAGAATATAATAGCCAAACAGATTGAGGAGTTGTGTGTTTGGATATAAGTGTATCTATCCACTGTTCAGAGTTGGATTAGTTTAGTTGTCCATCTGGCGTGTAAATGTGTTGATCAACTGTATTTCAGACTGAAGCCAATTGTCTTTGTGATTTAACTTGCTGCTTGGAGCTTACGGTGTTGTCTTTTTTGTTGGTTCAGATGGAAGGGACATATTTGACCTACCTAGGAAGTTTTTTTAAAAAAAAAAAATCCCAGGAGAAAGTTCAGCCGTGAATTGACAGCTTTGAAAATATTCCACAAACTGAGCCTTTGTTACGAAAAGGGGAAAAAAATGCAGTCAATAAATGCATTTGCCTGGAAGCAATTGATAGCTGTGACCAGCGACCAGATTGTTATAATCCTGGATTATATGTGGCCTTTTCCATGTGGTTTCCCACAAGGGAAAGCAAGAAAAACCCTTGCCAGAAAGATTTTGCAAGATGTTTGGGAGGTCTTGTTTCAGATTTATTTCAGAAATACATGGCGGCGAAAAATCTTGAAGGAAAAATGTTTTATGCTTGAATATTTCAATCTCAGAGGCTTCCTAGGTCAAGGTCAGCGGTGGGTTGCTCCCGGTTCGGCCCGGTTCTGTGAACCGGTGGCGGTGGGAGGCTCCGCCCACCCGCCCGGGACGCTTCTGCACATGCACACGCACGAACCGGTAGCAATGGGTTTTAGAATCCACTACTGGTCAAGATGTCTGGAATGGTTCTTAATCTTTGATATTCATCCAAAGCACTGTTAAA
Organism: Diadophis punctatus similis; assembly: GCA_023053685.1. Lineage (NCBI taxonomy): Eukaryota > Metazoa > Chordata > Lepidosauria > Squamata > Dipsadidae > Diadophis > Diadophis punctatus. Next base: position 10,689,578 of record JALIGW010000006.1, on the reverse strand, counting down.
GTTCATGGATTTCAAATGAAATGCAGTACTGAGATGATCTTAATCAGATATTTAAGTTATTTTATGGCAGCCCGGTACAAGTAGACTTAAGTATGACCAGAGCCTTTTTTTTAAGCCCATCAAATACCTGAGAGAAAGAAAGTGATTAAAAAAAAAGAAAACCTGACCATTTGCTTGTGGCATCATCTTTCTTTCAAAAATATTTTTATGTCCTACATACTTTAAAGAAATCAAGCCTGGCTGAACCCTCTCTGGCAATTCACAGGCCAAACGGCATCAGTCTTCTTCTCCCAATTTTGGAGCCATAAGTATAAAATTCATTGTGCAATTTGGAGGAAAACGTATACGTTTCCTATAAGTATGCTTTCCATGGCGATATAAATATTTGCATCAGGTGCTAAAATGTACAACAGGGTCAAAACATTTCCCAAGGCCCACAAAATTTTATACTGATTTGCCCACCCAACACATGAGAAAGGAACATAATGTTCAGAATGCATGTAATTCGGTTAGGAGGTATACTTTAGAGCAGGGGTGTCAAACGCAAGGCCCGCGGGCCAGATCCAGCCCACGGGGTGCTTACATCTGGCCCGCGGGGCTGGCCTGGAAACAGCAAAGGACCGGCCTACGGTGCCTCTGCTAGGGAAAATGGAGCTCAGGGGGGCCGCATTTTGTTTTCACTGACCGAGGGGTGTAGGAGCACTTGGCCACCACAGGTGCCCCTGACACGAGTCCTGTGTCATACCCACTGTAATGTCCTGGGGCTCCACCAGGGGGCTCCAAAAGGAGCGGGAGTTCTAAGCGTTGTGATTGGTTGATGTTATGTTGTGTTCAGTATAAATACAGAGCTGTCAGATCGGGGGCTGCTCCTGTCAGACGACTCTAGTTAGGAGGTTCAGAAGTTAATAAAGCATTAGTCCGACTCACGCCTCAGCGTCGTTCCTCACGAATATAATACTGGCGACGAGGATGGGATCTCGAGCCGTAAACTTGGCGATGTCGCTTGCTGCGATGAGTAGGTTGATGTCGTTCAAGTGGAAGACCGTAAAATTAAAAGTAATTAATTCTTTTAATTTTAATTAAAAGAATATAATACCCACCATGGCCACGCCCATCATGCCCACGCCCGGCCCCCTGAGGTCAAACACAACCCTGATGCCCTCAATGAAATTGAGTTTGACACCCCTGCGTTAGAGGGATTCTATTGAAAAATTTCCTAATCTCTAGCGTGAAGCAATCAGTACCAGAAAAGGTTTCTGTATTGCTTGTGGGCCAAGACTATTATGTGCAGTTTTGTGTCTCATTTCAGTTGCATGGTCCCGCAATCTGCAATATATGAAGGTTAAACAGGATGGTCCTGTACTGTAAACAAAAGTTTCTCTAGCAACAGGAAGAAGGAAATGAGACTATGCAACAGAACTGACAGACTCCAGACAATGCAAGACCCACCCTAACATTTTTAGTGGATCACCAAAGACCTAAAGGCACAAAAATAACTTCAGATGTTTCCCCTTCCTCTTTAAGCTTATTTCAAAAGTATTACCAAAGGCCAGTGTGTAGCATCCTATTGCCTTCCAGTTTGGTATACAACATTGGGATGAACAACCTACAGTATGGAAGCCGCTTAGCGTTTTTAGAAGCGAATGAGAGACACAATTTGGGGGTGGGGATATGATTCAGAATGGTTGTTTTAAAGAGAAGGACTTAGCTTTTTTTCCTCTTTTAACTTCATGAAGATTATACTAGGTATTAGAATGATTGTGTGTTTCCTATCTCAAAATAAGAAAAGCTATCCATTTTCAGAACTAATAACTTAATCCACTCGATTAAGAGCTTAATCCACTCGAGCTTACCCCCAAGTATGTATGGTTGTTGAATGGTTGTTCGATGTTTTTTATACTGTGTTTTAAATTTTTATATTTGTTTTTAATTAATATTTAATATTTGGTTTATTCTTGTATTTTTCTCTGTTGTATGCCGCCCTGAGTCCTTCGGGAGTTGAGCGGCATATAAGAATACCAAAATAAATAAATAAATAAATAAATAAATAAATAAATAAATAAATAAATAAATAAATAAATAAATAAATAAATAAATAAATAAATAAATAAATAACAGTAACAATAAGAGAGTTGGAAGGGACCTTGGAGGTCATCCAACCCCCTGCTCACGCAGGAGACCTATACTAGGGATTCGAACTGCCGACCTTTCTGATCGACAAGCTCAGTGTCTTAGTCACTGAGCCACTTAATTGGTTATGAAGAGGGCCCAAGAACTACATACTGTGGGGGCCCTTGGGTTGGCCACCTCAGTTTATTGGGACAATTGTAAAGGGCGATTATAAGAAACCAGGTAATTGGGACCGTGTCACTTCTCTTGTGTCATCCAGGTGAGACCAACAGATAATTCCACAGAGTCATCGTCATCATCATACTAACGTTTTTTCCGCAGGGGGCAGCATCGACTTTTTGGATCAGGAGGCGCCATTTTGCGCGATCAAACGCAACATCCAGGTCTTAACTGGGCAGTTTTCACGTCTGCGTTTATTGCATCTTGCCATCTTTGCTTCGGCTTTCCACGTGGGCGTTTGGGCTAGATAATTACACACAGTGAGATGCAAAAGTGCTGGCTTTACTCAGAAAAGTTTCCTAATCCTTTCTTGGGTAGCCATGGAAAGAAGCTTTTTCTTAATCTGTTTTCTTTCTGTCATAGTACAATTTACAATCACCTTGGTCATCAAGCCAGAAATAATCCAGAATAGGTTATTCTGTCAGCCCACAACAGGCTATGCCATGCCAGCCTAAATTTTTCTGTGAACATTCAGGTGATCTCTTAAGCACACCTCAGAGATTGTGCAGTGTTTTGCTAGCATGCCTAGAAAGACTTATATTCCCAGTCAACTGTTTCTGTGAGTTGTGGCAGCTCTGCATTATGTATTTACATACACACACACACACACACACACACACACACACACACACACACACACACACAAAATATTTGCTGAGCATTCATGATTTGCTAGATATTTTAAAGCTTAGAATTCATGAATTGAGTGTTCAGTTTGGGCCACCTTTCCCAAAATTAAGAGTCTTCCCCAGAGAGCTGATATGTCACAGGTAATAATTTGAGCCTTCATTGTAACTTGATTAGGGACATGGATTGATTGGTTTAATTATTAGTCCAGGTAGGGGCAGGAGGGGCTGAAGTATAATTTATTTAAATTCTTGAGGGTCTAAAAATTCTTGAGCTCCAGGTTAAGAAAGCCCAGTTTATAAAATTATTCTCATACCTATGAGAAGAGAACTTCTAGAGAAGTTCTTAAAGTATTATAATTGTATACATGTTTTTTTATTGTTTGCCTAGTCTCTGAGGGCCTGACTCTGCCTGAGAAATTTACCCTGTAAGAGAAGGGCAGAAGGAATGATTCTGCCTAACCTTTTGCAAGTTATGTACTGTCTCCTTCTCTTAACTTGCTGACTGAGAATCTGACAGCCTGCCATGTATCAGTCATCAACTTGAAAGTCTACATGATTTCAGCAAAAGTAGCTGTGATGACAGTATTTTGTTTTGGTCTTATAATAAATGCAACATTTGAATCCTTGGGACTTGGCCAAATAAATTCTTTATGAAGTGTCATGAATGCTATCTATGAAATTTGCTCAATATGATTTTCTCTTAAGTCTGCTAGCGTTTGTTGAAACTCAACCGGTGGCTATGATCCTAGTAGTTGGTGCTTGGTTAACCTTTGTGTATTCAGGGGCATTTAGAAAGGGAAACTACTATTTATACTACTTAATAGAGAGTAGAATATTTTTTTAGTAATAAAGACAGGAAGGTACAAATAAGATTACTGACTCCTCTAAATGTACCACTGCCCTGTATTTTTGATGGTTGCAGTGTCACGGAGTCAAAGTCATAACTAATATATTTACCGGTATGGAGAATGTAAATTTTGTTCCTGATCTGGGTTTTTTCCTAATAAGTTTGAGGGACAATTGGTTTTGCAATTCAATTTTTAGTAGGAGTGAAGAGCCAAGTTTTGTTTAAAAACATGTTTGAATTCATATTGCTGTGTTTATGTTGGGACAACAACAGAATACAATCAAATCATTATATTCCTAGAATTTCTCAATCCTCTGGTTTTAGTTGTTCTCATGTTTAGCTCCCGTTCCTTGATTTCTTAGAAGATCAGTTTCCTTTTTCTGGTTCCTTATTCCAGGTTTCTGACACTTTTAAAATATTGACAAAATTCAAGACAAAGAGGGAGAAATGGAGTCTGTTGTTCTGCAGATATTTTGGACAATTGCCACAGTACTTTACTATTGAGCAAACTAGCTGTCAACGAGGCAGATTAATATTCAAAGCATTTTAGAGATGCCAGTTTGCTAAACCCTCTTTCAATCCATGCAATGTCTGTGTCTGTTTGCCTGTCAGATACCGTATTTTTCGGAGTATAAGACACACCTTTTTACCCCCCAAAAGAGGGTGAAAACCTGGGTGCATCTTATACACCGAATGTAGCCCCAGCCACCCCCACCCTTTGGCCTCTGTCTTCCAGCAATTTACCTGTTTGCAGCAAACAGGGAAGAGCCTGTAAAGCCAAGCAAGTCATTAGCAGCTTCCTGACCTACAGCTGATTTGCCACATGCTAAACTGAAACTGCAAAGAGGCAAATAGCTGGGAGAGACACGCAGATTTTTATTTTCTGCTGAACTGGATGCAAGGGGGTAAGTGAATAACTATAAATGTCTGTAGAATGTTCAAATTATTAGACTTATTTTTTAAAGACTGCTTTATTATTATTCTAGAGCCAGGGGTCTCCAACCTTGGCAATGTTAAGATTTGTGGACTTCAACTCCCAGAATTCCACAGCCAGCTTTGTTAGCTTTGCTGGCTGTGGAATTCTGGGAGTTGAAGTCCACAAGTCTTAAAGTTGCCAAGGTTGGAGACCCCTGTAAATCTAGACAACTTCACAAAATAAAGAAGCTTTTTAAAATAAATGCTTGCTCTGAAGAGGCCCAGTGCTATTGTATCTTCTTTTAAATAATAGAGAATAATGTATACTTCCAGAAATTTAAATAATTTTAACAGCTCTGTACAAGTATAGTCTGAAATGTAACAGTGTCCTGTTTAGTATTAGAGTTAAATCCTGACTTACCTTGGATTAGATCTATTTAAATAATTGGGAGGAGTTAGTGTGACTACATTTAAGAAAACTTTCTGGCATAATGTATATTTCTCCAATTCTTTGCTATTTCTATGGGTCAGGCACACATGCACAGAAATACACAGCAAATAGTGTATATCATGTTTGCTGTTTGGAAAATTGCTTGGAGGCAGAGGCCTTTTTTCCTTGTTTTCCTCCCCTAAAACTAAGGTGCGTCTTATACTCCGAAAAAATACGGTAGTTGGAATTGCTTTTCATAACCTTCCATATTCAGCTTGTTGTTCTGGCATCCAGAGTTTTCCAAGGTTTTTTTTTTAATTTCAACTTCTGATCTCATTGTGATATCCCTGCCCACTTTGGATTTTTCAATTGTCCTAACCACAGTCCTACAAAAGGAATCTTGCTTTCCTAATGACTCTACTCATTCTTCCTTCAAACTCTTAGCTCTCAAGTTGGTGCCATCAAATAACAGTAAAAGTTTGTTCTCAAAAATCAAATATGCTGAGAAAGTTTATAAACCTTTTGTGAGTTCTTCTCCAGAATTAATTGTTTATAACACATAGGTATCTGGGGGTGGATGAACGGCATAGTAGAAAAAGTGCATTTGACTTCATGATGACACCATTGATGTACAAATGCAGTTTATCTTTGTGGCAACTTTGTGACTAGTTGAAGTACCTCATATTATTTAACTGTTGACTTCATGTAATTCTACAACTTGTTGTAAATGGTATGATGTAACATATATAAATTCCATGCAGTGTGCTAGCTACTCTGTAATAATTGTTCTGAGGTTGGCTTTCAGATGTGATTGTGATTGCATGAGTCCGTCACTTAAGTCATATCAGAAGACCAAAATAATTGCTTTCTCTGTAGAATTCTGTAAACAATCGCTAGCCTGCAATTGACACATAAATTGACAATTAACACTGAGAGCATATGCACCAAGACAAATTCCTTGTGTGTCCAATCACACTTGGCCAATAAAAAATTCTATTCTATTCTATTCTATTCTATTCTATTCTATTCTATTCTATTCTATTCTATTCTATTCTATTCTAAAGAGCAAGATAGGACAGAACAACTAGGAAAAAGATTACCCACTTTAGACTGGATTGTGAAGAAGTGTGTAAGCAAGGTACCATATTTTTCAGAGTATAAGACTCACCGGAGTATAAGACGCACCTTAGTTTTGGGGGAGGGAAATAGGGGGGAAAATCTACCTACCATGTATTCGTTTGGTCAGCTTCAGCGCATTATTTTATCCCCTGGTTAGGGCTTAAAAAACCTTTTTCAGAGGGAGTAGGAATGAAAACAAGCCTGCAAAGACTTAGGGCTGGTAAAAAAAACTTCTTCCGAGGGAGTAGCAATGAAAAAATCCTGCAAGCTGGGAAGATCGTTAATACCTCATTAGGGCTGAAAAACCTTTTTCCAGAGGCAGTAACAATGAAAAAAAGCCTGCAAGTCGGGAAGATCGTGTAGGGCTGGGGGGAAAAGCTTTGAAAAAGCTACATTCAGAGTATAAGACGCACCCAAATTTTCAGCCTCTTTTAGGGGGGGGAAGGTGCGTCTTATACTCCGAAAAATACGGTAGTTAAGTGTGTCGCACCTGATTTTACAACCCTTTTGCCACAGTTGCTAAGGAAATCACTGCATTTATTAAATAAATCAAGCTATCATTAAGCAAATCCAGCTTTCCCAGTTGACTTTGCTAGTTAGGAAGATCTCAAATGGTGATCATGTGATCCCAGGATGCTACAACCATCCTAAATACAAGTAGTCCTCACAATGAGCCCAAAATTTCTGTTGCTAAGTGGAGACATTTGTTAAGTGAGTTTCACCCCTTTCTTTTTAACAACAGTTGTTAAGTGAATCACTTGCAGTTCTTAAATTCATAAGAGTTGTTAAGTGAATCACTTGCAGTTCTTAAATTCGCAAGACAGTTGTTAAGTGAATCACTTGCAGTTCTTAAATTCGTAAGACAGTTGTTAAGTGAATCACTTGCAGTTCTTAAATTCGTATAAGACGGTTGTTAAGTGAATCTGGCTTTCTCGTTGACTTCGCTTGTCCGAAGGTCGTAAAAGCTGATTACATGATCCCAGGACACTGTAGCAGTTGTAAGTATGAGTCAGTTGCCAACCATCTGAATTTTGATCACATGATCTTGGGAATGTTGCAGTGGTCGTAAGTGTGAAAAATGATCGTAACTCACTTTTCTCAGTGGCATTGTAACTTTGAATGGTCACTAAGTGAACTACTCTAAGTCGAGGACTACCTATATATGCTAATTGCCAGGTACTCAAATGTTGATAGCATGGTGACAGATGCTTGTTAGCTGAACTTTTTTCATCAGTACGGTAGATTTTCAAGGAAACATGATTCTTTTTATGATGGAAGCTTTCTTTACTTTTAAACAAGCAATAAACTTCATATATGAGAATTCTATCACATTTTCTTTGCCTTCAATCCCAATGAGACAGAAATTCTGCAAGTCTGCCACAATTCCAGCTTCTATTCATTTGTAGCTTACAAAATGCTAATTTCTATTGTTTCCTCTTCCCCCAATCACATGATTATATCATTCGGAGATGCTCCCGTTATTTTTGGCAACATTCTTTTGGTTTTTTTTTTGTTTTTTTGCTATTGAAGCTTGCTTTCTAGAAAGTGTATTTTATTCCTGGAAAGTTCTGTGCTCTGCTTGCTAGGGGAAAAATGTGCCTAACAACGTTTGGCAAGATAGAATGGAAAAGAAGTTGATATTTAATGCATCAATGGATTAATCTGATGTAACCATTGAATTATGCAAAGTTTATGCAGAATGTCAATCAGTATCACAGTTGGCCAGAGTGAATAAAACAGCAAAAATTATGGATGTAATGAAACAGGGGAAAAATGAATTCTGATTATTGAGATTGTATTGTCAGCCTCTGTAGTGCAATTGTATACAGGTGATTTTTTTAAATAAAAAAACTTGGGCTGCTGTTATGCCCCTTATTGATCAACCTTCTGCTCCTTGGTTCAGAAGATGTGAACCCCTGCCGTAGGCCAATGCTGAGGGAGCCATGATAACTGTTCCTTGTCCATTCAGGGTTACCCAAAATTAGATATTCTGAAGCATATAAGGGTAGGGCAGTGATGGCGAACCTATGGCACGCGTGCCACAGGTGGCACGCGGAGCCATATCTGCCGGCACGCGAGCTGTTGCCCTAGCTCAGCTCCAGCGTGCATGTGCACTCTGGCCATCTGATTTTCGGCTCGCACAGAGGCTCTGGGAGGGTTTTCGGCTTCCAGAGGGCCTCCGGCGAGTGGGGGAGGGCATTTTCACCCTCCCCAAGCTCCAGGGAAGCCTCTGGAGCCTGGGGAGGACGAAAAACGGGCCCACCAGAAGTTGGGAAATGGGCCATTTCTGGCCTCCAGAGGGCCTCCAGGGTGGCGGGGGAGGCCATTTTTGCCCTCCTCAGGGATTGAATTATGAGTGTGGGCACTCGCGCATGTGCAATAGCGCGCGCGCGCTTGCTTTGGGCACCCAAGGAAAAAAAGGTTCGCCATCACTGGGGTAGGGCATTCAAAACAGTCAAGACGGCAGCTGTGATTAAAGTCCCACTCTTTTTATCTGTCAGACATTACTGTAAGGGGGTTAGATTTTATGGGGTCATGTCCTCGAGTTACGTCCTCGAGTTACCACCACAACTGAGCCCAAAATTTATGTTGCTAAGAGAAACATTTGTTAAGTGAATTTTGCCCCATGTTATGACCTTTCTTGCCACAGTTGTTAAGTGAATCACTGCGGGTGTTAAATTAGTAATACAGTTGTTAAGTGAATCCGGCTTCTCCATTGACTTTGCTTGTCAGAAGGTCGCAAAAGGCGATCATATGACCCTGGGACACTACAGCCGTCATAAATATGAGTCAGTTGCCAAGAGTCATGACCATGGGGATGCTACAATGGTCGTAAGTGTGAAAAACAATCATTAAGTCACTTTTTTCAACACTGGTGTAACTTGGAACGGTCACTAAATGAAGTGTTGTAAGTCACGGACTACCTGTAATCTTGACTTTTTTGACCCTCTGCAGATGCTCTTGGAATCAAATACTAAGAATCATGTGGCCCCCTTGAGGACAAACCAGTTTTATCACCAGTTTTTTTGTGCATCTCAATCCATTTCCCCTGATATATTTGTTGATTTTATTTGACTGGAGAAGCACATCAGATTGCAGGTCTTAACTTGAAAGTTGCTTAAATCACATAGTTATATCCCAAGGATGTGTGAATCACTTAAAGTGTTACTGCAGTTTAATTGATATTTTTGGAAATTATTTAGGGAAGTTTCCCTTAAAAATGGTATTATTTTCAACTTCATAGAAGAGCTAAAATTTAAATACCGTATTTTCCGGAGTATAAGACGCACTGGAGTATAAGATACACCTAGATTTTAGAGGAGGAAAACAAGGAAAAAAGTATTCTGAACCAAATGATGTAGTAATATATTATTTAATAAAATACCAGTATAGCAGAATACTTTTTACAACCATGTACACTTTTTACAACCATGTACACTTTTTACAAACTTCAAACTTGACAGCTTTAAGACTTGTGGACTTCAACTCCCACAATTCCTCCTCCAGTCATGCTAGCTCAGGAATGGGAGTTGAAGTCCACAAGTCTTAAACTTGCCAAGTTTGAAGACCCTTGCACCCCCAACCAAGGGGTCTTCAAACTTGACAGCTTTAAGACTAGTGGACTTCAACTCCCAGAATTCCTCCTCCAGTCATGCTAGCTCAGGAATGGGAGTTGAAGTCCACAAGTCTTAAACTTGCCAAGTTTGAAGACCCTTGCACCCCTAACCCCTATCCCAGGGGTCTTCAAATTTGACAGCTTTAAGACTAGTGGACTTGCACTCCCAGAATTCCTCCTCCAGTCATGCTTGATGGGGTAATTAGAAGACAAAAACACCCCCTTTTTGTAAAAAACGGCCTCTTTTTGGCTTTTTGGCTTTTTTTTTTTGCAAAAACGAGGCATGCAGAGGGTTTGGGAAGCCTGCAGAGCGCTCCTAGAGGGTGGGGGAAGGCAAAAACGCCCCCATTTTTGCAAAAAATGGCCCATTTTTTTCGCAAAAATGGGATGCAGGGGCAGGGCTTCGGGAGACCAAAAATGGCTGTATTTGGTGTATAAGACGCACCGACATTTCCACCCTCTTTTGGGGGGCAAAAAGGTGCGTCTTATACTCCGAAAAATACGGTAATACTCCTTAGGTTTCAACATTCAAATATTTGCCTACTGTGTACTTTTAGTTTATGAATATTTTGCAGGCTGCTGTCATAATTGTTCTTATATGTTAGTATTGTCTAACATAACCTAACTGCAGAAAGGGTCTGAGGTAGATTCACATTTCTGACTCCGTTTAAATACTGACAAAAATGATCAACACAGTATCTGGAGTAGAGTGATCACTGAATTGAATGAATGAATGAAATGCACAATTATTATTTTCTTGCACTCTTGAGTTTGCAGTCCAGCAACCAGTCTCAGTGCAATGTTAAACACATATTTACTGTTAGTACATGAGGTGTTCTTTTTTTTTTTAATCAAATAACATCAGCTCAGAGGACTAATGTTTATGGATACTGCAGATGTGAAGGAAGAATGCAGCGCAGTCTTAAGAGATCTCTTTGGGGAAAATATCTCTGTCCTTTCCAAATGAATCAGATCCCATCAAAGGAGATTCTTTCCTGTGGACTGAAGCAGAGGAGGCAGTTACCTGTGGACTTAAACTCCCAGAATTCCTCAGCCAGCTTTGTTGGCTGAGGAATTTTGGGAGTTGAAGTCCACAAGTCTTAAAGTTGCCAAGGTTGGAGACCCCTGCTCTAAGGCCTTTGGCTATCACACACCCAGCTCATAATATTGCTTCTTTTAAAATCTGAATTTTAAATACAAGATAAAGTCACATTTGATGGTCCACAAATGCATATGATCTCTGCTCAGGTTGTTGAGTCACAGCCTAAGGGTGGAAATGGACAGCCAGATATCTGAACTATTTCTTTGTCTTTTTTATCTATAAAGGGGAAGGAAATAGCAACTAGCACAGAAATAGGCTGGAAAAAAACTTGGTCGTCCTGCTCTTTACTTCATTGCTCTCTGTTGCTATTGAGTGGATTTTCTGTAGGCCAGTAATAATTAGTATTATTTAAACTAAAGCGTGGAAAAGCAAAGACAGCATAGCTGGCTGGAGAATTCTGGGAGTTGAAGTCCACCAGTCTTAAAGTTGCCAAGTTTGGGGACCCCTGGTTTAGACTTTCCTTTAATTATCTGGGTTTTCTATATCAGGAGTGGAGAATGATGGCCCCTTTATGACTTGTGGACTTCAACTCCCAGGATTTCTGGAGCCAGCCCACCCCTGTTCTATATGGTCCTTTCTGTGTGAATAATTGCATTTTATATGACAATTAAACCATGCGTTAGATGCATTTAATTAGCCTGCTCAAGTCAAGCTTGGTTCAAAGTACATGCCTTTGTAGAATCGGTCTCTCTCTCTCTCTACTAAAATGTTTATAAAGGACATTAGGGTTGAGTGACAGATTTCTTGTTAATTTGCACTGAATCAGTGTATTTATGGTTTCCTCTTGGCTGAAACAGTAAAAACATCCTCTCCATCAAATAAGTTGAATGAGCAGAAAAGGGGGGAAGGGGAATGGTTGCAGGGAGACCAGGGTTGGTTTGGGGGTTAAATGAAGTACGAATTTGATGCTAGAATGCATGATAGATCTTTCCTGTTGACTGTTTCCTTACACTCATAAACACCTTGTTCCTTAATGCTTGGCACATGTCTGCAAAGCTCCTATACAGTGTTAAATTGGTACATCTCAAGATAGTAGCATGAAATTGGGCAGGTTCTACTAACTTTGATGTCCATGTACCTCTCACGTGGAAGAGAGCAAAGTGCTTTGCTGAGTTGATTCTGCAATATTCTGCAATAGAATGATTACAAAGTATGTGCATGAGAGATATTACACACACACACACACACACACACACACACACACACACACACACATATAGCATAAAATGTAATAGAATGAATGAAACCTAATATTGCAGTTTGCCTCATGTGTAAGCCAAGAATAGCCAACTCCTTGTCTTGTGGGAACATCTGACTGTCTTATCTCAGAAAGCTAAAGGTCAGATAATACCTGAGTTATACCTGGATAGATGACTAATAAGAAACCTTAGGGTAGCCTGGCAAGTAGGCAAGCAATTCTCAAATAATGCAATGACAAACCACTTTTGTACTGTTGTGAAGAAAACTAATAAGACCTTCATTAAATTACCTCAAGTCAAGCCTGCTCAGAGACCTTGATGTTTGGGAAATTAAAAAGGCTATTGGAAAAGAAGATGACCAAAGATTTGGTGTCCAAATATTATCACTAATGACACAACCAGACCCTTATAAAAGCTCAGAAGAAGCAGATACTGATAGAAGAAATGATGTCCATCAGGTCCAGATGAGAATGAATAAATGACAGAACAACAAAACTGTGCTGTAACTAACATTTCTGAAATTTCCTTGTGCGTCATAATTGCACTTTCAGAAAACCTGAGGGAAATCATATCATTGGATTGAAGTAGCTTTCAAAACAGTTGAGTTGTTTCTGAGGTTTTCTATCCTAGTCTTTAAAAAGATTAGATATGGGCAAGGCTAAATAAACAGTAAAAATTGACTGTTGGTCGCAATTATTCAACCAGCTAAAATCTTGATGGCAGAAAAAAAAAATTTGAACTGTCATTAAGGTGAAGAAAAGCCTTGAATAGGATGGTAGCATTCTGCTGAGGAATTCTTTCAACTACCCATTGGTTTGCATAGCTGCTCATTGGATCAATCCTATCACCAAATTCTTTCTGGGACATGAAAAATCTTGATTCGATTCTTTGGCCTCAGGTGCCCAGTTTGTCCTCAGATATGCAAATAGTATGAAGAAAAGGCAGTAAAAGAGCAAGAATGAAGCAATTATACAAGAGTTGGTCTACTAGAACAACAAATAAGCAGTCAGAAAGCCTTCTAAGGATCCAGGATTATCCTTAGGGATTAGAATTGCCTTTTTTAGCCTAGGTTGAGTCTGGTGGCAAAGTTATGCTTAAGGATGGACACCTATATCTTCAATAATCAACTTCATATCATGCCACACAGCTTTTCGAAGGCTAATCAGAAGATCTAGTTAGGGACGGGGTGGCTCAGTGGCTAAGATGCTGAGCTTGTCAATCAAAAGGTCGGCAGTTCAGCGGTTCGAATCCCTAGTGCCGTGTAACGGAGTGAGCTCCCGTTACTTGTCCCAGCTTCTGCCAACCTAGCAGTTCGAAAGCACGTAAAAAATGCAAGTAGAAAAATAGGGACCACCTTTGGTGGGAAGGTAACAGCATTCCATGCGCCTTTGGCGTTTAGTCAAGCCGGCCGCATTACCACGGAGACATCTTCAGACAGCGCTGGCTCTTCGGCTTTGAAACGGAGATGAGCACTGCCCCCTAGAGTCGAGAACGACTAGCACATATGTGCGAGGGGAACCTTTACCTTTTAATCAGAAGACCTAATCTTCAAATTAAGCTCAGCTCCTCATGACTTCATAGACAAGTCCATATGATAAGAATAGAAAAGCTATTTGTCATTGCCTTCTTCTGTCAATGCATATGTTCTTCTTAGGTTGAAAGTAAATGTACATTTTCATTTTAGCTTGGAAATGTGAGGCTTTAGAAAGAGCTTTTAAATCTCTTGGAGTAACACATATTTTTTTAGCTTTCCTGCCAACCTCAATGTTTTCTGGGATCACTACCCAAATAATTTAGCAGTGTTGGCACACTTGGTAAGAAAACCAACGAAAGTCAAAGATTTTTACATGTTCCCTTTCTCCTGGCCCCTTGTACCACACAGTATTCTGAACAAGGGAAAGCACAGTTGAAGCAAATAAGCTGGATGTAGATGGAATAATTCTTAAATGTGGTGCTGCATAACTCTCTTTTTACTGTTAACCCGGATAGTAAACATGTTCTTGATTGAATGTAACACAATGCCTTAGTTGTTCTAAGGATCAGAGTTGGTTAGTGTTATTTACATGCTATAAAAAGTGGGTGTTACCTTTATTAGAGGCAGTATTTCAGTTTGCAAGTAGATTATTGTGTATCAAAGAAACATTTACTAAGTAATACTCATGAATGGTTGGAAGGGTTTTTTTTAAATAAGATATTACTTGTGAAAATACAGAGAAACATTTGTTGAGCTTTGCATTTGAAAGAAAGCAATTTGTCTCAGGCATTTGGTGTAGGCAAACTATAGCTCTTTGAGGACCTGTGGACTTCAACTCCCAGAATTCCTGAGCTAGCCATAAATGCATGGCTGGCTTGAGAATTCTGGGAGTTGAAGTCCACAGGTCCTCAAAGAGCTGTAGTTTGCCCACCCCGCAGCCTAGAAGATTTCTTCTTGCTTGTAGCACCTTTTTTTAAAAAAAAATACAGTTCCACTTGCTTTCTTCTTGATGCTAGGCAGATACTTTTTTTCTTCCATTTTAGATGCTTTTTATAGTCTGTTTTATTGTTTTGAGTAACTACTCTGTTCTGGTGGGCTCTATCTACTTTGTACACTATGCACTTTTCCTGTGTAATTTTTGTTGTGTTTTAATATCCTTTGTTCTGATTTTCAATATGTTCAGAGAATGGCCTGTTATTGGGCAGATTAAAGTATATATAACAAATACAGGTAATCCTTAATTTGCAACCACAATGGAGTTCAAATGTTCCATGGCTAAGCAAGAGAGTGGTTAAGTGAGTGTTGTCCCATTTTATGACCTTTCTTGCCACAGATAAGTGAAACACTGCAGTTGTAAAGTTACCAACACGGTTGTTTAGTGAATCTGTCTTCCCCATTTACCGTACGTAGTTTGTCCAAAGTTCACAAAAAGTGATCACATGACCCAGGGGCACTGCAACAATCATAAATACAGGCCAGTCGCCGGGGTTCCGAATTTTGATCATGTGACCAGGGAAATGCTGCAACAGTCATAACTCTGAAAATGGTCACAAGTCGTTTTTTTAGCTCCTTTGTAACTTCAAACGGTCACTAAACGAATGGTTGTAAGCCAAGGACTACCTGTAAAATGAGATGGCTGTGCTTGAGAAGCTTCCTTTGCCACACCTTGCAGCAAAAGCACCACGTGCATACATTGCTCCTCACTGGATTGTAGCTATTTAATATGAAGAACATTGCAAAGCTTGGCTTAATTTTACTTGGTCACGGAGTAGTAGAATTATGTCATTCTATCAAGCTGTGAAAGTGTAATCAAAAGTTAAAATAATTACACTTGGACAATAAGTTGCATTTCAGTTCAAACCATTATGCTGTATAGGAGCCCTGGTGGCACGATGGTTAGAATGAAGTATTGGGAGCTAACTCTGCCCACAGCCAGGAGTTCGATCCTGAGCGTCTCAAGGTTGACTCAGCCTTTTATCCTTCTGAGGTCGGTAATGAGGACCCAGATTGTTGGGGGCAATATGCTGACAATGCCAATCTCTCAGAGAGTGCTTAAAGCACTTTGGAATGGGTATATAAATTTATTTTTTTATTTATTTAGTGACATTTATATACCGCCTCACAGTGCAAGCACTCTCTAAGCGGTTTACACCAGTAAGCAATGTATATATTTATATTGCCCCCAACAATCTGGGTCCTCATTTTACCTACCTCGGAAGGATGGAAGGCTGAGTCAACCTTGAACCGGTGAGATTTGAACCGCTGACCTGCGGATCACAGTCAGCTAAAGTGGCTTGCAGTACACCACTCTAACCGCTGCGCCACCTAGGCTCTCTACATCTAAATCTAAGTGCTATAGCTATTATTATATGTGCACATTTTCCATATGTAATGTTTTAAGAGATTTTTTTTATTAAAGTTTGCTTTCGCAGTTACCAATTTGGAATTCTTTTTTTTTCTTTTTCAGAGATTGAAGCGAAAGAAGCATGCGATTGGCTGCAAGCAGCAGGATTTCCCCAGTATGTTCAGCTTTATGAGGGTAGGTAATAATGCAACTCAAGGTTCTATGATGATATTCTTAATAATGGTATGATTGTATCATTACTACTAGAATAGATCATAATTGTAGACAGGTTAGAACAGTGTTTCCCAACCTTGGCAACTTGAAGATGTCTGGACGTCAATTCCCAGAATTCCCCAGCCAGCGAATGCTGGTTGGGGAATTCTGGGAGTTGAAGTCCAGACATCTTCAAGTTGTCAAGGTTGGGAAACACTGGGTTAGAAAGTCATGGTATCCGTGTTAACTTCCATCTATGATCTCTGTGTATTCAAGAAAATTAATATCCTGTTGTGTTAGACGACAGACTTCAGTACTGCTGATAAAGTAATCAGATTAAAGATTTGGGAATTATTTCGGAACAATACAGTGCTATCTTAATTCATGTTGTTCTTTTGTCCTAAGTAAGGACTTTTTACAACCCCACAGCCTACCAAGATTATGCTGCCAAAAGTCGGCAGCAAAATGACAATAAAACTAGATAGATTAGACCATGAAATCAGTTCTACAGGATGTTTCCAACTACTGTTGAGGTTGTCTTATACAGAATCTTCAACGGCTGATTTTGCAGTACCTCTTATTCCATATAGAACATTGAACAATAGGGTTCCAAAAGATTTAGAGATCCTCTAGTCCAGAGCTGTCAAACTCCCGGCCTGCGGGCCAGATGCGTCATGTGCTGGCCCCGCCCACGCCCGGTTTAGCGAAGGGGAGGAAAGTCCCGATACGTCACATGACACCGCCATTCCAGGAGACCATTCCAGACAAATGGCTGTCCAGATTATGGAGATGTCTTCTTAACATTACCTGAATTTCCTGGATTTAAAAATGCTTTCATCCCAATCACCTTGGCAACAAGGTTAGCATGTCTCCATCAAAGCATCTTCCTTACTCCCTAAATGTAACAAACATAAAACAACATGACTTATTATGCATAGGATAAAAGGTTGGAGGATGACTTTTTTCCCCAAAAACCCTTTGGGCATTTTCTCTTTGGACTCACCTTCCTGCCTTAATGTAGTTGCTTGGTAGTTACTGCTTCCATCACTTGCCTTCTAAAATTACCTCAGTTGGTGCCCTCTCTATTAATCTTGGTCTATGAGAAATTTTAATTTAATTTAATTAAATGGATTTGTATGCCGCCCAACTCCCTAGGGACTCTGGGCGGCTCACAACATATTCAGATCCATTACAGCAATATAAAATACAATAAAATACAATAATTAAAAACATACAAAAGTTAAAAGAGTATCGTCTCGCTTTCATCCCGCCTGCCGGAAGAGCCAGGTTTTTATTGCTTTCCGGAAGGCCAGCAGGGTGGGGATAGTCCTGATCTCCGGGGGAAGCTGGTTCCACAGGGAGGGAGCTCCCACAGAGAAGGCCCTCCCCCTCGGTCCCGCCAACCGACATTGTTTGGTCGATGGGACCTGGAGGAGGCCAACTCTGTGGGCCCTAACCGGTCGTAGGGAGGTATGCGGCAGGATGCGGTCCCAAAGGTAACCTGGCCCTGAGCCATGTAGGGCTTTAAAGGTAACGACCAACACCTTAAATTGGATCCGGAGACTAATGGGCAACCAATGCAGCTGGCGGAGTATCGGTGTTACGTGGGTGCATCTGGGTGCGCCCACCACAGTTCGCGCAGCTGCATTTTGCACCAATTGCAGTCGCCGGACACTCTTCAAGGGTAGCCCCATGTAGAGCGCATTGCAGTAAGAAATACAGGACATCTGGAAAATAAGAGATAAAATAGAATTACATAAGTTCTTTAGCAACACTTTTTATTTCTTACTTGCTTACTAATATATTTGGTAAATTTAAATTTATACATTTATTGACATTTATATAGTCACCCATCTCACATGAGTGACTCTGAGAGGCACACAAAGTTAAAACCACAAAGATAATATTGCGCAACAAAATAATAACAAAAAATAGTTTTATTATATAAATGAAAGATACTTAAAGGATTGGTTTAAGAGGGGTTTAATAATCCTTTTGATTATTTTTAAAAGGTTTTGAGATATATGGAATTAAAGATTTAGAATTATCATGAAATTAGTAATTTGATATATTGGAACGTTAGGTTATTAATAATGTGTTTGATTTTTTTTTTTAGATTATGCCTAAAAGGTTTTGAGTTATAAGGGGTTAAAGAATTACAGAAATATTCAAATTAACAATTGTTTAGTATATTTTACTTTTTATGTTTATTGAAGAGGTATAATGTTGGAAGAAGGAAGATCTATCCAGCATTGAGGAAATGATGTTGATGGTTGTGTAATTGAATGAAATGGCAAAATAAATATTTTTTATTTTTTTTTCTTTTTATTATTTTTTAAAAATTATATAAATGAAGGATACATAATGGAGTAAATTAACAGCCGGAGATATTGTTCTGTTGATTGATTAATAATATGCTTGATTTTTTAGATTATGCTTAAAAGGTTTTGAGTAACAAGGAGTTAAAGATCTAGAGAAATTTTGAAATTAAGAATTTGTTAGCATAATTTAATCTTATTATTATTAAATATTACACCCTGTGCTTTTTCTGGGAAGACGGGGGTGGGTGGGCGAGAGGGGGGGAGGATGGGGGGAAGGAGAGGGGGGGAGAAAAAGAGAAAAATGTTTGTACTTTGTACTAATAAAACTTTGAAAATAAAAAAAATAATAACAAAAATAGTTTTTAAAACAGTTTCTTAAACATAATCTGTGGGAGAATTCAGTCAGTTTCCCCTAGCAATCTAATCACCTTACAAACTCCAGCTTTTGATTAGATCTGAAGGGAAATGGTACTGCTCATTTTTTCTCAGCTTAGGCTCAGTAATCTTTTGCTCCAGGTCCCCAGAAATCTCTCTTTGCCTTTTAAAAGTACAAAACTTTTTTTCTGTCTGGTGGGAAGGGATTGAAGGAAGCTCCCGAGTATACATGGTAAACTCCTTGCCTGAGAAAAAGTACCGTATTTTTCGGAGTATAAGACGCACCGAAGTATAAGACGCACCTTAGTTTTGGTGGAGGAAAACAAGGAAAAAAGGCCTCTGCCTCCCAGCAATTTGCCAAACAGCAAACAGCACAGATGATATACACTGTTTGCTGTGTATTTCTGTGCATGTGTGTCTGACCCATAGAAATAGCAAAGAATTGGAGAAATGTACATTATGGCAGTATATTAATGCCAGAAAGTTTTCTTAAATGTAGTCACACTAACTCCTCCCAATTATTTAAATAGATTACTCCAAACATGACTAAGTCAGGTTTAACTCAGCTGCCTTATCTTAATACTAAACAGGACACTGTTACATTTCAGATTATACTTGTACAGATGCTGTTAAAATTTATGTGGCTTTCTGGAAGTATAGTTATTCTCTGCTATTTAAAAGAAGATACAATAGCACTGGGCCTCTTCAGATCAAGCATTTATTTTAAAAAGCTTCTTCATTTTGTTAAGTTGTCTAGAACAGCAGCCCCCAACCTTTTTGGCACCAGGGACCGGGTTTTCTGGAGGGAGGCTTTTCAATGGACCGGAGGAGGCATGGTTTTGCCTGCTGCCTGCATTCCTTGGATGGGGCTTCACCTGTTTGCACGGACCGGTTTCTGGCATGCCGCAGCCCGGTGCCGGTCCACGGACCGGGGGTTGAGGACCACTGGTCTAGAACAATAATAAAGCAGTCTTTAAAAAATAAGTCTAATAATTTGAACATTCTATAAACATTTATAGTTATTGACTTACCTCCTTTGTAGTTTCAGCAGTCCAACATTGCCAGCAGTTTACCTCCCAGCAATTTGCCTCCTTGCAGCTACCGTAGTTTCAGTTTCATTTTAGCACAAGCCTCAGTCAGCTGATGGTCGGGAGACCGATAATGAGTTCCTTGTGCTAATCAGGCTCTGCGCTGTTTACTGCAAGGAGGTAAATTGCTGGAAGACAGAGGCCAAAGGGCGTGGCTGGGTGGGGCTACATTTGGTGTATAAGACACACCCAAGTTTTCACCCTCTTTTTGGGGGTAAAAAGGTGCGTCTTATACTCCGAAAAATACGGGATATTCATACTCATAAAATGTCTGGTATTTAGACTGGCAGACAGACTGCAGTATTGTGATGCAGGCTGGATGCTAACAGTAAAGTGTTCCTCTTTTTTGGGTAAATGAAATAGACTCCCAAATATGATAGGTAGTCCTCGACATACGGCCACAATTGAGCCCAAAATTTCTGTTGCTAGGTGAGACATTTGCTAAGTTTGCCCCATTTTACAGCCTTCCTTACCACAGTTGTTAAAAGAATCACTGCAGTTGTTAAGTTAGCAACACGGTCGTTAAGCGAATCTGGCTTCCCCATGGACTCTGCTTATCTCAAGGTCACAAAATATGATCACATGACCACCACCACCACCACCACCCACGACACTGCAACTGTCATAAATATGAACCACTTGCCAAGGGTCTGAATTTTGATCACGTAACCATGGGGATACTGCAACAATTGTAAGTGTGAAAAATGGTCGTAAGTTTTTTTTTCCAGTGGCGTTGTAAGTTTGAACAATCACTAAATAAACTGTTGTAACTACCTGTACTTACCTATTCTAAATATTAAGAAGAGGTGGTGCACCAAAACTAGGTTTGAGAATTTTCACTTCTTCTCCATTTGAGTTACATCATGGTTCATGAGTGGCCAGTTTACTGTTAAAAAAATAACTGATTTCTTATTGGAGAAAAAAAATATCTACCCCTATTCTAAGGCAAGCATTGAATTCAGAACCAGGAATCCCAGAAGCTGTAAGACAGGGATCCGCAAACTTGGCAACTTTAAGACTTGTGGACTTCAACTTCCAGAATTCTCCAGCCAGGTCCTTCTCTTTCCCAATAATTAACCATATAAAACTACTGATGCCCTTAACATAAGAATGAGAAGGTCATTTTTCTTTTTTTTTTAACATTCAAAAACTATAGAGTAGTTTTTATTTGAAGCTTTCTGGGGTGGGAATTTTCTGTGGGAGAAGAAGTTATTGTGCAGATACAAAAAGAACAGGGAAAAATTGGGAGGGCAGAGACTGAAGCTGTGCGTTGAGCTTCCAGTCCTGTCACAGTTCTATTCTATACTGATTAACTTTTTTTATATGTAACTGAAACCTTTTTAAAATTCATTTCCTAGTTTAATTCTGGATCATCTTGCAACCTGCACCTTGAAACATTTCTAAGCTTTTAAGTCTGAAAATATAGTAATAGATAATTTGTATTTTCCTGCATCCCTATATACTCAACCCAGGGGCGGGTTCCTAATTTTTTTACTACCAATCCGTGGGCATGGCTTATTTTGTGGGTGTGGCTTGCCAGCCATGTGACTGGGTGGGCGTGGGCCTCGGGAGCTTGGCAGCGGCTGGAGAAGCGGGGGGACATTGCCCACCCGCAACACAGCCCCCCACAGCAGGAGCAGCAAGACCGCGGCAGCGGTTCTTCGAGGAGGCTCCATCCGGCCTGAATGCTTCTCCCCATTCGATGATCCTAGGCTCCTGCCACCCGTTCCCCCTCCCCTCAGCAGCTCGAGATGCCTCAAACGTGTGAAAATGCCTAGGATCATCACCGCGCGTTCGTGGCTTCTCGGACTGCTGAAGGGAGGGGAATGGAGATAGCTCCTGCCACCCGTTCTTTCAGCGTCTCACGTGCTCCCTCAGCCGTCCTCCCCTGCTTGGACTCACTGTGGGGTAGGAAGGCAGCGCATGCGCAGTGCCGGAAGCTCGGCTTCTGGGCATGCGCAGAAGAAAATTTAAAAAAAAATTTTTTTTTAATTTTTAAAATGGCGGTGCCCAGGCACTGGCAACCAACCGCACCGGTACTGTGACGTCACCAGCGGGCCGCTACCGGTGCTATAGAGTGGACCGCACCGGTAGGAACCCACCACTGACTCAACCCTTTTGTTACAAGTAATTCTTCCTGATTGTGGTAATGCTTCTTGGTGTTAAAAGTTCTGCAACATCTAGATATTGGTGTATTGACCCTGTTAAAAGCCTAAATATAGAAATTTAGAGGTGGGTTTCTATTGAGGATTTACAGCTAGGATGTTATACTTGCCAGACCATGCAAGATTTAACAAGAGATAAAATATTTTAAAACTGTGCTAGTGTTGGTTAACGTCACTGTGACTAAGAAAGCTTTTCATTGTCTTTCGCTCCCTAAAAATCTACAGCAGAGATCAGAAGTTTTCTTGCAGTTGGAAGGAAACTTCGGGATCAGCATCTCATCACAGCTGTTTGGTTAACTGAATAGAGATGTTTCATTATTTACTGTTGGACAACTTAGCACAGCTAAGCAGAGTGTTCTTAAGAAATGGTTGATTTAAGGCTTTAGCTCGCAGCTGCATTGGCAATCATAGAGAATAATGGTACTCACAGAGACAACAGTTGGCAGCTCTTCTGTTTATCTGTTTAAGAACGGAGTTTCCGCCTATTATATTCTTTAGATTTGGGCCAGAGACCAAACCAAGGAGGGTCTATTTTAGAAAATTAAAGTAATAATAACATTAATATAGAATATCTCAGCAGGATAGCTCTAGCTATTGTCTACCTTCATCCCCCCCCTTTTTTCCCCAACATTCTATATTTGGATTTCATTTCGTTGCTCTTGCCAAAATTTCTAGGAAGTTCTCCTTCAAAACAAGCTTTGCTCTTTTTCATAATTCTGGGAGTTGAAGTCCACAAGTCTTAAAGTTGCCAAGTTTGAAGACCTCTGCTTTAAGACAAGGATTAGAGGCCAATAAAGACTAAGTCCTTCTCTTTCCCAATAATTAACCATATAAAACTGCTGATGCCCTTAACATAAGAATAAGAAGAGCCGAGGTGGCGCAGTGGTTAAATGCAGCACTGCAGGCTGCTAGTTCAGCTGTTCAAATCTCACCGGCTCAAGGTTGACTCAGCCTTCCATCCTTCTGAGGTTGGTAAAATGAGGACCCAGATTGTTGGGGGCAATATGCTGAACTCTGTGAACCGCTTAGAGAAGGCTGTAAAGCACTATGAAGTGGTATATAAGTCTAATTGCTATTGCTATAATTTCTGCAAATAAAAATCTTCCTCCGATGCCATGATAGAAGCCAAGTTGCTGCCACAGCCATCGGTACTGTGGAGCAAAATTTATTTATTTATTTATTTGTGAGATTTATATACCGCCTCACAGTGCAAGCACTCTCTAAGCAGTTTACACCAGTAAGCAATGTATATTTTTATTGCCCCCAACAATCTGGGTCCTCATTTTACCTACCTCGGAAGGATGGAAGGCTGAGTCAACCTTGAGCCGGTGAGATTTGAACCACTGACCTGTGGATCACAGTCAGCTAAAGTGGCCTGCAGTACCCCACTCTAACCGCTGCGCCACCTCGGCTCTCAGAGGTGAGAAGTGTAAGAAGATTAGAACTCCAGAATTTTTTTAGTCAATATGGCAATTGGTTGAGGAGTATGAGAATGTGTAGTTCCTACTCATCTGGAGGATACCAAGATAGGGAAGCTAGTTTTCCATATGCCAAGACAGAATGCTAAGATAGGAAAACCAAGATAGGAGCCATGGTGGCTCAGTGGTTAGAATGCAGTATTGTAGGCTAATTCTGCCAACTGCCAGCAGTTCGATTCTCACCAGCTCAAGGTTGACTCATCCTTCCATCCTTCCGAGGTCAGTAAAATGAGGACCCAGATTGTTGGGGGAAATATGTAGAGAGGGCTATAAAGCACTGAAGCAGTATATAAGTCTTAGTGCTGTTGCTAAAGAATAAGGCATGACAAGAGTAACGTCAAAGTAGCTCATGAATTTCCAAAAGGAAGGGCAGCAAAACAGGAAGTTCACTAAGCTTTTGACATGGGCCCATGTTCCATCTGGCTTTCATAAAATGCAGATTGTGCAGTAATCCAAGTCTTGGTCATGTGGCCACAATAAATGACACGTTTTCAGAAGAATGTGCTACAATTCATGAAGGAGCATAGAAGCTGGTAACAGGGAGACCAGGTTTAGTTATTTAGCTTTTTGGTGAATCTTCCTCCCGTAATTGTGTCAGTTTAACTTAACTGGCAAAGTTGCTAGGGTAGTACTTTGCCAACTGCCTCAAGCTCCTGGAGGAAAGCTAGAGAAGCCGTGCTGGGATGCAAATACACATCTGTAATCTACGATTTAGAGCTGTTGTCAGTTCTGTAGAATACAGGATCAAGGGCCATCTGCCACTCAAGAGATCTGCAGATGGTGGAAAATCCTACTTGTCTATTTACCACTGCAGGTCGCTGGTAAATTTCCAGGCTTCCTTTCAGATTGTCACTGTTGTTGCTTCATTCTTGCTCTCTCCCAAGTGTTTACCTAAGACAGGTTTGCACAACTGACAAAGCAAATGCAGCTTGTCCCTCGTGCGTGGTGGCCAAGCAGGTGTTTGTCAAGCCCGTTGTTTTTGCAATCCGGGCAGGCAACACAAAGAAGAGATTTAACTAAACGCATGTGGAATTACCACACACAGCTAGTAGATTGCCTTTTGCTTGATGCTGGCGGTGGGTTGCTCCCGGTACGGCCCAGTTCAGCGAACCGGTGGCGGCAGCAGGAGGCTCCGCCCACCCGCCCAGGACGCTTCTGCACATGCGCAGAAGTGTTGCGTATGCACACGAGCGAACCGGTAGCAACAGGATTTACAACCCACTACTGCTTGATACGTCACAAGAGCACAACATCCACCGCCCCAGGAGAGGACATAAAGCTTATAGCAGTTGATCCTTTCATTCAGGACATTACTATTGGTCTACAGGTAGTCCTCAACTTACAACTGTTAGTTTAGTGACCGTTCAAAGTTACAACGGCACTGAAAAAAGTGATTTACAACCATTTTTCACACTTAACGACTGTTGCAGCATCCCCATGGTCACGTGATTTACGGCTCGACAACTGGTTCGTATTTATGACGGTTGCAGTGTCCCGGGGTCATGTCGACCGTCTTTTGCCACCTTCTGACAAGCAAAGTCAACAGAGAAGCCAGATTCACTTAACAACCGCGTTACTAATTTAATAACTGCAGTGATTCACATTAACAAAATGTGGCAAGAAAAGATGTCAAAGGGGACACGGCTGAACAAATTTCTCACTTAGCAACATAAACTCTGGGCTCAGTTGTGGTCGTAAGTCGAGGACAACTGTATTTAAAATATTTACTTGTCTCTTGCCTTGATAAACCTTGTTTTTTAAAATGTCCGCTGTTGAGGATGAGAATAAGATCTCATAGAGGCGATTTGGATCTTTACTTGGAATTCACACAGTTAGAAATAAAACCGAGATTAAAAGTCTAATAGAAAATATTTATTTCAGTACAAAAACAATAAATCCTGAATAATTACATCTTTGCTAAGAAACACCACCGTTCAGGTCAAGAGCTAAGGCAGAAGAGAATTAATGGTGGATTAGAAATGCACACATGCGTACAAGATCATATCACGTGTTCTGCTTGTATTGGAATGTACCATAATATTAGATAGGGGTGCATCACCCTGCATAGACATACAACTGGCAATATTCACACCGTAACATCCGCTTTGTTGCTTCTCGGTGTTGCTGGAACTGCAAATCTGCCACCTAAATGGTGTACATACAGACTTATGGAAGATTTCTTCATAATGTTAATATTTTGTTTTAAAGGGCAGATTGGTTCTTCACCGCTCACGCTATTTTGTATTTGGCTTCCTACAATATACCTTCCCTTCCCCGCTGGCTTTTCCTTCCTGTAACACGTGGAGATATTCATTCCCCCCCTAAAAGCTTCTGCACGTTTCACCCAAGATGGTATAAAAAGAAATGTTTATTGTCACAGTTGGTTACTTGCATCTTGGAGAGAGATGGTTTCTTTGAAAGAATTTATCTATGGGAAGAACATTTTTTTCTGATTGCTCATCCACCTTGATCTTTACAGATCTTATCTTTCCCATTGACATCACTGCAGTGAAGAGAGAACATGATTTTCTGGACAGAGATGCCATTGAAGCCTTATGCAGGTATGTAAGGAAAGCTGCTTTAGGAACCTCCTGCAGGTAGGAACACAAGGTGGGGTGTGTTGTTTTTTTTGCCATGGTCGTTAAGTGAATTATGTGGATGTTAACGCTAATCTAGCTTCCCCCATTGATTTGTTGGAAGGCTTTTTCTGATGATTTGAAGAACAGTATAGTGAATTAAAGGGATGCAGTGGCTCAGACACTGAGCTTGTCGATCGGAAAGTTCGGCGGTTCAAATCCCTAGCACCGCGTAATGGAGTGAGCTCCCGTTACTTGTCCCAGCTTCTGCCAACCTAGCAGTTCGAAAGCACGTAAAAAATGCAAGTAGAAAAATAGGAACCACCTTTAGTGAGAAGGTAACAGCGTTCCGTGTGCCTTCGGCATTTAGTCATGCCGGCCACATGATCACGGAGACGTCTTCGGACAGCGCTGGCTCTTTGGCTTTGAAACGGAGATGAGCACCGCCCCCTAGAGTCAGGAACAACTAGCACATATGTGCGAGGGAAACCTTTACCTTTATACTCTGAATTAATGTAATATAGTACAGGAAGGTCACCAATCGTGATCACATGACTCCAGGACACTACAAATATAAATACTTGCCGGTTGCCAAGTGCTTACATTTTAATCATGTGGCTACAGGGACACTGTGCCAGTCACAGGTGCGAGTATTTTTCAGCTCTGTCATTAACTTCGAATCCTCATTACATGAATGGTCATAAGTCGACCATGTGTATTTGGGATGGTAGAATAATTTGACATCAGCTGGCAATTCTGCATTATTTACTCTAGATATTTCAGAAGCATAACGCTCATGACGGCCAACTTTATCTTCTGTGCTTGGGTTTAATCTTAAAAGCATCTAACTTGGTAGCTTTCATCACGTTTTAAATTCCAGAGGGGCACATGTGAAGAAAAAGCAGTGAAGGAAGGTTATTATAAGTCTCTGTGGAAGGAATAAAATTAAACAAGCTGTTTGCAACAGGATCACATTTAAGTGGTTTTGTGCATTTTAATTTTGGTTGACTTAGATCTGGCACATCCAGGTTGTTCTCTAGTCTAACATAACACTGACCTAGCTCTACTATCACGTTCAATCCGTTGAGCAGATAGAGCTGTTTAAAATAGCATTACTTTTAATGCATTGCTTAAATAAGCTTTGAGATAAATTTAAGCTAATCTTTTAACTCTGTGGATTGCACACTAGCCACTCCAAAGTACAATGCATATGTATATGTGTACATACCGGAGTATAAGACGCACCTAGATTTTAGAGGAGGAAAACAAGGAAAAAAGTATTCTGAACCAAATGGTGTAGTAATATATTATTTAATAAAATACCAGTGTAGCAGAATACTTTTTACAACCATGTATACTTTTTACAAACTTCAAACTTGACAGCTTTAAGACTAGTGGACTTCAACTCCCAGAATTCCTCCTCCAGTCATGCTAGCTCAGGAATGGGAGTTGAAGTCCACAAGTCTTAAACTTGCCAAGTTTGAAGACCCTTGCACCCCTAACCCCTATCCCAGGGGTCTTCAAATTTGACAGCTTTAAGACTAGTGGACTTCAACTCCCAGAATTCCTCCTCCAGTCATGCTAGATGGGGTAATTAGAAGGCAAAAACACTCCAGTTTTTGCAAAAAAGGCTCATTTTTTGCTCTTTTTTTGCAAAAATAGGCCATGCAAAAGGTTTGGGAAGCCTGCAGAGCACTCCAAGGGGGTGGGGGGAGGCAAAAACGCCCCCATTTTTGCGAAAAACAGCCCGTTTTTCACAAAAATAGGATGCGGGGGCGGGGCTTCGGGAGGCCCAAAAAATGGCTGTATTCAGTGTATAAGACGTACCGACATTTCCACCCTCTTTTTGGGGGCAAAAAGGTGCGTCTTATACTCCGAAAAATACGGTAATACATTTCAGTTATTCTCTATGCACATTTTATTATAAATGATCGCCATAAGGGCTTAGCATGTGAATTTCTTTTCCCCAAACTCTTGAATCCGGACAAATCCAAGTAAACAAATCAAAATAGGTGCAAATTTCTGTATCTTTAGAAAGCATTCATGATTTTTTTTAAAAAAAAAATCTGTTATGTGATCTGAAGTATGGAGAAATAAAAACATATTTAACAAGAAAAGTTAGATGTAGACTATCCTTCATAATTAAACATGTATAGTAAGCCGGCCCTCTTAAAAGCTGAGATTTGTGCATCTGTAAGGAAAATAAAAATATCTTAGGTGAGATTTGGCATGTGCATATAACACCTATCTGCCAATATGCTGCCGGGAGAATTTATTTTGGATTAAGTGAATATTACTAGAATATTATATACAGTATGTATATCCTTGTTCCTTTCCTCTTTGGAGATGAAGATG
Source organism: Diadophis punctatus similis (assembly GCA_023053685.1). Lineage (NCBI taxonomy): Eukaryota > Metazoa > Chordata > Lepidosauria > Squamata > Dipsadidae > Diadophis > Diadophis punctatus. Next base: position 10,660,983 of record JALIGW010000006.1, on the reverse strand, counting down.
TTCAATAACCAAGATTATATGACATATTTGAAGAAATCCCTGTGTCCCTTGTTCTTTCCTTTTCCCTCCAATTTCCAATTCCTCCAACTGATTGTAATACCCAGAATTCAGAACTTAATACCGCATTTTTCGGAGTATAAGACGCACCAGAGTATAAGACGCACCTTAGTTTTTGGGGAGGAAAATAGGGGAAAACAATCTGCCTACCAGGTATTCATCTGGCTAGCATCCTTAGTCTGGTCAGCTTCAGCACATTATTTTATCCCCTAATTAGGACTTTAAAAAACCTTCTTCGGAGAGAGTAACAATGAAAGAGCCTGCAAGCCAGTAAGAGCTGGGAAGATAGTTAGCACCTGGTTAGGGCTAGAAAAAAACTTATTCGGAGCAGCTTCAGCACATTATTTTATACCTTGGTTAGGACTTAAAAAAACCTTCTTCTGAGAGAGTAACAATGAAAGAGCCTGCAAGCCGGTAAGAGCTGGGAAGATAGTTAGCACCTGGTTAGGGCTAGAAAAAAACTTATTCAGAGCAAGTAGAGCAATGAAAAAAAATTCTGCAAAGACTTAGGGCTGGAAAAACATTCTTTGGAGAGAGTAACAATGAAAAAGCCTGCAAGGTAAGAGCTGGGAAGATCTGTTAGCACCTAGTTAGGGCTGGAAAAAAAAAAGCTACATTCGAAGTATAAGACGCACCCAAATTTTCAGCCACTTTTAGGGAGGAAAAAGGTGCGTCTTATACTCCAAAAAATACGGTATGTTATTAAATGAATATTTTATTAAATGTAGAGCCATGATTGAAAACTAATACTTCATTGCCTAGAAAATAGTTATCTGCCTAAACCTTAGTTAAATTTTCACCTGAAATGTAAAAATTGTATTCTTATTGAAGTTACATGTCTTTGTGTCCTGGAAAAACAAAACAAAGATGTTTTACTCTTCAGGACAAGAACAAAATCCATAAATGCAGATGTGATTTTTGCATGCTCTATAAACTTGAAAGGGTGGGGGGGAAATCTGTTGGGAGACTTTTCTAATTAAGGAAACAAAATCCTGGAAACATGGTTTTATTTTCAAAAATCAGCCATTGTTCCATATTGTTTTTGTACAGTCACCTCATTAGCTGTTGTTTATAAAATGTAATTTACATGTTAGTCCAGTGGAATTGCTGTTTGCAATTGACTTTGTCTCATTGTTAATATTGTGGTACAGGATTACAGGCTTTGTGTAGTCATAGTTTACAAGGCAAGAGTATTTGGGACTAAGATGAATATATGAAACAACTCAGAATTTTCAAATGTTGTGGACTCGGAAATGATAAATGAATGTTTGTGCTCCCATCATGAATAAAACTAGATATGTTTCTCCTTGGTAGCAGAGATATATCAGCTGTCTCTTTAATACCAAACATACCTAATTGGTAACCTTCAATTTATGACCACAATTGAGAGAATTGCAATTGTAAAGTGAGATGTGACCTCAGTGACTTTAGACAACAATCACAGCTTTCCCTGTGCAGTTATTAACCAAGAATTGCAGGTCATTAAATGACTAACTACCCCAATCTAAGCCATTCCAGGCTTGGTGCCTTCCAACCCTAAGCCTCAACAAGGTAAGGACTGCCTCCAGTTCCCCCCAGCTGCCTGTCTCAGCCTTTGACCATCCTGCACCCTGCCCTGTGAGCAGTGGTGGATTCCTACCGGTGCGGTCCGCTCTGTCATTCCAGTAGCGACGCGGTGATTGCGCGATGTGCACACAACAGCTCTGGTGCCGTCTTCGCCGGTCCGTTGCACGGCGCCACCTTTTTTTCCTGAATTTTTGGCCTTTTTTTGCTTCCTGCGCATGCGCGGAAGCAAAATCTTGCGAGGGGACGCATGCGCGTGCGAGATTTCAGCGATTTTTTGCTTCTGCGCATGCGTGGAAGCAAAAAATTGCCAAAATCGGACGCGCGTCCCCTCGCGAGATTTCGGTGATTTTTTTGCTTCCTGCGCATGCGCGGAAGCAAAATCGCACAAGGGGACACGCGGAGCGAGCGTGCGTGCAAAACATGATGATGCGCGCGCAGCGCACCGGTAGGCAGGTAAGAGGAACCCGCCCCTGCCTATGGGACAGCAAGCAGCCCCAGGGCTGCTTGCCACACCCCAAAAAGCCTCAACTGCCCCTGCTTAGTCCAGCAAGTGCCAGCAAACAATCATTCAGCCACTCCCCTCCTTTCTCAGCCCGCATGCTTTGCAGCCCATCAAGCAAGGCAGCAAACATTCATTCCCTCTCCAGTAAAGACCCAGCTACTGTGACGATGTTTCTTACTTTTTTCCCATCCTTCTGAAGACTACGCTGTCTTTTGTAATTGTAGCTTTATATAACTTTACACGGGCACAGTTTTACGAAGGCTGTGTGCTGCCTTCGGATTAGAATAGTAAAATCTGATGTAAGCTAAATTTAAAGAAAAAATTGGAAAATGGAAGGAGTAAAAATGAAAGAAAAAAGAAAGAAATACTCTAGAAAGAGTGCAGAGAAGAGCAACAAAGATGATTAGGGGACCGGAGGCTAAAACATATGAAGAACGGTTGCAGGAACTGGTTCTGTCTAGTTTAATGAAAAGAAGGACTAGGGGAGACATGATAGCAGTCTTCCAATATCTCAAGGGTTGCCACAAAGAAGAGGGAGTCGAACTATTCTCCAAAGCACCTGAGGGTAGGACAAGAAGCAATGGGTGGAAACTAATCAAGGAGAGAAGCAACTTAGAACTAAGGAGAAAATTCCACAATTAATCTGTGGAACAGCTTACCTCCAGAAGTTGTGAATGCTCCAACACTGGAAGTTTTAAAGAAGATGTTGGATAACCATTTGTCTGAAGTGGTATAGGGTTTCCTGCCTAAGCAGGGGGTTGGACTAGAAGACCTCAAACATGCTTTCAAACTCTGTCATTATATTCTATTCTAAAAAAAGTAAATATACATAAAGAAGTGTCTTTCCACTTTTATCACTATTTGGTAACTCTTTTTCCTCTCTAAAGTTACAAACATTTATCTCTTCATCCCATGTTCCATCTCTTATCTATAAATTTGTCAAAACAAACATCAACATAGCCAAATATACAACAGAGTTAGGTCAATTGTCCTGGGTGAGGTGATTTCCCTTTGCTGTCATTTTTGGTTGTGATCAGCCAGTCTTTTTCAGGTAAGTTTACTATATCAAGGTAACGACACAGTACATCAAATGCAAAAAAATAAACTGTCAGAATGTCAGCGCGCCTATATATTCAGAATTAATATTAATTCTCTACCATCCTCTCAATTTTTGATTCTTCAAACTCCAGATCTTTCCTGCTTCTTGAACAAAGTCATCCTGTAAGACAAAATTTGGAGATTCTTCCAAGCGGTACCTTTGACCCAGTTATAGGTCTATACATTCTGCCTCTTGTTCATGGTTTCTTGATTCATGTTGGAAGCTCATAGGAGCCCATCTTCATCAAAACGAGAATGTTTATTCTGATCTCCAACAGGCTATAAAGTTTTTCCAACTTCTGTCAAAGGTTTGACCAACAGATTCTTTGGATCAAGAGGTGAAATATATGTCCTGCTATAAAAAGATAGTTGCCTAAGGTCCATAATGGTCCCATGTGTTTTAGTCAAGCACATGAACTCTTCCTATTCCACCAAGTGAACATTCGTGCATCAATAGAGTTGCATACTTTCGTATTGTAAATCATCCCGACACAGGAACAAGAACATGCTGCTATTTGCCCTAGGAAACCAGAACTTTCTATCCCAAGTCCTTCTGTCTTGAATCTGAGTAGACCCATAAGAATTCTGATAATGTTTATGACAGCTGCCCATCTATCAAGGTAGAGTTCAGGTCAGAAAAAAATCCGGCCTTTAAGCTTTTCCTATCTTTTTTAGATATTCATGCATCCCATTGAGGGTGGGCCAGAATCAGTAATTTGACCAACATTTTCTCCTAGATCTCTATGGTAAATACTTTATGAAATAGGTTGTTGATCTAATTTTCAAAGCCCATTGGATATCATAAACTTTTTTCCAGAATTTAAATTACTAACCCCGAAAGTGGTATCCTTAATGGCAATAACTTAAGCAGATCAGGCAAGTATCCTTCGGGTTGATTACCTATATACTGTACTCAATTTCATTTTAATGTGCTCATTTCGAGATCTTAAACTTTCCCCAAAGATTGTCTTCATACCTAAATTTTAAGTTAATCACTGTTTCCTTCCTCTCCACCTTTTTTTATATCTCCAATAATCCTGCCGGAGGATTTGCTGCTTATGTTTGGTACTCATAAAACTTTGTTCTTCAATCTTGATCAGATTTGTCAGTTTCAAAGACTATTTATATGCTATGGAGGTGATAAGAAAGGACTTCCAGTTTCCACTTAACAAGTAGCTAAGTGGGTGATGGAAACCAATATTCTTCCATAGGCCTTGGCAAAGCAGCTGTTGCTGAATTTCTTTGAGCACATTCCATGAGGACAATGTCAACATCCGTGGCTGTGCTCTACAAATTTTCAGTTCTGACTGATGATATTTCTTAAGCACAATTACCATATTTTTCAGAGTATAAGACGCACCGGAGTATAAGACACACTTAGTTTTTGGGGAGGAAAATAGGGGAAAACAATCTTCCTACCAGGTGTTCATCTGGCTAGCATCCTTAGTCTGGTCAGCTTCAGCACATTATTTTATCCCCTGGTTAGGACTTAAAAAAACCTTCTTCTGAGAGAGTAACAATGAAAGAGCATGCAAGCCAGTAAGAGCTGGGAAGATCGTTAGCACCTAGTTAGGGCTAAAAAAAAACTTATTCGGAGCAGCTTCAGCACATTATTTTATCTCCCGGTTAGGACTTAAAAAAACCTTCTTCTGAGAGAATAACAATGAAAGAGCCTGCAAGCCAGTAAGAGCTGGGAAGATCGTTAGCACCTGGTTAGGGCTAGAAAAAGATTTCTTTGGAGCAAGTAGAGCAATGAAAAAAAAAACCCTGCAAAGACTTAGGGCTGGAAAAACAGTCTTCTGAGAGAGTAACAATGAAAGAGCCTGCAAGCCAGTAAGAGCTGGGAAGATCGTTAGCACCTGGTTAGGGCTAGAAAAAGACTTCTTTGGAGCAAGTAGAGCAATGAAAAAAAAACCTGCAAAGACTTAGGGCTGGAAAAACCTTCTTCTGAGAGAGTAACAATGAAAGAGCCTGCAAGGTAAGAGCTGGGCAGATCTGTTAGCACCTAGTTAGGGCTGGAAAAAAAAAGCCACATTCGAAGTATAAGACGCACCCAAATTTTCAGCCACTTTTAGGGAGGAAAAAGGTGCGTCTTATACTCAGAAAAATACGGTATGTGGACTTTGAAGCCAGAACAGATGCTTCTTGGGATGGTCTGATTTGTCCTTGTTGGCATAAATGGGCATTCACCCTTCAACCGTTACGTAAGATTACTTTTAATCCATACATGCCGCAGAGATGAGGAACAGGCAGCTAACCTGTAATTGTGGTTCTTCAAGTGGTTATATATGAACGGACTACATCCATTCACTTTTCTTCTCCAAGTGCCTATCTTGGTAAGTACATTGAATTCTATAATTTGCTCCATTGGTTGAGGGAAACTAAAGAAAAGCAATTCAAAATGCATTCAATGTGTTGTCCTTCAAACCTGCCTCAAATTTGGCAAGCATGAAACCAATGAGTGTGAATGGACAATTCAACACTTGAAGAACCACATTTATTTTATTTTATTTTAAATTTTAAAAAAGTTTTTTATTTATAAAACGAATAAAAGAACAAAAAGGCAAAACATACAGTAAACATAAAGAACAGGTACATGACGGATCGTAATCTAGTATACATATTTACAATTCTCCTAATTTACATCTCATTGTTTATCTTAAATTGCAAAAAGTGAGTTTATAGTTGTTGTTTTTTCCTTTCATCTCCACCCTTTCAGTTTTCAATCTTGGTTTTCCTTTCTCCCAACCAATGGTAAAATTTGTTCCAGGTTTCAGTATATTCTGTTGCATCTTTTCCCTTCAATTCTAACGTTAACCTATCCATTTCAGCACATGCTAATATTTTGTGTAAGGTTTCTTCTTCTGTGGGTATGTTTTGTTTCTTCCAATTTTGAGCATAGATTAGCCTTGCGGCAGTCAATATATGTAACATTAAATATAATATATATTTATCATATTTGTCCATTGTTATTCCTAATAGAAAGAGTTCCGGTTTAAGATCCAATTTTATTTTTAATATTTCTTCCAACCGTTGTTTAATTATTATCCAAAAGTCTCGTGCTTTATGGCATTCCCACCACATGTGGTAATATGTACCTGGTTGCGTTTGCATTTCCAACATAGTGGAGAGAGGTGTGTGCCCATTTTTGCTAGTCTTGTTGGTGGGAAGTGCCATCTGTAAAACATCTTGTATAGATTTTCCTTATATGAGGTAGCCAATGTTAATTTTTGGTTTCTTAGACATAAAATGAAGAACCACATTTATTCTGTTACAGGTAAGCAACCTGTACTAAACATTTACTGTTCTGTATAAAACTGTTGCTTCTTGCAAGATTCAGGTTACCTTTTCCAGCAGAAATGTTGATACAAAGTGAAGAAAACAAGGTTGGAGCCTATTATTTACATGACAGGTGCTCTGTACTTTGGGTGTCTTCTTTGTATTACAGAAAAGAAATAGAAATTGATTGTGCAGTGCAATGTTATCAAAAGGGAACATGGTTTAATTTTTGAGCTGCCGAACATAGGCTAGTAGCTTTATAAAGTTTGTGTAGTTCAAGTTCTCTAGATTAGCAACTGAAAAGTATGGTTTTCAAAGGTATATGATGACTGCAGGCGCCACAGTACTGTAGTAATACCTCTACTAATTGTAATGAAAATCCATTGTAACCCTGTTTTCTGCTTGCGGTGCCGACCAGCGACAGGGAGCTGCAGCAGAGGGATGAAAGAGCCACATGCGGCTCCAGAGCTGTGGGTTGCTGACTCCTGGTCTAAGTGCTATTGCTAATTGTTGCTTACAAACACCAGCACATATCACATGTCACATATACGCCATATATAGTATAAATTGAAAACTTAAGAATTCTGTTTTGAAGACTATGTACAACCATGATTGGGACCAGAATCTCAATTGTTAAGCAAAGTGGTCATTAAGTGAGACATCATGTGAGTGCTTTGCTCAATGAGTGCAATCCCAATATAGCAATAGCACTTAGACTTATATACCGCTCCATAGTGCTTTACAGCCCTCTCTAAGCGGTTTACAGAGTTCAGCATATTGCCCCCAACAATCTGGGTCCTCATTTTACCCACCTTGGAAGGATGGAAGGCTGAGTCAACCTTGAGCCGGTGAGATTTGAACAGCTGAACTGCTGAACTAGCAGTAGCCTGCAGTGCTGCATTTAACCACTGCACCATCTCGGCTCTTAAATTCCTGGTTGCAGTTGTTAAATGAGGGTTTTAACATGCTTGCATTTCAGCAGCAAAGATTTTCAGCACCAGAGCAAAGAGGCAGTAGTAAGGTAAGGAGTGCAGGATCCCTCAGGGCCCTGGGAGGCCCAGTTCAGGCCATGCACACGTGTCTCTTCACTCAGGACCAAAATTCCTCCTTGCCAAGATCCAAGCAAAAAGTAGTGACTTTCAGGGGAAATTGCAAATAGCGATCACAATTGTGGGGTACTTATTACCCAGTCATAAGAGCAAACAGATTGCCAAGTGCCTAGATTGCAATCATATGATCGCAGGAGGAGTGGTGCAACATTTTGGGAAAGTTGGCCATAAAGCACCCTTTCCAAGACCGTTGTAATTTCTAGTGGTCATTAAATTAAATGTAAGTAAGCTGTAAACCAGGGGTCTTCAAACTTGACAACCTTAAGACTTGTGGACTTCAACTCCCAGAATTCTCCAGCCAGCTATGCTGACTGGAGAATTCTGGGAATTGAAGTCCACAAGTCTTAAAGTTGCCAAGTTTGAAGACCTCTGCTGTAAACACATGAGCCTCAAAGTCTTTACTTTGTGATAGATTTTTTAAAAAGCCTTTTTCTTTTCTTCTTACTTAGTGCATATTTTCTTCCCTGTCTTTCTGTTAAATGTTGTTTACGGTGTACATTTTATTTTATTTTATTTCATTTTATTTATTCAAAAAGTTTTATTAATACAAAGTACAAACATTTTTCTCTTTTTCTCCCCCTCTCCCCCCAACCCCCTCCCCTTCCCACCCACCCCCGACTTCTGCAGAAAAAGCACAGGGTATAATATCCAATAAAGATAAAATTAAAATATACTAACAAATTATTAATTTCAAAATTTCTCTAGATCTTTAACTCCTTGTTACTCAAAACCTTTTAAACATAGTCTAAAAATCAGGCATATTATTAATAAACATTCCAATATATCAAATTATTAATTTCACAATTATTCTAAATCTTTAATTCCATATAATTCAAAACCTTTTTAAAATAGTCCAATTTTTTTTCTTTTTTTTCCCTTTCTTAATCCATTCCACGATGTATCTTTCATTTATATAGTCTTTAAAATATAATAAGAAAAAGAAGAAATCTTTCTTTCGCCATTTCAACCAGATACACAACCATCAGCGTCATTTCCTCAATAATAAATGGATCTTCCTTCTTCCGACGCTATACCTCCTCAATAAACATAAAATTAAAATATACTAATTATTAATTTCAAAATTTCTCTAATTCTTTAACCCCTTATTACTCAAAACCTTTTAAGCATAATCTAAAAATCAGGCATATTATTAATAAACTAACATTCCAATATATCAAATTATTAATTTCACAATTATTCTAAATCTTTAATTCCATATAACTCAGAACCTTTTAAAAGTAGTCAAAAAGAAAATTTTAGTCCATTCCTCTATATGTCTTTCATTTATATAATCTTTAAAATATAATAATAAAAAGAAGAGAAGAAAAAAGGAAAGAAAAAGAAATCTTTCTTTCGCCATCTCGGCCAGATGCACAACCCATCAGCGTCATTTCCTCGATAATAAATGAATCTTCCTTTTATTTGTATTGTCAAATCAACATCTTACTGCAAAATACCAATTTTTAATTTAATTTAATTTAATTTAATTTAATAGACTCTCTTATAGGCCGCCCAATCCCGTGGGACTCAGGGCGGCGTACAACATGGATAAGAAACGTACAGTAGAAAACAATGATCATAGTTTAAAAATGAAAAAAGCATAATTAAAAACATTATAAAAACAACATTCATGGGGGAATCTGATCTTCCTATTCACCCCGCCTGCCGGAAGAGCCATGTTTTTATGGCTTTACGGAAGGCCAGCAGGGTGGGGATAGTCCGGATCTCTGGTGGGAGTTGGTTCCAGAGGGACAGGGCTCCCACAGAGAAGGCCCTCCCCCGTGGCCCCGCCAACCGACATTGTTTGGCCGATGGGACCCGGAGGAGGCCCTCTCTGTGGGACCTAACCGGTCGTAGGGAGGTATGTGGTAGGATGCGGTCCCGAAGGTAACCTGGCCCTGAGCCATGTAGGGCTTTAAAGGTCAAAACCAACACTTTTTTCTTCTCTCCATCTGGCCTATGACTACCCATACTGAAACCAAGTTCTAACCATTCCTTCTTCTCATTCGAGCTTTAGATCTAACTCTTGCACACACTTGTGGTTTGCTGTACATTTTATTTTTAAAGACAGTTCGCTGGAAATTGTCTTTCGATCATCTCCGCTTTTCTGGTTCAGCTGGCTCAATTGCACAACAGTCTTCTTTTTTTTAAAGGGTTTCTTCTAAAAGAGATTATATTTTGGAATCCAATGCTCCCTTATCAGGCCAACCGGAAACTAGTTTCCCCAACAGATCAAAGAGTTTGGACTGGTTGAATGCAACAGGCTAGAATTAGATAAACTTGAAGAGAGACACTAATGTTGTAAAATGTCTGCGTGTTTATTGTTTTAAAGCAATGTGGAAATCCAGATTTACCAGAGATCATTTGTACAGAAAGGATGGAAGAGAGTTTTTAATTATCTGAAGTTAATTACGATACTCACAATATTGTAATCAAATATCACTTTCCTTTGGAAACATGTGGCTTACTTTTTTATTCCCTTTACTGGAAATTGAATTAATTGTAAACTATTCAGAAGTTAGTAAGGGAGCAAGGAAGCAGAAAGTACTTCTGGACTGATGAGATGGTTTTCCTTGATCCAACCATTTAATTCTTATAACTTTGAGGGGGGAAAATGAAATAGGAAATTCGGGATTGGTACATTTGTAAGATTAACTCTGATTTCTATATTCAGACCAGTGTAAGATCTCCTGCTTTATTTATACAGATAGTCCTCGACTTTCAACCACAATTGAGCCCAAAATTTATGTTGCTAAGTGAGACGTTTGTTAAGTGAGTTTTGCCCCATTTTATGACCTTTTCTGCCACAGTTGTTAAGTGAATCACTGCAGTTGTTGAGTGAGTAGCACATTTGTTAAATGAATCTGATTTCTCTATTGCCTTTGCTTGTCAGAAGTTTGTAAAAACTGATCACATGATCCTAGGACACTGCAACCGTCATAAGTATGAGTCAGCTCTGCTTTTTCTTTTCTTGCTTTTTTTTTTAATAGAACTCCTGGTGTGTAGTCAAATGTTGAAGTCAGTATATACCTTTTTAGCAGCTCAAATGAAGACTTCGAGTTATGGTGTGAACTTCAGAGAAAGAATAGCAGCACAGGTAGTCCTTGTTTAACGACAGCAATGGAGACCAGAATTTCCATTGCTAAACAATGCTATGGTAAAGCACCATGTCATGTGACCTCATCGCTTAGCGTCAACAATCTCCCCAATTCCTGTTCTTGCCTTTAAGCAAATGCCTCACTTTGCAGCAACTTCCGATTTCCCGCTGGCATTCCACAAAGTCAATGGAAGAGCCAACAGGAATTCACAAATCCTAGCCAGCTTACAAGCCGGCAGGCCAGTATGATGAGGTGAAGCGGGGAGGAGGGGGGCTTGAGGCAAGTGCAAGTGGGATGGTGTAAGTACTTGTGGGATGGGGAGAGGGTGCTGCTGCAAAGCACAAGTGCAAAGTGTGTGGAGGAGCTCCTTGGGAGGAAAAAGTGAAAGGAGAAAGCTTGCCAACTTCTCCATTGACTTTGCTTGTGGGAAGCTAGTGGGGAAGATTGCAGATGGCGATCATGTGACTGGAGGATGCTGTAGCTGTTGTAAGTATGAATCAGTTGGCAAGTGTCCAGATCTCAATCATGTAACTGAGGGGGGATATAGTATGGCTGGAACTTCAAGGACCGGTCCTAAGTAACTTCAAAAGGTCACTGAATGAATGGTTGTTAATTGATGACTTGTGTGTAGTAGCGACAGTAACAACAACAATAATAATAATACAAAATAATAGTATTTTTCTAGGAGGTGACTCAAATGAAATCTGTAATATAATACTTGGAATAATGACATCCTGGATGGTGTGTCAAGTCCCTGGCCTATTTAGGCCCTAAACTATTTTAGCCACAAGAAAGAATTCAAAAGCTTTTGCTTTTATTTATTATTAACCACAGCTATTCATTCAGTCTGAACCTAATCTGTGATTCATCTAACTGTAGTTTAGGAAGGGGGGAAAAAGGCCAATCAACACTATTCTTTTCAGGTTACTTTTTTTCAATAAATCAAAATTAAGATAAGCTGTGTTAACAAATAGTTGCTATAGGAAATAATATCATTCACATAGATATGGAATGTATATTTATCCTACCTTTTAAATTAAGATCTCCAGAAATATCCAGTTTCCCCCAAAATAAGACATCCCCTGATAATAAGCCCAGTTGGGCTTTTGAGTACATGGCAGTAAGGCCAAGCGCTTATTTCAGGGTTCAAAAAAATATAAGATGGGTGTAGTGTGCCGTGAGGCCACTAGGAGCCGCTGTTTAAGCGGGAAGTTGGTAACCGTTGATTGGTCGAGTCGCTTGACAGCCGGGTATAAAAGCCAGCTGTCAGGCAGAGTTTGTTGTCTCAGTTATGTGTGACCGTTCGTAGTTACCTGTCATTAAAAGAGTTAACTTACCTCAGGAGTGCGGGTCTCTTTCATCACACCCATCCGACTGGCTTTACAGCAACGGGGTCTTATTTTCGGGGAAACACGGTATATATTTCAATGAACAACTCTAAATTTAAAAAAACCCAAAAACCCTCAGCATTGTATCTAAATAGTTGCAACATGCAGAGATAACACACAGAGAGAAACATACAGCTGTACACATGTTGTAAGGGAATATGAGAAAATGACCAACCTTGGAGAGGGTGTGATGGATTTGTTTTCCTTTCTTTTGACAAATTAGCAGAAGTATCCTGGAGCTATAGTGAAAATAATTGTATTAGACAAGGTAATAACACATATAAAGAACAATATGGATGCCTTTTGTCTAGAAAATGAATTTTCCTTTTTGAATTTTGTGGGCAATCAATGACAGCTGTGCCACCCACCCTGGGGCTGATATTTCTTTTCTGTGTAATGTCCCCAGAAAAAAAAAAGTTGTGTCTTTGCCTTGCCAGCAAGTTGTAATATATAAATAAAAATCATACTGGTGATAAGTAGTATTTAGTGTTTTGAGAGTTGACTTAACAAACGGACCTACTCTTTGGTTGTTAGAAAATATTTATTTTTCTTGATGATTCAGCGTCTAATCCAGCAAATCATTCATATCAAACACACAACCAAATAGGGAATTATGTGGTTCTCAATTGTGTGGAGCTGGTCAACTACTACTTCTTCCAGAATCTAGTATCCCTCCAGCTTTCTTGAAGGGAAGAAAAAAAAAAGGGTTCCTAAAAATAAAATAGTGCAGAATAAGTGCATCTGTGGCCCTGTAAAATCAGATGTGTAGTGTTCCGCGTGTGATGGAGTGCTGATATAGAATAGCTCGATGTAAATAAAACATCCAAGGGGACTGGATTTCTGTTGGTTAAATAGCAGTAACAGTTCCTGATGTGCCTTGAAATTCATTGTCATTCTCTTTCAATTCCACTTAGTACTATACGAAAGCAGGTTGTTTATTTATTTTATTTATTTATTTATTTGTGAGATTTATATACCGCCTCACAGTGCAAGCACTCTCTAAGCGGTTTACACCAGTAAGCAATGTATATTTATATTGCCCCCAACAATCTGGGTCCTCATTTTATCTACCTCGGAAGGATGGAAGGCTGAGTCAACCTTGAGCCGGTGAGATTTGAACCGCTGACCTGCGGATCAGTGTCAGCTAATGTGGCCTGCAGTACCTGCTTCTAACCGCTGCGCCACCTCGGCTCGTTTATTGCGAAGTAATTTACTATCATCATGAATATCAAGTGCAGCATTCCTGAACTAGCCCCTGAAAGGCACTAGTAGTTTTCCACGATGGGAACAAGGACCTTGTATTACTGCATTGCAGCTATTCTAATGTAATGACTTTGGTTGAACAAGTTCTCCTTTATGGTTTTGATTCACAAGGAATCTGATGTAGTAAGGATATTTCTGTTATTCCTTCTCTGTCCCACCCACTCCACAAAATCTGGTATCCAGCTGATGCATCATGGAGTTAATTAAACAGAAATGTTATTTTTTGGAATCTTCTTTCCTTAGTTTCTAATGTAAATAACCTTAGCCAGAGCTTCTACAGTAATCCTTTTGTTGGAAGAGCAGGTAGCACAGAATGAAATATTTATCATTAATCTTGTTTATTTGGGTTTTTTTTTCTCCATAGGCGTTTAAATACTCTAAACAAGTGTGCAATGATGAAACTAGAAATCAGCCCACACAGGAAACGGGTAAGTATATTTGACAAAACGATTGCAATATTGTACGTAGTTGTGATGGGAATGACCCTGGAAATGCTCTTGTAAGCCACATCTGTATGTATTGACATAGAAGCACCATTGGTCTCTTTTTAGAGCAGTGTTTCCCAACCTTGGCAACTTGAAGATGTCTGGACTTCAACTCCCAGAATTCCCCAGCCAGCATTTGCTGGCTGGGGAATTCTGGGAGTTGAAGTCCAGACATCTTCAAGTTGCCAAGGTTGGGAAACACTGTTTTAGAGGAAGCACCACTCGGACAATGAGATTTCCTTCAAGCCTTTATTCATCTGTCTGCGTTGTTAATAATTTTTATATAAAGTTAAAGTTCACATGCCAAAACCAACTTCTTTGGTCGTGTTTTTATTTTTGAAATATTCATATGGGTTTGAATAATCTTAAACCCCCCCCCCCAAAGGCGATACAAAAGTGTATTCTACCTTTCGTCACAGTGAAAATATCTTATAACAGTGATGGCGAACCTTTTTTTCCTCGGGTGCCGAAATAGTGTGTGTGCGCACTATTGCACGCGCGTGCGTGCCCACACCCATAATTCAAAGCCCCTCACTTGCCCCACCCTGCTGCGCATGCTTGCATGACCCCCCCCCACTCCCCCATTTTCTGACTTCCAGTGGGCCCGGTAGGCCCGTTTTTTCGCCCTCCCCAGGCTCCAGAAGCTTTCTTGGAGCTTGAGGAGGGCGAAAACGCTCCCCCGCCACCCTGGAGGCCCTATGGAGGCCGAAATCACCCTCCCAGAGCCTCCGCGTGAGCCAAAAATCAGCCGGCGGGCACGCACATACGCACTGGAGCTGAGCTAGGGCAACGGCTCGCGTGCCGGCAGATATGGCTCCGCGTGCCACCTGTGGCACCCGTGCCATAGGTTTGCCATCACTGTCTTATAACAAGAAATAACCAGGATCAGTTAAGGCACTATTTCAGGGGTGGCCAAACTACAGCTCTTTGAGCTGTATGGCTGGCTCAGGAATTCTGGGAGTTGAAGTCCACAGGTCCTCAAAGAGCTGTAGTTTGGCCACCCCTGCACTATTTGGTCCCAAAACCCATCTGAAGTTTTGTTCTTCATTTTAATATCAGAAAGGCTACAGAACTTGGCAATAGGTAGATTAGTAGCATTTTCTTCTAGGTGCATTTATGGCGATGCCTATTTTTGTTTTATTTTGCACCCGTCTATTTTCATCCATTGTCAAACCCAGAAAAGTTTGCTTTTGCCCGAATAAAGATAATAGCTAAAACTGAATACTGCAGAATGAATGTGATTCATTGGTTCTCATTAGTGTTCCTGATACCATCTGTTATGAAAAATCTCTTTTCTGCTACTAAGTTATTCGAAGTTCCTGCATGATAACTGGACAGAGTATAAAGTAGTCTGACCTTCAGGGTTTTTGTACTAGAACGGCAACTGGTATTTATAAATCTTGTTGTAAAATACTGCCTTTGCTGTTGTTGTTGATGGAGAACTCTTGTATTCTAAACTGGTAGTACGTTCTCTGCTTAATATTCCTATTGAGGCTTGCATTTGATTTGTAACCGAGGCCGGCTTCAGACATGCCAATCTCAGATGGATAGCTGAAGTATAGTTGCCTCCAGTTTTAAATCAACTTCTATTATCCTGTCAGCACTTTTTTTCCCCATACCGTATTTTTCGGAGTATAAGACGCAATGGAGTATAAGACGCACCTTAGTTTTTGGGGAGGAAAATAGGGAAAACAATCTGCCTACCAGGTATTCATCTGGCTAGCATCCTTAGTCTGGTCAGCTTCAGCACATTATTTTATCCCCTGGTTAGGACTAAAAAAAACCTTCTGAGAGAGTAACAATGAAAGAGCCTGCAAGCCAGTAAGAGCTGGGAAGATAGTTAGCACCTGGTTAGGGCTAGAAAAAAACTTATTCGGAGCAGCTTCAGCACATTATTTTATCCCCTGGTTAGGACTTAAAAAAACCTTCTTCTGAGAGAGTAACAATGAAAGAGCCTGCAAGCCAGTAAGAGCTGGGAAGATGGTTAGCACCTGGTTAGGGCTAGAAAAAAACTTACTCGGAGCAAGTAGAGCAATGAAAAAAAATTCTGCAAAGACTTAGGGCTGGAAAAACATTCTTTGGAGAGAGTAACAATGAAAAAGCCTGCAAGGTAAGAGCTGGGAAGATCTGTTAGCACCTAGTTAGGGCTGGGAAAAAAAGCTACATTCGAAGTATAAGATGCACCCAAATTTTCAGCCACTTTTATACTCCGAAAAATACGGTAGTTACAATCAGGCAGAGTTCACATGGCACGGTTGCTGGCGCAGTCAGATTGGCCACTTTAGGATGATACAGGTATGCCCCTCCCATCTGGTCCCTGGGAATTATCTTCACCGGCCATTCTTCTTCAGGCAACAGGAGAGTCCTCTTCTTTCAACCCCGACTTTCCTTCTGACCCTGCTAGATCTCTGTGCCAAACAGCAGCAGACCATCAGAGGAGGTTGTGTAGTAAGAGACCTGAGTCCCTTTCTGCTACTTCACTCTGTCTTTCAGGCATCGTTTAGGCTGCTTTTGTTCTGACCTAGGCTTCACCAAATCACGAAAAAGACTCCTTTGTCCCCAAAAACACCCCTTTTTATGTGGCTAATGTGAATTCCTAGCATTCACATCCAGCAAAGTCCCGGCAAACAGTCTTTCAAGGGTGAATTGCAAACACAGACCTTATCAGTCCTTGGATAGTTGCCAGGCCGAGAGCTTCTTGACGCAACACTGTACAAGGAAATACTTGGCAAGGAGTCTCTCAGATAAGCAAATCTTCACACAAATGAACTAATTGTCTCCTGCAAACACCACTCCCCTTTCGCTCCTATTTATTTCCTATGGGAGGGGCCATTCAGCGTCCCCTTGTGCTTTTATTCCGGAGTCGACCTCTGTTCCTTAATTGTTCCCTTCTCCTGACAGCTCTGCGCATGCACACATCAGGAACAGGCTCCAGCTGTTCTTCAGCCCCACTTATCTCCGACTCCGAAGGTAGCTGATAACTGTCAGACAGCCCTGGCCCCATCTCTGCCTCCGACGCAGAGCACTCATCAGTGCCTTCCCCAGACTCCCGGACTGGCCCATGTTCCTCCCCAACCTCACTATCTGAGTCTGCCACCAGCTCCGCTGGTGGGCCACAACAGCTTTGGAATATAGTTTAATGTTTTTCTGGAGGGATATTGTCCAAAAAGACCTCTAGAGCAAAGCTCTCTCTGAATGTGCCCACCGAAACACCCCATAGTCTGATCATCTGTCGGAACTCCTTCCCTGGACCAATTCCACATTTAGAAGACTGGCTTGTGGTTGTTCTGTAAGAGAAGAGGGAAACAAAGCCAGGTTAATTCACCTCTCTCTGTCTTCAATGAGTCCTCTAGAAACAAAGACAATACCAGGAGCCGAGGTGGCGCAGTGGTTAGAGTGCAGCACTGCAGGCTACTTCAGCTGACTGCTAGCTGCAGTTCAGCTGTTCAAATCTCACCAGGCTCAAGGTTGACTCAGCCTTCCATCCTTCTGAGGTCGGTAAAATGAGGACCCAGATTGTTGGGGGCAATATGCTGACTCTGTAAACCGCTTAGAGAGGGCTGTAAAGCACTATGAAGCGGTATATAAGTGCTATTGCTATTTGCATGTCTGATGTTGTCACAGTGCAGGTATTGCCAATGGAAGCAACACGTTTGAGCAGGCACGTTTTCAGGGTCTGGGGATAACACTATGCCCTAAGGAAGAGGCCTGACCTGTCCATCCACATAACTGTTCCCCACCTCCCACCCCTTAGGAAAACATATGCAAATGGAAGCCAAGCTTATCAGTTCAGAAAAGTGGTACTTTAATTTTCTAATTTAAAAGTCAATCAGATCCCATCATGTTTTAAATTCCTCTCTTTTTTCAGTCTCTAAATAAATAGTTGGGCGTGGGAGGGGGTGCCTGGAATGTAATGTGGATACTGTGTCTGTTTCTCCAAATGCATCAAGTGAAATACTTTTCAATATCTTAAGTGAAAGCTTGAAAAGCACAATTTTATATTGCTGTGGACAAAAGTGAAATGGGGAAAGGAAAGGCTTCAAGGCCTTCGCTTCAAAAATCTCTCTTTGGTCTTATTAGTCATACTTTAAAAAAAGATTTTTTCCCCTTCCTTTATTATATTCATAAATAACTCAAGGTGGCAAACATACCAAATGCTCTTTCCTCCTCCTATTTTCCCCATAACAACAACCCTGTGAGATATGTTGGGCTGATAGAAGGACTGGCCCAAAGTCACCCAGTCAGCTTTCATAGCAATAGCAATAGCACTTAGACTTATATACCGCTTCATAGTGCTTTACAGAGTTCAGCATATTGCCCCCAACAATCTGGGTCCTCATTTTACCGACTTCGGAAGGATGGAAGGCTGAGTCAACCTTGAGCCGCTGAGATTTGAACAGCTGAACTGCAGTGCTGCATTTTAACCACTGCGCCACCTCGGCTCATATCTAAGATGGGACTTGAACTCAAAGTCTCCTGGTTTCCAACCTGCTTCTTTAAACATTAGACCAAACTATCAAACTTGGCAGACCTTTAACACGAGCAAAGAGCTAAGCTCTACAGTTCAAACATCTCATAATTCTAGTGATGGCACAACGATTAAGATTGCAGGATTGCAGGCTAACTCTGCTGACTGCCAGGAGATTCTGACCAGCTCAAGGTTGACTCAGTCTTCCATCCTTCTGAGATCAGTAAATGAGGACCCAGATTATTGGGGGGGGGGCAATATGCTGACTCTGTAAACTGTTAGAGGAGGCTGTAAAGCATTATGAAGCGATACATAACTCTGCTATTGCTAGTGTGGTAAATCAGTGTAGGAAAACTATCAACAGCAACTAAGGTTGCAGAAATGTTGCCTTTATTGGTTAAATAAAACGTTTTTCACATGTCCTAATTTTTCACTGATCTTAGTAGTATCCAGTATGACTAATGGAACATTAGATAATAAAGGAAGGAAATACTAATATCAACAAAATCAGCTACGGGAGGGAGGGAGGGAGGAATTCTTAACGTATTAATATTTTTTAATGAAATATCACATTGGTCCAAACACCTAAAATCCTCAAGGTTAGGAATCTCTGCCCTTCATCTCAGTACTTTGTTGCCATCTAATAAGTTATCAATCAAAGAAACTAGTATGGGAGCTCAGATGATAAACAGAATATGAAGGCAAAAGCCTATCAAAAATGATCTAAATATGGTTGTAGTAGATTGGTTGTATATTTATATAAGTTGTTGTGCTGCATCAGTGGTGGATTGCTACTGGTTTGCACCGGTTTGGGCGAACCGGCGGCGGCGGGAGGCTCCGCCTACCCACACAGACGTCATCAAAAAAGCTCTGTGTTGCGCATGCACATTCCCGAACCGGTAGCAAAGGTAAGAGAAATCCACTACTATGCTACATGCTGTACAGATTACTTGACAGGTGACAAATGTTATTATACGAAAGAAGGGAGAGCAGGCAGCCATTCCTTATGGTATGTAGGTCAGAAACCAGAAATAAACAAATAAATATAAAAATCAAATAAACCGCCAGGATACATTCCAATGGCCTTATTTGAGTCAAGACTTAGCAGAAGCATTTCGTTCCAGTTGCTGAATGTTTTTTTTCAAGGACACGGTTCTTGTTACAGTAGTCGTTAGTTAACCTGGAGTTTACATAGGGATGGGTAGCATCCGATTAAGATTTCTAGAAGGACATTTCAGATATTTCTCCATCTGGAAAGTCCTGGCTTCAAACAGTGGTGGGAACTGAAGAATTTTGTGGCAAGTTTGTGTGGTTAGGCACACCCAGATTCTGAGAACTTCAGTGTTTTCTAGATAATGATCAGCACTTTAAATTGTTCTCAAAGGATTGAGAGTCGGTGACATTGTGACCTCTATAATGCCACATGGATAACTTTTTTTTAAAAAAAACTGAAATACATAATCAACCACCCGCTTGGTGGACTTGAGATGCGATAAGTGGAATATGGGACTAGGTGTGCAGTAATGCTTCATGGAGTGAAACTAAACAAATCCCTTTAGATCTTAGCCGAGTTGATTTGCAAGACAATATAGCAGCAGTGGTGGGTTCCTACCGGTGCGGTCCACTCTATAGCACCGGTAGCGGCCCGCTGGTGACGTCACAGTACCGGTGCGGTCGGTTGCCGGTGCCTGGGCACCACCATTTAAAAAAAAAAATTGTAGATTTTTTTTTAAAAAATTTCTTCTGTGCATGCCCAGAAGCCGAGCTTCTGGCACTGCACATGCGCTGCCTTCCTACCCCACAGTGAGTCCAAGCAGGGGAGGATGGCTGAGGGAGCGCGTGAGACGCTGAAAGAACGGGCGGCAGGAGCTATCTCCATTCCCCTCCCTTCAGCAGTCCGAGAAGCCATGAACGTGCGGTGATGATCCTAGGCATTTTTGCACGTTCTTGAGGCTTCTCGAGCTGCTGAGGGGAGGAGGAATGGGCAGCAGGACCTATCTCAGTTCCCCTCCCTTCAGCAGTTTGAGAAGCCACACCCACCCAGTCACATGGCTGGCAAGCCACGCCCACCCGGTCACATGGCTGGCAAGCCACACCCATAAAATAAGCCACGCCCACAGAGTGGTAGTAAAAAAAATTAGGAACCCACCCCTGTATAGCAGGGGTCCCCAAACTTGACAACTTTAAGACTTGTAGACTTCAACTCCCAGAATTCTGGGAGTTCAAGTCCACAAGTCTAAAAGTTGCCAAGTTTGAAGACCTCTGCAATATAGGATCCACGAGAACAAATGTATACCTAATTTTGTAGCCAGATCAGTTCCTAGAATTCTCACTTAGTTCAGCCATGCCGGTTGCGATCCCTGAGCAAACGATTGAGCTTGTTCATGGTACCCTGTTTCGTTGCAGAGTGAAGATTCCGATGAAGATGAGCCTTGTGCAATCAGTGGAAAGTGGATGTTCCAACGAGAGAGCAAGAGGTGGTCCAGACTGGAAGAATTTCACATTTTCCCTCCAAAGTTCGATACGAATTCCACATCCCCGGAAGTGGCTCATCTTAGCAGTGCGACCAGTCATGAGAGCATGCTGATGGAGCAGAGTGAACATCACGAGGTAGCTTCCATCCACAGCACGAGCAGCAACAACAGCCAGCCAACTACCTCCCAGAGCGATGCGGTCACCACCAGGACAAACTCGGTCATTAGCATCACCTCTTCAGGAAAACTTGTGGAAAACGAAGGCAGCCTGCCCTCCACCAAAGAGTTACCGAGTTTCGGTTGCCGTGCGAAAGCCAATGAGAAGCACACCAAATCCAAAACAAGAAGCCTGTTAAAGAGGATGGAAAGTCTGAAGATAAAAGGCTCCCATCATGGGAAAAGTAAAGCCCCTTCCAAGCTTGGCCTGATCATCAGTGGTCCGGTTTTGCAAGAAGGTGTGGGCGAAGAGAAACTGAAGCAACTTAATTGTGTGGAGATTTCCACCCTCAACGGCAATCACATCAATTTCCCGATGGTTCGCAAAAGGAGCGTTTCCAATTCCACGCAGACCAGCAGTAGCAGCAGCCAATCGGAGACAAGCAGTGCGGTTAGCACTCCCAGCCCCATCACAAGGACACGTAGCCTGGGTGCCTACAATAAGCGTGTGGGGATGTACCTAGAAGGCTTTGATCCTTTCAACCAGTCGACATTTAATGATGTCATGGAACAGAACTTTAAAAACAGGGATAGCTTTGCAGAAGAAACGGTCTTTTTCATCCCTGAAGACCACAAACCTGGAACGTTTCCCAAAGCCCTCTCCAATGGCAATTTTGCACCACCAAAGAGTAGTTCGGTGAACTGGAGAACGGGAAGCTTCCATGGACACGGACATCTTTCTCTCCGGCGTGAGAATAGTTCTGACAGCTCCAAAGATATGAGCATAGGAAGGAGACGCAACTCCTCCAGTTCGGTGTGCAGTCGGCTCAGCATTTATGACAACGTGCCAGGTTCCATATTGTATTCCAGCTCAGGAAATCTGGCTGATCTGGAGAATGAGGATCTCTTTCCTGAACTCGACGACATCCTGTATCATGTCAAAGGCATGCAGAAAATTGTGAACCAGTGGTCAGAGAAATTTTCTGATGAAGGGGACTCTGATTCAGCTTTGGACTCCATTTCTCCGTGCCCTTCATCTCCCAAGCAAATCCTGCTAGATGTGGACAATGATAGGACCATACCCAGTGATCTGGATAGCACGGGAAATTCACTGAATGAAACAGAGGAGGCTGTAGGAATCCAGGAGAGAAGGGATTCTGGGGTGGGGGAATCACTGACCCGCTCCAACAGGTCAGTGGACACAGATTTTAGTCTAAGACAGGGATCTTCAAACTTGGCAACTTTAAGACTTGTGGACTTCAACTCCCAGAATTCTGGGAGTTGAAGTCCACAAGTCTTAAAGTTGCCAAGTTTGGGGACCCCTGGTCTAAGAAGAGTAGTACGTGTGAGAGTGAAGTACATGTTTATTTATTCATATGTACATACATATTTTTAATATTCAGATTTATTAATCAAATGTGGGTGTTAGGTATAGAAAAATTATTATTCTGCCTTTTTTGCCAGAAGGTAGAAAAGGTCAAGGTCAAGAATCAACTTATGTCATCCTGTCATGCATAACTCTCGAGATTGTTTGACGCAAACTTCAGGAATTTATGAAATGAAAAGTAAATTTAAAATACCTTTCATATTTACTAAATAAACAGACGAGGCAGTGAAAAGAGTAATTTGAAACAATGCAATGAAATCTGCTTGTTCATCCTTGTTTCTTCTGTGGGAGATGTCTTCCAAACATAATTTTAAAATATGCAGTGATTGGAGGCATCAAGAAAAGTTTTCAGTATTAATGTTCCCCAAATAGAAGATAAATACTGTAGGCATATTCTTGAAAAGCTACAGATTGATGCAAGCAGAAGCCATCCACTGGTTTGGAAATGGTTCACATCAGAATATTTTTGGCTTGATAAAGGATAGTGCAATATATTCTGACATTACATGTTTTGATTTTTCTAAAATAATCAAACTGGTAAATTTTTTAGAGAACAAGATTTTTATACTTGGCGATTATGTTGCAGAAGCTATACAGAAATTAATTGCCTTTCTTTAAGCTAGAACATTCTCTATAAAAAGAGATGAGCAAATACTACGGTAGGAGTAACACAAAACAATTCTTAATTACTTTCCATAGAATAAGAAAAGTTAAATTATCCAAGTATGGTGATGTAGCTGGCTAATATTTCTGATTATTGAATGTCAAATTATTTTTTTCTGTTATGTTCTGTGTCATGGATTATCTGAGAAACACTGAACACAAGGAGACCTACCGTATTTTTCGGAGTATAAAACGCAGCGGAGTACAAGACGCACCTTAGTTTTTGGGGAGGAAAATAGGGGGGGGGGGGGAATCTACCTACCAGGTATTCATCTGGCTAGCGTCCTTAGTCTGTTCAGCTTCAGCACATTATTTTATCCCCTTGTTAGGGCTGAAAAAAATCTTTTTCGGAGGGAATAGCAATGAAAACAAGCCTGCAAAGACTTAGGGCTGGAAAAAACCTTTTTCAGAGGGAGTAGCAATGAAAAAATCCTGCAAGCCTGGAAGATTGTTAGCACCTCGTTAGGGCTGGGGGGAAAAAAGCTTCAAAAAAGCTATATTCAGAGTATAAGACGCACCCAAATTTTCAGCCTCTTGGGGAAGGAAGGTGCGTCTTATACTCCAAAAAATACTGTAGGTTATGCCAGGTTGTTTTCATGTTCATTGCATGTTAGAATGTCTAGGTCAGGGGTCTCCAACCTTGGCAACTGAATTCCTCAGCCAGCAATTCTGGGAGTTGAAGTCCACAAGTCTTAAAGTTGCCAAGATTGGAGACTCCTGGTCTAGATAGCTCTTCCTCCACTGTGTCATTTTATTACAAAATCCTTTGAGAAATTTTTGATCCAGATTCATGAATTCTTTGTTCAGATGTTTGTGTTCAGGTAAACAATCAAATTTAAATTTTCTATATTTGGTTTATCAACATGCATACTTTCAATGGGGTCAGTGCGGATAAAATTCTTACAGTATAAACAGTGTCGAAGTACAGTAAATATTCAAACATTTGACAATTCAAACAAAGTCTAGTACCATACATTCTGCACAAATAGATTTAAAAAATTAATATAATTGAAATCTGAGATTCTGAAGCAAGATTGTTTAATAATTCCCATAGGCAAGTCTATACAGGTAGTCCTCGACTTATGGCCACCGCTGAGCTCAAAATTTCTGTTGCTAAGTGAGACATGTGTTAAGTGAGTTTTGCCCCATTTTACGGCCTTTCTTGCCACAGTTGTTAAGTGAATCTGGCTTCCCCATTGACTCTGCTTGTCAGAAGGTCGCAAAAGGTGACCCCGGGACACTGCAACCGTCATAAATATGAACCACTTGCCAAGCATCTGAATTTTATTTATTTATTAAAATTTGTTTATTTATTAAAATTTCTATGCCACCCAACTCCCAGGGGAGTTTTGATCACGTGATCATGGGGCTACTGCAAAGGTCGTAACTGTTAAAGTCATAAGTCACTTTTTCAATGCCGTCGTAACTTTGAACGGTCACTCAACGATCTGTTGTAATTCAAGGACTACCTATATTGGGACACAATTCCAAACCACTCCTTTGCTTCGGCTTTCCATATGTTTAGACCCATCTTTGTGGTTCACAATCATTCAGTGTTGTTGTTTCTTCCTTTTTTAAAGGCACAGAATGAGGTGGCATAGCTTTCAGAGTTCCCATCGACCCAGCTTGAGTTCAGTTGCCTTGCAGATCGACTGCCAGTCCGTTGCACAGATGAACTTGCTGCAGAAGTATTCCCTGCTGAAATTAACTGCACTCTTGGAGAAATACACACCTTCCAACAAACATGGCTTCAGCTGGTAAGGAACTGTGCGCATCTCTAGCAACCCTGTGACTAGTCAGAACCTACACATAAAAGGACCTACGAGTAACAAGATCTACTGTTAATTCTGTATTCCTATCCAACCCAACTGATTTTTTTTAAGGGAGGAAGTGCGTTGGCTCTGAAGGATAAGTATTGTTTTTTTAAATACCTAAAGCAGCAGTTCCCAACCTTCCAAATGCCGCGACCCACACTCCGCCCCCGCGCCCCCACCACGACCCACCCTGCCGCCGCCATTTGAATTATTTTACCCTCTGCGCATGCGCAAAGCGTTCTGCGCATGCGCAGAGGGTAAAAGAACCCAAATGGCGGCGTCCGGGTGAAGTCTCCAGATCCGGGCGAGGTCTCCACTCGCTTCGCATGTTGCCTCTGGGAACTTTTCGAGCCCCGCCGCGAAAGGCGTGCGCAACTTCGGCGGGGCCGGGACAGGCGGCTGCCCGGAGAGAGCCATCCCCTTCGTAGAGTCTCTTCCGTCTACCTGTAGCGTTCGGGGTAAGGGCGCAGGTTGTGGGGTGCGATATGGCCAGGCTTGTGGCAGTGGGGGGGGAGCTGAGGATGCCGGGGCGACCCCTGGGAAATGGTCGTTTGACCCCCAAAGGGGTCGCGACCCCCAGGTTGGGAACCGCTGACCTAAAGGGAAGAATTTCACAACTAAAGGGTATCAGTCAGGGGTGAAATTCAATTTTTTTCCCTATCGGTTCTGTGGGCGTGGCTTAGTGGGCGTGACAGGGGAAGGATACTGCAAAATCTCCATTACCACCCCACTCCTGGGGGAAGGATACTGCAAAATCCCCATTCCCTCCCCACCCTGGGGCCAGCCAGAGGTGGTATTTGCCAGTTCTCCGAACTACTCAAAATTTCCGCTACCGGTTCTCCAGAGCCTGTCAGAACCTGCTGGATTTCACCCCTGGTATCAGTTGTTAATAAATCTGTCTATATCCTATTGGAACTCCAACTTGCTGATAAATGCATGATCATTACCTTAAAACAGGCATGGACAGGCTGATGCTCTCTAGATATTTTATTTACCGTTCGCAAGTCTTTTATCGATGGCCATGAAAATTGGATAAAATCCAGAACATTTGACAGACACCAGGGTTATATTAGAATATACAAACATTTATGTCCATTGGCTAAATAGTACGCTCCAGATGATAAATGTTTGTTTTAAAAAAATCACTTCATAATTTCCATTTGTAGCACCCAAAAAGTACAAAGTATTTTTGCAGGGGGTATCAAATTTAATTGCTACTTCAACATCTGGCTGACCCCTTCTCCTTCCCCCCCCCCCTTTATCTAGGACTGAGTATCTTAAGTCCATCATCAAAGTTCTTCAAATGCTGTTATTATGGGAACCTGTGCTAAATTCAGAAGTTGTTTGTCCTGAACAACTGACCGAAATAAGCGCTGAGCAGTTTGCATGCTTGAGATTCTCCGCGGGCGTCGTAATATGTGTCTGTTTCATTTTCCATTGCATTCCACCCCTGTGTATTTTAACAAAAATGAAAGCTACGCACAGGCTTATTATATTAATAACACTCTTTCAAACTCTGGAAATATAAATGAGGCGGGGTGAACTAATCATTCATAGGCCTAAAAATAATCATGCCATTGAGTTAGAATTTCTTTGGCTTTTGACATTCCCTGGTCTGCCGTGTCGCGAAAGCTTTTGGTTGCTCTCCACTAAAAAATTCTTAAATGGTTTAAGTAAAATAGCAGGGCTCTGATTTATTGGATAGTTGAAAGCTACCGGAAAGGCCTTTTTACCCAAGTGGGTAAGAAGAAGTGGTTGGAAAGGAAGAGGTGTGTGGGCGGGGGAGGTCGAGTGGGGGCTGTGTCTGAAAAGGCCATTTGTCGAAACGGAGTTTATTTCTGGCAAACACCCATGTATTACATCAATTTCCTGCTGTGACACAAGCTGGTGGGTGGTAGAACATGTTTGAGGGCTTTCTAAAGCAAACCGTTTAGTACACAAAAAGTCCATTGTTCACGTGTCCATCTTCTCTCAAGAGTCCTGAACAAGCAAGATTATAAAGGGTCATTGACTGCGAGATCTGTATTTGATTCTTATTTGTGTTGTCACGGCCACCCTCATTTTCTCCTCTACCTATTGACCTGGCAGATTAACTAAGCAATTACTACTATATTCATTGATTTATTCTCTGGTAAGCTCTTAAGACTGTGTTTTTTTTTTAAATGTGAGCAGCTAATTTGTTCTGGTGTGGCCCCAAAATTCAAAATGGATTTCGCTTTTTGCTTTTTTTTTATTTTTTAAAGTATGTACTGATATTGACATACTGGAGGGAAATGATTTCCTAACTGAATGGATGGATTTCAAAGGAAAGACAGTCAACTCATGGAAAATACAACAGCTTTACTTCAAACGGGGATGATGCAAAACGAACAGTGTATTTGCTTGCTTTTCAAGGCTCTGCTGCTGAATTTTTGAAAACAAACGAAGAAAGTGCTGAATCCCCAGTTGTTGAAAAGCTTCTATTGCCGTGTGTGGCTAATATTAAAATATTGTGGAAATGCAGATCCAAAAAAATCCTTGTTGCAAATACAGGTAGTCCTCGAACTTACGACCACAATTGAGCCCAGAATTTATGCTGCTAAGTGAGAAATTTGTTAAGTGGGTTTTGCCCGATTTAAACACTTTTCTTGCCACATTTGTTAGGTCAATCACTGCAATTGTTAAATTTAGTAACACGGTTGTTAAATGAATCTGGCTTCCTCGTTGACTTTGCTTGTCAGAAGGTCTTAAAAGGAGAACAACATGGCCCCGGAACATTGCCACCGTCATAAACATGAATCAGTTGTCATGTACCAGAATGTAAACCACATGACCATGGGGATGTTGCAACAGTCATAAGTGTGAAAAGCGGTCATAAGTGCAGTTGTAACTTCAAACGGTCACTAAATAAACTGTTGTAAGTCAAGGACTACTTGTAATAATAATTTCTACCTCAGTCTTAGACTGTGAATCTAATTGTAGATTGCATGTTGATGATGATGATAGAAGACTTCAAAGTAATACCTAAATGATATTAAAGTTTGTTGCAAAATCAAAACCAGAAGCGCACACAGATGACTGATTCAGCTGGATTCAATAACTTCTTTATAAATATAATAATATGTATATTTACAATACCATTAGCAGAGTTCTTCTTCAATGTAGTTACAGATAAACACAAGCAGGAGAGTTAGTTTCATTTCAGCAGAGTTCAGAGAGCAGAGTGGGGACTGGAGCCACACCCAGCCTTAAGCTTAAGTTCCAGTTTCGATTCTCTGCACAGACTCAGACATGGTTAGCTCCTATTGGCTGACTCAGTTGCTATGCCTATTCATTGGCTAACCTTGTTAACATGGCTCTCCCAGTTCATGAATATCTTAACAAAGGATTCCCACAGCATCTGGAAATATTGCATTTATGATACCTGAACATCCTAATTTTAAACAAAACCATCATGCTTGGAACTGTTTATATTCTTAGATGCTGGTTTGAATTATTAAGTTTCCATCAGTCTTAACTGTTAATCTAAGTGTAGATTACTCACACAATATAAGATAACAGCAACAATAACAGCACTGATTAAAGTACAGAGAGTCCTCGACTTATGATCACAATTGATCCCCAAATTTTAGTCGCCAAGTGAGACATTTGTTAAGTGAATTTTGCCCCATTTTTACAATCTTCCTTGACACAGTTGTTAAGTGAATCACTGCAATTTTTAAATTAATAACATGGTTGTTAATAATTGACTTTCCCATTGACACTGGTTGTCAGAAGGTCACAAAAGGGGATCACATGACCAGGAGACCCTACAAGGGTCATAAATGTGTCAGTTCCCAAGCATCAGGGGCCCCCCAAGGCTGTGTACTCTCACCACTTCTCTTCTCTATATATACCAATGACTGCATCTCAAACGATCCATCTGTTAAACTACTGAAGTTTGCAGATGATACAACAGTGATTGGTCTCATTTGAGACAATGATGAAACCGCATACATATGGGAGGTTGACCAACTAGCATCGTGGTGCGACCGGAACAATCTGGAACTGAATACACTCAAAACCATAGAAATGGTGGTAGACTTTAGGAGAAACCCTTCCATTCTACCACCGCTTACAGTACTAGACAACACAATAACAACAGTAGAGACCTTCAAATTTCTAGGTTCTATCAAGTCCTAAAATGGTCACCTAATATCAAAAACGTCATCAAAAAAGCACAACAAAGAATGTTCTTTCTGCGCCAACTCAGGAAGCTCAAACTGCCCAAGGAGCTGCTGATACAGTTCTACAGAGGAATTATTGAGTCTGTTATCTGCACCTCTATAACTGTCTGATTCAGTTCTGCAACCCAACAAGACAGACACAGACTTCAGAGGATAATCAGAACTGCAGAAAAAACAATTACTGCCAACCTGCCTTCCATTGAAGACCTGTACTGTATACTGCACGAGTCAAAAAGAGGGCCGTGAAAATATTTACTGACCCCTTGCATCCTGGACATAAATTGTTTCAACTCCTATCCTCAAAACAACACTATAGAGCACTGTACACCAAGACAACTAGACACAAGAACAGTTTTCTCCCCTGAACGCCATCACTCTGCTAAACAAATAATTCCCTCACCACTCAAACTATTCATTAAGGCTGCATTACTATTACTATTAGTCTTCTCATCGTTCCTATCACCCATCTCCTCCCACTTATGACTGTATGACTGTAACTTGTTGCTTGTATCCTTACGATTTATATTAATATTGATTGTTTCCTGATTGCTTATTTGTACCCTATCATTAAGTGTTGTACCTCATGATTCTTGACAAATGTATCTTGTCTTTTTATGTACACTGAGAGCATATGCACCAAAGACAAATTCCTTGTGTGTCCAATTACACTTGGCCAATAAAGAATTCTATTCTATTCTTACTTTTGATCACATGATCATAAGTCATTTTTTTCGGTGCCATTGTAACTTTGAATGGTCACTAAATGAACTATTGTAAGTCAAGGACTACCTGCACTAATAAAGTATTTACTTCAACCATACTTGTGAAAACATTTTAAAACTGTTAATTGCTCTTCTCCATAATATTTACACTTTTTTTAAAAGGTTTTTCCCCCCCATGTCTTTTTCTTAACATTGCAGAATTATTGCAAATTTCATTGTCTTAATCAGGTTTTCTATGCTGCTATTTTCAGTCATGTGAAATGTTTTCTGGCATATTTTTTAACCCACAGCCAAAGAATTGGAAATGGGACCATATGGGGCATATTTGAGAGAAGCAACACAGATGACTATAACGACACAAGTTTGTTTATGAGATTATTTCTGATCTCCCGCAGGGCTGTGCCAAAGTTTATGAAAAGGATAAAAGTCCCAGATTATAAAGATCGAAATGTGTTTGGCGTTCCCCTAATCATTAATGTCCAACGGACCGGACAACCTCTTCCACAGAACATACAACAAGCTATGAGATACCTTCGTAACAACTGCTTGGATCAGGTGAGTGTCTTTGCCTTGGTCTAAGATTGGGATCTTCCACTGATAGAGATGTTCATTTCCCGTTGTCTGCTAGTGCTGAGGTTGCATTGTTTAAGTTACTCTATTAAAATTAAGTTACTCTATTACGGTGCTTCGCAATTATTTTCTGTTACGCCCCCCCCAGAAGAAATAAACATTTTGCGCGCGCCCCCAACTCTCTGATCTGGGCCCCAATGGAATTTTAGTGTTCATATTTATTATTTTACTTATTATAAGCTGCAAGCAAACTATTGGCTGGGGAAGGCTGCTCTACCCACTTACCTGGGAGTAAGTCACACTGAACTCAGTGGAGCCTGTTTTCGGTTAGGCAGGCATAGGCTACCGTGGTTAGGGCCCTCTTTTGACATGGGATCAGGCCAGCTTAATCAAGCCGATGTTTTGGGGTCGCCGGCCTGGCCCATAAGCGCCACCTCTGCCGGGCACTCACAGTGAATGGTTTGGAAGGAGGCTTTAGGGTGCCATTCGAAGCTTTCGCCCAGCTGCAGAGGATGCTCCTCCTTGTCCAGCAGCAGGTTCGCCACGCCGTTCATGGCGCCCACGGCGCCCACCGAGAACAACAAGAACCCACGCAGCCGCCCCGCCCTGCCTGGCCGCCTTCTCTTCCGGGCTCGGAGCAGCGTGCAACTGGGAAAACACTCCCCGTCCGGGGGAATCGATCGAGAGGAGCCATGCATGTTTCCCGGGGTCACATGCGACCCCCTGGCATCGCTCCGAGCCCTCCCAGGGGGCGCCCCACTATTTGAGAAGGACTGCTCTATTAGAATAGATAGTCAAGTGAATATATTTATAATTAGATTGTACTTGTGTCCTTCCCCCCAAAATACCATACTATAAAACTATACTACCATACTGCTGCAACTAAGATGATCAAAGGCCTGGAGACTAAAACATACAAAGAACGGCTGCATGATTTGAGTTTGGCTTGTCTAAAGAAAAGAAGAATTAGGGGTGACATGATAGCAGTATTTCAGTATTTGAGGGACTGCCACAAAGAAGAGGGGGTCAAATTATTCTCCAAAGCACCAGAGGGCAGGACAAGAAATAATGGTTGGAAACTAACCAAAGAGAGAAGCAACCTGGAATTAAGGAGAAGCTTCCTAACAGTGAGGACAATTAACCAGTGGAACAGCTTGACTCCAGAAATTGTGGGCATCCATCACTGGAGGTTTTTAAGAGGAGACTAGACAGCCACTAGTATAGCTTCTCCTGCTTGAGCATGGGACTGGACTAGAAGACCTCCAAGGTCCCTTCCAGCTCTATTCTGTTCTATTCTAAATATGTCAAAAAGATCTATGTCCAAATATCAATTTCTAGGCCATCTAACCATTGAAGCGCAGCACTGTTTCTATTTTTTAAAAAGACCAATACTGGACTGGTATATGCCCTCGGCTAACAACCAAGGGTATATACAGGTAGTCCTCAGCTTACAACAGTTAGTTTAGTGACCGTTCAAAGTTTCAACGGCATTGAAAAAAGGGACATCACCATTTTTCAGTTGTGACCTTTGCAGATCCCCGTGATCACGTGATCAAATTGCAGATGCTGAGCAACTGGTTCATACTTATGACCGTTGCTGTGTCCCAGGGTCACGTGATCCCCTTTTGCAACCTTCTGACAAGCAAAGTCAATGGGGGAAGCAAGATTCACTTACCAACCGGGTTGCTAACTTGTCAACTGCAAAGCCAGATTCACTTAACAACTGAGGCAAGAAAGGTCGTAAAATGAAGCAAAACTGACTTAACAAATATCTCACTTAACAGCAGAAATTTTGGGCTCAATTGTGGTCATAAGTTGAGGACTACCTGTACATTACTCGTTTTATTGGGTTCTACTAATCTAGGTGAAATGTTAATTTATATTGCTATTCCATGTATGATGTGCCATGCACTGAGTAAGTCCCCTAAACACTTTACCTCTCCTATACAGGTATACTAGCAAAAATAGCTAATAGTATAATTCCAGACTTGCACGTGTATAGTACTTTTTAATGCAGTGAGACATGATTTTTTCACATCAGAATTACTGTAACAAAATACAGAAAGAGCTATACAACCTGTTATTTACTCACCAAAATCTTCAATTTAATCCCAGTGCCACAGGTAAAAAGTGTTATTGGTAACAGCTTCCTGTTTGTGTGACACGAACACTTTTCCTTTTGTCGCACAGGTTGGTCTTTTCCGAAAATCCGGAGTCAAGTCAAGAATCCAGGCATTGCGACAAATGAATGAGAATGCAATCGGCAAAGTGAACTATGAAGGCCAGTCGGCTTATGATGTGGCTGACATGCTCAAACAGTATTTCCGCAACCTGTCAGAACCTCTCATGACCAACAAGCTTTCAGATACATTCTTACAGATCTACCAGTGTAAGTCACCCCATGTTCATCGTTTCAGTCGTTCCCAAATACTCACCTTTCCTCTGGACCAGACAGAGGAATTATTTTTAATATAAGTTGTAGTTTTATTGGTTTTTGTGCGTTTTACTTGTATGCATTTTGTTTGATTATATACACTGCCCAGAGTCACTGTGTGAGATGGGCAGCGGTACAAATGTGATAAATAAATAAGTCCATATAAGGTCAGCCAGTGCTGCTGCTTTTAATAGGGAGCTTTAATCCATTGATTGATGGAGGCGTTATCATTTCCATGGATTTATGTTCCCCTCTTTAAGAATTTCCCACCTCCAAGAAGACTTTACTACGGTAGTTTGTAACTGTTGCATTTTGGGAATATCTTTCCTTTAGTGTACCAAAGTGTACACTAAAGTGTATCGAAATATATCAGCTTTTCTTCCAACTTTGTTCCCCTTTATCAAATTTTATGCAGTAAACCAGGGGTGTCAAACTCAATTTCATTGAGGGCCGCATCAGGATTGTGTTTTATCTCGGGGGAAGGGGGTAGCTTAACATCATTCGTGTCGGCACCTGTGGTGAGCCGAACGCTCTGCCAGCGAAAACAGGCTACCGAGCTCCGATTTTGGCTGTGACAGCCTCTTGCAACCCTCTGCCAGTGAAAACAGAGCTCGTGAGCCCATTTCGCTAGCAGAGGAACCGCGTGTTGTGGCCCGCCAGCAGCCTGTGCAGCCAGGGCCTTTGGAACCTCCAGCAACTCTTGGCAGTGATGAGAAAGGAGGGGCTACTCCTTTCCTGAATGCAAGAGCACGCAGGGCTGCCAAGAGGCAGGAAGGTTTACTCCGGAGGAGGTCTCCTCGGGAGTAAGACTGGGGGCTAATTGGCCACTCCCCTACTGTTTAAGAACAGTAGAGGCAGCTGGAAAGCTGCAGGAAACAATAGTTCAGACTCGAATATCTGTCGTGCCTTTGTATCGTAAAGTCCTGTTTCCCTGCTTTGGATTTCTTATCAAGAAAGTCTCCTGGGCATTTGGCCAAGCCTTTGGACATTACCTGAGATAACCAGAACTAATTGCATTTGTTTTGAGCTAAGACTGACTGAACTTATGCCAGCTGCTAATGAATCCGAATTAGCAGCTGACTGATGCAAGAAAGGATTGCTTCTTTTGATTTGTGTGTTTGCCACTGCTAAGCCAATTATTAGCAGTGGTTCATTAATTAAACTAAGTTCGTTCAACCAGTGTGGTTTTTTTACGTTTGTAACTGGGGACAGAACACCGCGGGTCAGTCCTTCACTATTTCCAGGGTAGCCCTGTGGACCAGATCTAAGCACCCCGTGGGCCGGATCTGGCCCAGAGGCCTTGAGTTTGACACCCCTGCAGTGAACCAAGGCAAAGTGTGGCATATAGAGTAGTTGTTGTGCCCTGTAACCAAAGCATTGTGTGATGGCCATCTCTACAACTGCAGATTTCTTTTCTTTGCTCTGTCATAGTTCATCTGCTTGTTGAAGCCCAACCTGGATATTTTGTCGGGTCGAATCAGAAATAGTTTAAGGGCTACTTATTTTAACTGGCTTTCCAGTTGAGGGACATGCTTCACTGGTGTACAGTAATCCCTCGCTATATCGCGGTTCACCTTTCACGGTCTCGCTGCTTCACGGATTTGCGTGGGCGGCCAGGCAGTCAGCAGCAAAGGGACTCGCAAACCTCTCCGATGAATTCTGCGCCTGCGTGGTGGTCTCCTGCTTCAGTCTGGCAGCGGCAGGCGAGTAAAGCGGTCCGATGAGCTCTGCGCATGCGCAGAAGGACTGCCGCTCATCAGCTGTAGGGCGGGCCGCGCTGTCAGCTTTCCCTGAGGGAAAATGGCCGTTCGCGCCAAATTGACGAGGGAACGGCCTACAAGCTCACTCAGGAGATCAGTGCAAAGCAGCCACAGCAGACGTCAAGAGAGGGAGAGGTTGGAGGATTTTTCAGGCTTTTTTTGGGTGCCGAAAACACAGAAGCCGGGTAGGAGGGGTTAAAAAAAATAAAGGTTCCTACTTCACGGATTTTGCCTATCACGGGTTCTTTTTGGAACGTAACCCCCGCGAAAAATGAGGGATTACTGTATACAAATCTTTATTTCAGTTCTTGTCGATGGAGTTTAATGATAAAGTATCTGTTGCTACACCTGGTTCATAAACTGAACAATCTAATTTGTAAAAGCCCCTCTGTTTTTTTAGCCGATCCGCTGCTCTCCAAATTAAATTCTAAATTTAACTCTGGCATATTCAGGGCTTTGTTTTACCCTTGAGTCTTTCGCTAAGCAGGAAATACCTGAGGGCAGTTATGCTGTTGACCCAAAAGAACAACAAAAAAAGAACATTCTTTCATTTACCATGAATGGTATGCAGCATGCTAAAGGAAATTGCTTCGGAGTAAAGTCAAAAATAGCCAAAGTTAAGAGTTTGCTTTGGGATGCATTCACGCTGCATGGGTGGAAAAATCAATGAGTTGATGAGAAGACTTCTAATTTTGTGCAGATGTGCCAAAAGACCAGCGCCTCCAGGCAATCAAGGCGGCCATTATGCTTCTACCAGATGAGAACAGAGAAGTCTTACAGATTCTTCTGTATTTTCTGAGTGACGTCACAGCTGCTGTGAAAGAAAACCAGATGACGCCAACAAACCTGGCTGTGTGTTTAGCACCTTCTCTTTTCCACCTGAACACCCTTAAAAGAGAAAACTCTTCTCCAAGGTGAGTCTCCGTATTGGTTCCACCCAGGGGCGGGTTCCTAATTTTTTTACTACCGCTCTGTGGGCGTGGCTTATTTTGTGGATGTGGCTTGCCAGCCATGTGACCAGGTGGGCGTGGGCCTCGGGAGCTTGGCAGCAGCCGGCGAAGCGGGGGCATTGCCCACCTGCAACGCAGCCCCCTGCAGCAGGAGCAGCAAGATCGCGGTAGCAGTTCTTCTAGGAGGCTCCGTCCGGCCTGAATGCTTCTCCCCATTCGATGATCCTAGGCTCCTGCTGCCCGTTCCCCCTCCCCTCAGCAACTCGAGAAGCCTCGAATGTGCGAAAATGCCTGGGATCATTACCGTGCATTCATGGCTTCTCGGACTGCTGAAGGGAGGGGAATGGAGATAGCTCCTGACACCCATTCTTTCAGCGTCTCACGTGCTCCCTCAGCCATCCTCCCCTGCTTGACTCATTGTGGGGTAGGAAGGCAGCACATACACAGTGCCGGAAGCTCGGCTTCTGGGCATGTGCAGATGAATTTTTTTTTAAAATGGCGGCGCCCAGGCAACGGTAACCGACCGCACCGGTTCTGTGACGTCACCAGCGGGCTGCTACCGGTGCTATAGAGTGGACCGCACTGGTAGGAACCCACCACTGGTTCCACCTGAGTTCCAACACTAAGTAGGTTGCTACCCCATTGAAGAAGCTTTTCCTTTCAACTCTGTTGCTCTTTTTTTAGAGGAAAAAAAATGTTTCTCCCAAACTGCTTTGTACTTAATTTTCCATCCTGAAAAAATTATAAAATACTGGTTTTATATATGTAGGGCTATGATTTTTAAACCACCAATTTCAGAGACTTGAGCGTTGCCTGTTACCATGCCCATATGTCATCTCTCAGTTCTGTTGCCAAAGAAATTTACTCAGCATCTGTATGTGAAGGTTTTAAAATCGTAGGGCTGGACGGGGACCTCTGAGGTCGTCTAGTCCAGCCCCCTGTTCAAGGGAGGAGACTTATTCCATCCCAGTCAAATGGTTGTTATCCAGTCTATGTTGATATTTCAAAAATCGAAGCCTGATCAAAGAGGTTGGGTTTGGCTCGTGAATTATCTTAACGTTCTATAAAAAATAATTAACAATACAGTCTGATGAATAAAGACTTGAAGGAAGTCTACCATATTTTTCGGAGTATAAGATGCACCTTTTTCCCCCCTAAAAGAGGGTGAAAACCTGGGTGCGTCTTATACACTGAATGTAGCTTCGCCCAGCTTCTCAAACGGAGCTTTGCATGGCTGAAAAAGCAGCCTTTCAAACGAAGCTTTGCAAGGCTAATATACCTGTTCCAGGCTGTTTGCTAAGGACACTAGCCAGATGGATGCTGGTGGGCAGAATTTTTTTTTTCTTATTTTCCTCCCCAAAAACTAAGGTGTGTCTTATACTCCGGTGCGTCTTATACTCTGAAAAATACGGTAATTATCTTGAGTGGTTGTTTCCCCTTGTAGGTGGTTTTTAATTTCAGCATAAGATTGCAAAGAAGATCAATGGGGCTTACTTCTATTTCAGTGCATACAGCTGTGGATTGTAAGAACATTAATCAGGGTCATTTCCATCAACTACAATAGCAATAGCACTTAGACTTATATACCGCTTCATAGTGCTTTACAGCCCTCTCTAAGCGGTTTACAGAGTTCAGCATATTGCCCCCAACAATCTGGGTCCTCATTTTAGCGACCTCAGAAGGATGGAAGGCTGAGTCAACCTTGAGTCGGTGAGATTTGAACTGCTGAACTAGCAGTCAGCTGAAGTAGGTTGCAGTGCTGCACTTTAACCACTGCGCCACCTCGGCTCCTACCCATGACAAGTAGAAATCCATGAGAGAAGCTGAAAATAAATACCGTATTTTTCTGAGTATAAGACGCACCTTTTTCCTCCCTAAAAGTGGCTGAAAATTTGGGTGCATCTTATACTCTGAATGTAGCTTTTTCGAAGCTTTTTTCCCAGCCCCTAACTAGGTGCTAACAATCTTCCCAGCTCTTACCTTGCAGGCTCTTTCATTGTTACTCTCTCCGAAGAATGTTTTTCCAGCCCTAAGTCTTTGCAGGGTTTTTTTCATTGCTCTACTTGCTCCGAATAAGTTTTTTTCTAGCCCTAACCAGGTGCTAATGATCTTCCCAGCTCTTACTGGCTTGCAGGCTCTTTCATTGTTACTCTCTCCGAAGAATGTTTTTTTAAGTCCTAACTAGGGGATAAAATAATGTGCTGAAGCTGACCAGACTAAGGACGCTAGCCAGATTGGCAGATTGTTTTCCCCTATTTCCCTCCCCAAAAACTAAGGTGCGTCTTATACTCCGGTGCGTCTTATACTCCGAAAAATATGGTAAATAGACTTAGATGCAGAAAATCAAATATAGGTTTTAGATTCAGTCCCTACCTTTTGCTTTAATTATTCATTTACAGCCCAGACCATTAGTGCATGCTGATCTGCTTTTATTGATTAGTCTTGTCCATTCATTGATAGGGTAATGCAGAGGAAACAGAGTCTGGGCAAACCGGATCAGAAAGACCTAAATGAAAATTTGGCTGCAACTCAAGGCTTAGGCCACATGATTGCTGAGTGTAAGAAGCTTTTCCAGGTGAATATTTGTCTATTTGCTCATTTTAACGTCTTGAACTAGTATTCTGTAGAGGTTGGGTCTTTGTTCTTGGCACCTAATGTTTTTTCTGGCTGCTACCCTTGCTGGAAAGCAACCCCAATCCTACGGGATTGGGCGGCCTATAAGAACTTTTAATTAAATTAAATAAGGGCTTACAATTGGGCAACTGTCAAAATCTGCACTATTCCCACTTAAAAATAATTTGTGATTTCTAACTGTCTATCTGTGTATGTGAGTTTGGGTTTGTGTGCATGCACTAAAGCGATGGTAGAATTACATCGTATTTCTGGGGAAATTAGACATGGTCCTGCTGTCACTAAAATGTTACAATATTAATTACAGCCACTTTCAGAACAAAGAAAGCAACGCAAATGTTGGCTCATCATGTGAACCTCCAGTTATTTACTCCCTGTTTATTTATTTCCTAACTCTTAGATCCCAGAAGAAATGAGTAGATGTCGGAATTCTTATACAGAACAAGATCTTAGACCTCTCAGCTTTGAGGACTTGGGACGAACTAACAACTCGGAGTCTGCCAGTTATCATTCTTATATCCAGGACTGTATGGATGATTTTTTCAAGGAAATAAAAGATAAATTTAAGGGCTGGGTCAGTTGTCCCACCCCAGAACCAGCAGAACTTGCCTATAAAAAGGTACAGTATGTTGGCATATCTGTTTGCGCATAGATTTTAACAGACAAAAATTAATTTAAATGGTTAATATTCCTTCAATCTCATGCATTGGCTTTCTGTATTATCTTAGACAATGCATAGATGTTTGTATAATGCATGTATTCTAAGACATGACATGTTTTATTTAAGACCTTTCTATCATTCTTCATTAGAAGAACTGAATGAAAAATGAAGGTTGTAGCAAATCCTAACATTTTGATTTGGGGTTGTCATGAGTCAACCACTGGTATAAATATTACATATATAAAATAATCCAATACACCAACAGTAGACAATTCTCCTATCTCAGTCCCTCCAAACCGTCCACCTCTTATAATCCTAGAAAAAGATGAGCAAGGTCTATTTAATAGGCAAAAGATCAGAAAAGCTCCAGGGCCAGATGGAGTGATTCCTTCTCAATGGAAATACCTCCATTCCCCACCATGACGATGGAGACGTCTTCAGACAGTACTGGCTCTTCGGCTTAAAAACGGCGTTGAGTTGAGTTCCGCCTTACAGCCGGAAATGACTAGCACTCATGTGCGGGGCAACCTTTACCTTTACCTTATAATGTTGATTATCATCTTTAAAGCCCTACATGGCTTAGGACCAGGTTACCTCCGGGACCACATCCTACCTCATACTTCTCTTCGACCGGTCAGGTCCCACAGAGTGGGTCTCCTCCAGGTCCC
The DNA here is from genome assembly GCA_023053685.1 of Diadophis punctatus similis. NCBI lineage: Eukaryota > Metazoa > Chordata > Lepidosauria > Squamata > Dipsadidae > Diadophis > Diadophis punctatus. Next base: position 10,621,575 of record JALIGW010000006.1, on the reverse strand, counting down.
GTCAACCAAACAATGCCGGCTGGCAGGCCTAGGGGGAGAGCCTTCTCTGTGAGAGCTCCGGCTCTCTGGAACCAACTACCCCCGGAGATCCGAATTATCCCCACCTTGCTGGCCTTCCGAAAAGCCATTAAGACATGGCTCTTCCTGCAGGCGGGGTGATTGGAGACCATTTCACATCTTAGGTGTCCCCCATGTATGTATAGTTTTATATGTTTTTTAAATTCTTTTTTAAACTGTTATTAAATTATTATATTGTTTAGTCGTTCTTAAATGTTGTGCGCCGCCCTGAGTCCCCAGGGAGTAGGGCGGCATATAAGAACACTTAAATAAATAAATAAATAAATAAATGATCTCTCAGGACTTGATAGGAACAGTTAACATTAGAACCATCACTAAGAAGGCACAACAAAGAATGTTCTTCCTGGGTCCACTCAGGAAGTCCAGACTGCCCCAGGAGCTGTTGATACAGTTTTACAGAGGAATTGTTGAGTCTTGTCATATGTACTTCTATAACAGTCTGGTTTGGTACATCAACCAAACAGGACAGGCAGAAGACTCAAACGGATTGCAGAAAAAAACAATTGCAACCAGCCTGCCTTCCATTGAAGATCTGTATATTGCACAGGTCAGAAGGAGGGCTGAAAAATAGCTGTAGAGCCTCACATCCTGGACATAAACTCTTTCATCTTCTCCCTTTGCTACAGAGCATTGCAGGCCAAAACAACTAGACACAAATGCAGTTTTTTTTCCCTTGGACCAGAGGTGGTATTCAGCTGGTTCGGACCGGTTCGGGCGAACCGGTAGTGGCAACCCACGGGTGGGCCTGCCCACCTGCCCCGGCGCTATGCTGTCCTATTTCTGCATGTTTTGAAGCCGCGCGCATGCGTAAAGTGCATGCGCAGATGGTTGCATGCATGCGCGCTCACATTTGCGAACCGGTAGGGAAGGTAAGCGAATACCATCTCTGCCTTGGACCATCACTGCTGAACATCTAATTCTTACAGTGCTGTCTAATGTCTGTGTATATTTACCCATGTAGTATGGGTATAGTATTAACATTATCCTTCTTATTAACTTGTTTGCTACCCTCTTTTGTTGTTGTTATCATAAGATGTCGTAGTCCTCTTCATTGTCATTCTGTTGGTTTTCATGTGCACTGAGAGCTTCTGCACCGGAGACAAATTCTTTGTGTATCTAATCACACTTGGCCAAAATAAAATATTCTAATCCATAAACATGACAGTGGCTCTCTCTGAACATTGCTAAATAAGGCTGTTGTTGATATCATTTTGTGCACTGTGTTCTCTGCCAAACTGGCTGACCAAAAATTTTCATTGTGATATAGAACAGCCAGAAGTGTTTTGATCTTTCATTTTGAATCAGTGTGGTTCCATTTAGTCAATAATGACTGTTGCAATAAAGATGATTAACTCTTCAGCAACAATGTACTTTGCAGGTTTGTGAAGGTCCACCTCTGCGGCTATGGAAATCCGTGGTTGAAATCCCTGCGACGCCTGAAGAAGTATTAAACCGTCTCGTTAAAGAACAGCATCTGTGGGATGAAGATCTTTTGGATGCTAAAGTAATTGAGACTTTGGATAGCCAGACTGATGTTTATCAGTTTGTACAAAACAATATGGCTCCGCACCCAGCAAGAGACTACGTCATCCTCAGGTAACTGTACAGACTATATCAGTGATGGCGAACCTATGGCACGGGTGCCACAGGTGGCACGCGGAGCCATATCTGCCGGCACGCGAGCCATTGCGCTAGCTCAGCTCCAGCGCGCATGTGCGTGCACTGCAGCTGATTTTTGGCTCGCGCGGAGGCTCTGGGAGGACGATTTTGGCCTCCGGAGAGCCTCCAGGGTGGCAGGGGGGAGTGTTTTTGCCCTCCCCAAGCTCCAAGAAAGCCTCTGGAGCCTAGGGAGGGCAAAAAACGGGCCTACTGGGCCCACTGGAAGTCGGGAAATGGGGGAGTGGGGGGGGTCACACACGCATGCACAGGGGGATGGGGCAAGTGGGGGGCTTTGAATTATGGGTGTGGGCACTATTTCGGCACCCGAGGGAAAAAAGGTTCGCCATCACTGGACTATATCCATAAAACACTTTCTTAAAATTTAGCAGCTGGGGATAAAAACACATTTGGATAAACTTGCTTATCTTCCTTTCATCCTCATCCATTCTTACAGAAGTTGTGCTTGATTCTAACAGGACTTGGAGAACCAATCTCTCTAAGGGAGCATGCGCGCTCTTAGGTTTCTCAGTGGAACATGATCGTGCACCCGTCCTTGGTATTAGAGTGAATGTGCTGTTGTCCAGGTATCTTATTGAACCTTGCGGGATGGGAAAATCCAAACTCACCTATATGTGTCGAATTGATTTAAGGTAAACTTTGTCCTCTATTTTCATTTGGTTGGGCAGGGAAGTTCTATCTCTAGTATAACATGTTTGGGGAATGAAAACTTACAGTGCCCAGAGCTAATTATTGTATATTGTAAGACAGCATAAGCAATGGTGACCTCCAGATATCTTGGGTAATCATAATCCTCTACATCAGGGGTGTCAAACTCACGTCGTCACGGTGGCGTCACGCGACGTATCGGGATTTTTTTTTCTCCCTTCGCTAAATCACGTGGGCGTGCCCAGCGCGTGACGCATCCGGGCCGCGGGCTGGGAGTTTGACAGTCCTGCTCTACATGGTCATTGGCAAGGGATTGTATAAATTAAAGATTCCACCTTCTGAAGGGCACTTGTTTGCCCACTCCATGGTAGAAAAGCCAGTTAAAATTAATTTGGTTACTTTTGATTACCGATCGGCATTGTTGGCTTGTTGATACTAATGGTTCCAAAGAAATTTCCCTTGTTACTTGGCAGTTTACTTTCTTAAGAATCTTTGAATGAAACTAAATGCCTTGAATGTGTTTAAACCAGTGGTTCCCAACCTGTGGTACGTGTACCACTAGTGGTACGCGAGGGCCTTCCAGGTGGTACGCGAACACTTTCGGGGTCATGAACTATTTTTAGTTAGTTATTTTTTACTTCACAAAAAAGTTTACTGCCTAACACAAGATAATCTGGCAACGATTTGCAACTGTTGCCACACGCCACCCACCTGGTCCCAGCGGCCCGAGAATCCAGTTGCTGGATGCGCGGGGCCAAAAAAGGAACGGTACAATTATGGAAATAAAGTGATATCTGATCGAATTTAGTTTCTCTGGAATCAGGTGGTACGCGGCGACTGTACGGGACCTCCAAGTGGTACTCGATCACAAAAAGGTTGGGAACCACTGGTTTAAACAATAGAAACCATGTTTCTGTTTTTGGAGAAAGCATTTGGAGCCCTAGAGATCGTTTTTCAGATGTTCCTTTAGCAAGGGCAACAGGCTTCTTGGGAACAAGAGCAGATGCAAAGGAGCAACCTTGCTTGTTGCCTTCTTTTATTTGCAATTAATTTGTTTACTTGCTTACCACAGCAGCCTTTTAACTTGAGTGCCCACACATGCTTTCAAATCAGCTCAAAAGATTTGCTTACCAAAAGATATTTTAGTCAGTTTTTGCAAATTCTGTTTTTCACCTCAGGAGCCGAGGTGGCGCAGTGGTTAAATGCAGCTACTGCAGGCTACTCCAGCTGACTGCTAGTTCAACAGTTCAGCTGTTCAAATCTCACCAGGCTCAAGGTAGACTCAGCCTTCCATCCTTCCGAGGTGGGTAAAATGAGGACCCAGATTGTTGGGGGCAATATGCTGAACTCTGTAAACCGCTTAGAGAGGGCTGTAAAGCACTATGAAGCGGTATATAAGTCTAAGTGCTATTGCTATTTTTCAAAGTCTTGAAATATCTCTTTGGGATCCTAAATGAAGATTTTTGGGGAAATGCATAAAATTCTAAAAGGCCATCTTTCCTTGAGTCAGCCTTGCGGACTTATTACCTGTTTGATTGCTTCTTCTATTCCATATTTGTTTACTAATAGCTTTTCTCCAAATATTTTTTTCCCTATCTAAAATCACACCTTTTCTTTCTTTGAAACAGAGGACACAAGCCTGACTGGTACACAAAAGCATTTGGGCACTTGTGTGCAGCTGAGGTTGTGAGGATTAGAGACTCTTTCCTTAATCAAAATCTTGAGGCTAAGGAAGCAACATCCAGGTGATGGATCAAATGGACCAGCACAGCACCGGCCTGTCTAGAGATTTTCGGGGAAGGTTGATTATCTGTCCTAGGACGGATCAGAAATCTAGTCAGAACACCATTTTACGCTACCAAGTCATATAAAACAATAAACCTGACTGGAGGAGGAAGGCGACCGCCCTCGCAACTGGTGGCAGCGCCGGGATTTGAACTTGTGGAGAACGAAATAATACTTAGTACAAAAAGCTGAGAGAAAAATTTTTGGATTTTAAAATTTTAAGGCTGAAGAAGGTCAAATCTCCTGAGGTAAATGAAAAAGGGTAAAGTAAGGAGATTGGCTTAAAATAGGCAGAGAGGGTGTTTTGAGGTAAACTGAGATTGGTTTCGCATTGCCTGTGTCAATTTTATGTTCTGTGCCCTTTGCTTTACCTGGTCCTGAAGAGAAACTTTCTGGAATGGGTTTGAGATTGTCCCATCAAAATTCGGTGACAATCCCTAGCGTTTTGTTAAAGCTGCTTTTTTCGTCTGTGTTAGGCCTATAGTGTAGGTCTTAACTGGAAAATTTTGGATGGTGCAACTTTTTTTTTTAAAGGTAAGATTAATGTCTGCTTAGGTGCTGTGAATTGCTTCTGAGAAGCAAAGCTCTAAGACTTAAATATATTTCTGAAATATAGTGAAAATTATTCATTCCTATATTATGTTAGCTTTATGTATGTATCTGTATGTCATTTGTTGAGGGACTTGCTGCAGCCACTGGATTTGGTGTGTTCCTCAGTGGATTTTCACGAGACTAAGTGAAGGAAGGTTTTCACGAAGGCTGAGGTGTGAATGACTGTCTTGTTGACTGGAGTATGAAGAGCCAAAATGGTAGAATCGGAGTGTCTGGTACACTTGGAAGGCATTGGGAAGAATTTAGCAGGTGGGAAAAGAATCGACCTAGATTACAGTGGTTCCCAACGTGGGGGCCCACGCTCCACAGGGGGGCAATTTGATTTTTAATGGGGGAAATTGGAACCTTGTTTAAACCAAGCTAATGGCCTTTTAGGCTTCCTCCACGTGAGTAGGAGTTCACTTTTTGAATAGTAAGAATTACCGTATTTTTCAGAGTATAAGACGCACCTCCCCCCCTTAAAAGAGGCTGAAAATTTGGGTGCATCTTATACTCCGAATGTAGCTTTTTCAAAGTTTTTTTTTCCAGTCCTAATGAGGTGCTAACAATCTTCCCGGCTCTTCCCGGCTTGTTTTCATTGCTACTCCCTCTGAAAAAGGTTTTTTCAGCCCTAACGAGGTGCTAACAATCTTCCCGGCTTGCAGGATTTTTTCATTCCTACTCCGGCCAAACAAGTTTTTTTCCAGCCCTAAGTCTTTGCAGGCTTGTTTTCATTGCTATTCCCTCCGAAAAAGGGTTTTTACAGCCCTAACCAGGGGATAAAATAATATGCTGAAGCTGACCAGACTAAGGACGCTAGCCAGATGAATACCTGGTAGGTAGATTTTTTTCCCCCTTATTTTCCTCCCCAAAAACTAAGGTGCGTCTTATACTCCGAAAAATACGGTATATGTCACAGCGGGGGGGCATCAGGATTTTAGAGATGCTTAGGTGGGGCATGGCCAAAAAAAGGTTGGGAACCACTGGCCTAAAATCTGACACAGAGACCCATTGCAAGCTTCAAGTCTTCATTCCACTGAGTTCTTATTACTCATGTGTGCATCTAAACATTGAAAAGTGTGGGCTACTTCAGCCAGGGCAAAGAATGGTGAAAAGCAGAACACTTGAAACTTATTTAAAAATGCCAGATATATTTCAGTGTGTGTCTTTTGTGTGGCAATAATTTTGTATGTGCTCCCAGTTGAAAGGCCTCACCTTTTCATAGCTGCCATATGAGAAAGCCGGCCATGTGTTTCCCAGGCTCAGAATTTATATTGTTTGGAATACTTTCTTAACAATCTGTAAAGAGCATCTCAAGAAAATGTGAATGAAGTGGCAGCTCCAGAAAGCCTCTCCAAGTCTGAATATGTTGGAAAGAACAGTACATCAGTCCTGATATATAGGATTCCAAGGGGAAGAGATGGTTTTGAGCATGGAAGGACAGGCATACAGCACCAAATTTTTAAAGAAGCTGTGTGTTTTCTTAGTGCATTTGGTTGCCCACAGTTGCAGCAGAAATCAAAGAATGGTCTCTTTTGGTTTAAGGCAGTGCCAGTGTTTCATGTTCGCTATCATGGTCCCCAAATTACTTTTCCTACTGCCCAGGGGTGGGTTCCACTTACCTTCGCCACCGGTTCGCATTGCGACAGTTCGCACACGTCCCCTCGTGCGATTTGGCTTCCATGCATGCTCAGAAGCAGGAATGAGCCCGAAACACAGCTGAGGAACTGATCAGCTGTGCTTCGGGCGAAGAAATAAAGGTCAGAATTCACCTGCGGGCGGGCAGGAGGGCCCTTTTACAAGCCGCGGAAGGGGAAAAATTCGCACAAAATCCCAAAAAAAGATGGTGGCGCGCATGGACCGGCAGTGACGTCAGTGGCGTCACCAGCAGGTTGCTACCGGTTCGGGCGAACCAGGAGGAACCCACCCCTGCTACCGCCTATTCTTTTAGTATCCGTTCATATGTTAAGATACAAATAGAAACCTAAACAACATATTTGTTTAATTAACATAGGAATAAATACTTGTAGTTTGAGAACAGGGCCAAAACTGTTTTCCGTAGCTGAAAAGGGCAACACTGAAAAATATCATAACTGGAACATTATAAAGTTCTAAAGTGTTTCCGCTTAGCAGATACTCCTAGGAGTTAAACATATTCATACATATAACCCATTCCATTGTAACCATATAACCTCATTTATCGACAAGGCTTGGGGGAAAAATATCCCCCAAAGTTAGAAACAATGTAGTTGGGTAAAAACGAATATTTGTGCCACAAAATTATAGGACATAATGCAAAGAATTGCAGGTTAAGAGAAACAGATTAAAATGATCAAGAGTTATATTGTGAACTTTGTATAAGACATCCCAGAAGTATAAGCTAAAGCAGAGCCGTGATAGCAATAATAAATGAAAATGGGAAGATACATGTAGGATTTTGTCATTTTACCTGTCTAAAAACTACAGATTAACTGTCCAGTGTTCTGGGGGATTGGAGAGGAGTCAAATTATTATTTTGTATGTAATATTTGTCAACAGTTTCTGCACATCTTGTTGAACATTATTAGTAAGGAATCTTTTAAAAGCCTTTGGAGAATGACACTGTTTCAGTGATTGATTGTACTGTATAAACAACAAAGCACAAGGAAGATACTGTCCTTCCTTCTTGTTTCAGAATATATGTACTTTATTCCAATGCATTGGCTGATGTGAAGAATAGAAAATCATTGTAATCCTTGCTGTTAAATAACATTGTTGTCGTGTAATTCAAGGGTAAAACCTGCCCCAAAAGCAGGACTTCATACCTTGTTGTGAATCCAGCCCTCACCCCCCTTTCCAAATCTGCTCTGGTGCCCCACTATAAAAATTACACTTCGATTGACGGATGCACGACTCAGGTGTGAATGCTATGAAATAAAATGAAAGGTGACTTATCTGTATATTTGGAATAAAATCATTGTATAGATCCATTTGAGTAACTAAAACCAGCCCCTTATAGCTGTAAATTACTGCCAAGATTGTATGTTGTAACCAAAGATTATGTGAAATTGGCAGTTGGCGTGCTTTGTTCATCCAGAAAACACCTGTGCAATTTCCACCTGGTCTTCTTTGCTGGCCTTGGGACTGTGGCATATTTAGAAGAAGCTCTTAGATACCATTGTCAGTATTATTATTATTATTTTCATAGAGTGTTTGTGATGACTTTTGAGAGTATTAGGAAGACCTCTTCCTAATTCTGCACCTGTACTAATGCCTTGGGTTGCTTGGGTCTCTTATTTTCCCTCTGTGTTCAATCTATAAGCAGTGTTATGTCAAGAGAGGGACTATATCAGGGGTGAAATGCTACCAGTTCGGGTGTACCTGTAGCGGCGGCCGCCAGTGGTTCGGAGAACCGGTAGCGGCGGCAGCACCAGGCTCCGCTCACCTGCCCGGACGCTGCCACTTTCTTTTTTTTAACCCTCTGTGCATGCGCAAAGCCTTCTGCTCATGCACAGAGGGTGAAGAAGTGTGTGTGACGGACTGGTAGGGAAGGTAAGTAGATTTCACCGCTGGACTATATGGTAGGTTAGAATTCTTCCTTATATCTGTTTCAGAAGACAGTGTCCTTCATGATCGTCCTCTTCTTGGGACAGAAGCGGTGCTCTGTTCAAACAAAGAAATTGTATTTACAAGGGACACCATCACCAGAATCAAAAATAGACTGGTACTGACGGTTTCAGGGAAACGGGAAGGGGGAGTGCAATGGGGATGAGGCAGGAGCTGCTGTAGGTCATATCTTCCCATTACAGGTGGCCCTTGTCTTGCAAACATGGTTGATTCTGGCAATTACAGTTGTAAATTGCAAGGGATGGGACCAGGGGTGAAATCCTCCCGGTTCGGCTGGGCCAGTCGTTCGGCGTATAGCCGATGGAACTGGCGGCGGTCGCGGCGCAGAGCTTCTCCCGCCCGCTTCCCCCGCCCGGCTGAACACCACCATTCGGGTTATTTTGCCCTCTGTGCATGCGCGCGCATGCACAGAGGGCAAAATAACCCGAATAGCGGCATTCAGCCAGGCGGGGAAAGCGGGCGGGAGAAGCTCTGCGCCGCGACCGCCGCCAGTTCCATCGGCTATACGCCGAACGACTGGCCCGGCCGAACTGGGAGGATTTCACCCCTGGATGGGACCTGGGAGTCATATAGCAAATGTTGCAGTCGTTAAGCGAATCCATTGTTCTCTGTGGGCATTTCTCCCCCGGAAAGTGGAAGTAAAATTCCTGTTTCCAGGAAAAGTCGTAAATTGCAGTCACATGACTGCGGGACCCCCAAAATGCGGTCACGTGACTGGGGGAAGCCATTGGAACTTCAGAACCGGGTCATAAGTATCCTTTGGGCAGGGCCTCCGTGGTAACTTTGAATAATTGCTAAGCTACCAGTTGTAAGTTGAGGACTACCTGTAACTACTTTCCAAATGTCTTGTACTTCAAACGTGAAGCGTAGCCTTGGGCTGTTAAGGTTTCTTGATCTGATGCCCTTCAGTTACCATTTGCACCTGGAAGGCAACAGGTAAATAAAGACAGCCTAATTCCTAGCTAAAAACCCTGGCAGTCATTCCACTGATGTTCTTGTAAAATGTGTTGCCGGGTGAGGATTTTAGGTATTGTGCCATTTACAGTTCTCATCAATAGGTGAATTGTGTATTCTTTGTATACTTTTCATTTCTTTGAATATGTAAAAAAAAAAAGTATGTTGTACATACCATTCCGATGTTAACGTGTTCACACTTTATTGTCCAGCATAGATAAAGCATGGAGATAATTATTTAAGATATACTTGTATTTATACCTCAGATATTCTTTGAAGGAGAGGCAGGGTGTTTGTATCTCGAGTTTGGCTTGTCCTTTCCTCCAGTGTAAATATGTTCTACACAACTGAAAGAAAAAAAAGAGATAAAAGAAGAAAAGGTTTATAGCTTGCTATTATATGCCCGTACAGAACATAGTCAATAAATGCACTATTAAGTGTTTGCGTTTGTGTGATATATGAATTCTTCTCCATTTTCTGTGGCCTTTTGCAACTGTAGAAAAGAAGAAGAAAAGAAGGTGGGCATTTGATCCATGGGCCAGATGTCTCAAATGTGTCTTACCATACATGCAGATTGTGTCGAGGTAGCTTTTTTTTTTAATCCTGATGTTGGAACACAGTTTGCTGTAGATATTTATTTATTTATTTATTTATTTATTTATAAGAGTTCTTATAGGCCGCCCAATCCCGTGGGACTCAGGGCGGCTTACAGCAGAGATTAGAACTACACATTAAAATAGCATTTCAAAACATCATATTACAATATAAAAAAGCCATTCATCCTTGGGGGAATCGTCTCTTCACCCCGCCTGCCGGAAGAGCCATGTTTTTACTGCCTTGCGGAAGGCCAGTAGGGTGGGGATAGTCCGGATCTCTGGCGGGAGTTGGTTCCAGAGAGATGGGGCTCCCACAGAGAAGGCCCTCCCCTGTGGGCCCGCCAGCCGGCATTGTTTGGCAGACGGGACCCGGAGGAGGCCCTCTCTGTGGGACCTCACTGGTCGTAGGGAGGAATGTGGCAGGATGCGGTCCCGAAGGTAACCTGGCCCTGAGCCATGTAGGGCTTTAAAGGTCAAAACCAACACCTTAAATTGCGACTGGAGACTAATGGGCAGCCAATGCAGCTGGCGGAGGATAGGTGTTACGTGGGTGTATCTCGGTACACCCACCACAGCTCGCGCAGCTGCATTCTGTACCAGTTGTAGTCTCCGGATGCTCTTCGAGGGTAGCCCCATGTAGAGCCCGTTACAGTAGTCAAGCCGTGAGGTGACAAGGGCATGAGTGACTGTGAGCAAAGCCTCCCTCTCCAAGTAGGGTCGCAATTGGTGCACAAGACGAATCTGTGCAAAGGTCCCCCTAGCCACAGCTGAAAGATGTTGCTCCAATTTAAGCTGTGGATCTAGGAGGACACCCAAATTGCGGACCCGTTCTGAGGGAGCTAATTTTTCTCCCCCGAGAACCAAGGAGGGACAGTCGACATAGTCCTTGGGAGGCAATATCCAGAGCCACTCAGTTGTCAGGGTTGAGCCTGAGTCTATTCACTCCCATCCAGACCCTCACATCGTCCAGGCAGCGGCACATTACATTAACTGCTTCACTGAACTGACATTTCTAGCGTTGTTCAGCTTCCTATAATCACATCCTCTTTTAACTAGCAAAGTCCTTTCCAAACTTTAAAGGAAGAAACCCCTCTTCAAGTATAATCCTATGCAGAGGTTTTAACGGATGAACAAGCTTGTAAGAACAGCTCTTAAAACAATTTAGGGCTCTTGTTGCGGGTTTCGGTTTATCCAATTGCATAAAGCCGCAGATAAGCAGGCTACATCCTCATTTTTAGTTCATCAGAATAATAGTAGAGCTGTTTAAACAAAAAATTGTTCAAAAGCACAAAGGAAATGCTGCTGGGCCTGTCCAGGAAATGCGAAGGTTCCTTCAAAACAAAAGAAAAATGAGGGTGAGGGGGATTGTAATAAACATTGTACTCCAAGGTAGCTAGATGTACCACGTTGCATCGCCTATCCTCAATCTATTCTAGGATGATAGGAATTTCACAAGCCAATGATCCGCAAAAGAAACATCTGTCCATTTTGTACTGACTTCTTGACCAGGATGATTACTAGTAACATTTTCCTGCCAAGTATCATATCATCTGAAGGAAGTTCACTAGAAAATTGGCTTTCTGTCAGGCACATTTTTATGCTCTACTTCTAGCTAATATGGTGCTTAATCCATTGACCTTCCTCAATAGACTGAGTGCCCTCTAGTGGAAAACAAGCTGTTTAACCTTTCTGAAAGGTTTACTCTCCATTTCATAACCGTGTGTGAAATTGTTCAATGGCTGAATAATTGCCCTGGGTGTTATAAATGCAAATAAAACCAGCAACAGAAATTCCGGTTCTCAAATGTTGAAAGGCATAAGATTTTGTGAGGAACTCACTTCATCAAATGCATTGAGCGGTTAGATCAGTGCTTTCCAACTTTTTCCTTCAATGCCTAAAATAGTTCATCAGAAAGTCCTTATTTAAATATCTTTGTAGTTATTGGGTAATGGGTTTGTGTGTCATTAACGCCCCCCCCCCAAAAAAAAACCTTTTAGCCAATTTTGGTTAATTTACTTTGGGAACAAAGTCGTTCTCTTAGGTGGGGAAATCTTTTCTGAGGAGAATGCTATACTGTATTCACAAAATAAGATAGTCCTTGATTTGCAAAAAGATCATAAAATGGGGCAAAACTCAATAACTTCCTTGCTTATTAACAGAAATTTGGGGCTCACTTGTGATTGTAAGTTGACCACTACCTGTACATTTTAAATTTTACCTCATAATAATCTTAAATGCAAAGAGATCAGATGGGAAAGGATGACGAGAGGCCACATTCTTGCACCAAATCTCCCAAGGGAACAGCTTTATTTTACAATCATGTTTGCTATTTATTCATTTGAAGTACATACAGCCCACTCCTTCTCCTATGCACAGAGTTCAAAGGAGCAAGCATTCAAAGACTGTATTAGGATATGCCACTCATGCATAGGCATGGCATACAATACCAACTGCACTAGACACACTTACATAGGTGGGTCTTTGCAGCTATTTTGACTGGCAATCGACAAGGCAAAAGGTAACATCGAGATTGGGATGGCTAGTAGATGTGTCACATTAAAAGGAAAGCACTGATCAATACAGGAATCCACATTTGTCCACTGCCCTAGGGCAATATTTTGTCCTGTGTATTTTTAGTTGCAATTTAGACCTCATTCGGTTATGTGCGTCTCCTATATTTTTGGGGTTAAGATCTTAGTGAATAGGAATTTGTAAAATCAAGTAATTTAGGGTCTTTGTAGTCCAGAAGAAGGCCCTCTGACATCAACTTCTTGAACATTTACAGCTCTAGACATATTTCGGTCACTGTCAATCCTAATTTTCAACTTTCACTTGCAATAGCCAACTTTTTTAATTGTGACAAGAATTATTCAACCGGGGCCCTCCAATTGTGTTGAATTTCAACCCGATTTTCTGCCTTCTGGACTAAGAATTCTTAGGTACGTGTTTTAAAAAACGGAAGCTTTGTTTTTATTATAATGAAACAAAATACAAAATACAGATTTTCATGATCAGTCTTAATATATACATTTTATTAGTTACCATAGAGTAACAAATCTGGACATTTTCAATGAAATGATGTTTAACTTTTAAATGACAGTTAAGACAGTTACAGAATAATATTTGGTACAGTTGGCAATTAAGATATTGAGAATTGCTACTCCAACTACATGGCAAGAAGTTACCCAGTAATGAATTGGCATTGTGTTCTCAGTTTTTAATAGCTTGGATGAAATGTGCAATGATGTTTCTGTCATTCTGAGGTGCACAGCAGTATCTTATAGTGTGGTATCCGGTGAATTTGGACTATATGAATTCACCACTACAAATGCAGTTTCAAAAATAGTTGCCTATCATTTGGATAAAATAAAAAGTCTAATTCTTCACAAGAGGTGCCTATTCTCTCCAAGTTAAAAGATGTACAAAGCAGGCACATGATGAAGAACGAATGACAACATTTGCCACAAAAAGCAACTATAGTTTTGACAGGCCACCGGTGCCTCCAACTTGATTCCTCATTGACCCTTCTCAATACAGGGAATTCATTTCAATACCGTTTGCAAAAAGCCAATCCTGCCTCCTGCTTACAGAATAGTTATCACCATTCTAGTTTCATCAAAGGCAATCATGTGGAAGAAAGTTTCCAAAAGTTAAATTTGTTCACTCTGACCAATGGTGTATTGTATTTATTGAAGAAGCAGGACAGAACAGAAGGTGGTGACTCAATCAAGATGGATCATTGAGAAAGAGAGAGGCCATTTGGCAAAATGTTACTTCCTGAGCCCAATTTTAGATTATGATAATAGCCTACAAAGTCTAAAGGTCTCATCCATTATTCCCATTCTTGTGTTTTACTGTAATTTTTTAAAACTAGCCAGAAATATACTCTTACATGCAGGGGAAAGTGGTGTGAGAAAAAAACAAGATGGCAGCCACAATTTACTCCATTTTTACAGGCAGCACATGTTATAGATTTTTTTTAAGTGGGTTTTTACAGCTGGGGCTCCATTTTTTTTTAATGTATGCTAGAATAACTCTTGTTTTCCACGATAACTAAGCCAAACTAGATCTGTTATGATGTGAAAAAGAATGCCTCGGGAACATCATCATCAAGAGCCATGGTGGTACAGTGGTTAAAATGCAGTACTACAGGCTAACTCATTGCTCACTCCAGGAGTTCAATCCTGACCGTCTGAAGGTTGACTCAGCCTTCCATCCTTCCGAGGTGGGTAAAATGAGGAGCCAAATTGTTGGGGGCAATAGGCTGACACTGTAAACAAAGGATTTGGTGGGTTGGCTGAGTAACAGACAATGGCCTGGTTTGTCCATAAGATGAGCCGAGATGGTGCAGTGGTTAAATGCAGCACTGCAGGCTACTGCTAGTTCAGCAGTTCAGCTGTTCAAATCTCACCGGCTCAAGGTTGACTCAGCCTTCCATCCTTCTGAGGTGGGTAAAATGAGGACCCAGATTGTTGGGGGCAATATGCTGAACTCTGTAAACCGCTTAGAGAGGGCTGTAAAGCACTATGAAGCGGTATATAAGTCTAAGTGCTATTGCTATTGCTATGAAGTCAGTCAGTCTCAATTTGTCTGTGTGAAGATCACAATTCATAAGGCAGGGTGATAATTTGCACATTTTCATGTTCTGCCAAGCCAAAAACCACAAAGCCCAGGATATATTTTTTTTAACACAATGGTCGGCATCTTTTCCACACTTATACTCTGATTTGTGTTCTACTTCTGTACCAATCTCACAAAATTTTGCATATTTTAAACTTCGGCAAGTTCTAATGTGAGATTTCAGTATTTTTCTTTTGAGGTTTTTTTTTTTAGCAAATTCCTTTCATTCCGGGAGGTAAGGTGGTTTTCTGACATTCACGGGCATTTTTTGTGAGTCAGGATATGGAGTCCACGCCAGCAGAGCTCAAATGCAACAGGCGAAGTCAATGGTGATATCGGAGGACACCCATTTACACAAGCAAGACTAGTATTAGCACAAAGCCACTTGTCACAATAGCAACTAGAATACACTTCTGTCATTATAAATGGCCATTTGTAAAAGATACAGAAGTCTTGCATCTCACAATTAGCTGAAGTATCATGCAGTTCACAAAAAAAGCAAGCAGTCTCATTTTGATTACAAAGCCAAGAAGTACATCCTTTGAGGTTTTGACATAATTTCAACAAAATTATTTTAAGGGATTTGTTTTTGGATAGAAAAGCACTGGCTATCTTGAGTGTAAAGAGGTCCCCTTATATTTCTCCTAATTGTAGTTTTAGCACCCCAAAAGGAGAGTCATGTACGGAATAACTAAACAAAGAAAACATTATCCTTGTTTAAAAATCAAATCCACCCACAAACATACAACATTCCCATCTCCATGTACTGACTAGATCAGTTTCTCTCAAATCTTTTTATTTCATAACTACCCTACGGAAAAAAGACCAGGCGAAAAAGGCAATTGATATGTAGACATGAGATTAGGGTTTTGGTTTAGTGGGGAACTAAATGGAAAAAGAAAAATCAAATATTAAATTTAGTCTTCAGTTCTTTAGAAAATAATTCAACCAGGGTTTTCCCAAGGTTATGGTCAAAAAAACTAAGGTGACTATGCAACATATATGTAATAACCAACGGATCTTCAAGCACTCCATCACGGCTGCCATCTTGATTTTTTTAAACCATATCTTCTCTTCTTAATTCAATACACCCCATCCATGAAGAAAAAGACATTTCAAGGTTTTCCATTTTAAAGTGACAAATTCTTAAGGATATTACAGTCCAGTTGCTTCCCTGCTGCTTTTAACTAACTGGCATTTCCAGTCAAATACTTTGGCTGCATTCAAACAGAATTCTAAATATTTTCTACTATGAGAATGGATACTGTTGTGGTAATGAAGACAAATCAGAGTTTGTATGGCTTTGGACATGGCTTGCTTTTTTGACCAACAGTCTGTTTTAAATTCTGGTTTCTGGTCCAGATTTGTTTCCATATATCTTACTTCAGAAAAGTCATAATCCTAAGTTTATACATAGCAATAAATGGAAGCAAATATTTATATTCTTCCTCTTTCTTCTTATATGGTGGAGAAGAGAGGAGAAAACACACAAGCCTAAAATTATTGCTAAGATTTACTCTCTAAGCTTGCTACTGTTAGTGTGTGTGTGTGTGTGTCAGGGGTGGGTTCTAACTTACCTCGCTGCTGGTTCGCTTCCTCCTGTGCCGCGTGGCTGCGCTTTATGGGCACGCGAAGCATACGGGCGCATGCACAGTAGCAAAAAATCAGGAAAAATTTTAAAAGCCAAAAACAAGATAGCAACACATGCGCAGTGCCGGGAAGTCAGCTTCTGCGCATGCGCAGGAAAAAAAACCTGAATTTTTTTTTTCAAAAAAATAAAAATAAAAATAATAAATAAAAAAGATGGCGGCCTGACCGATCCAGTTCCGTGACATCATCGTGACATCACCAGCAGGTTGCTACCGGTTCGGGTGAACCGGTCCGAACCGGGATGAACCCACCTCTGGTATGTGTGTGAATAATATTTATAGTTAATAAATATTAACTTCCATCTAAACTTAGCTGTGTAGGGCTTTATTTACACAGCTGGTGGTGACATCGGGATGAACTTGGCTGATCTCAGAAAGCTGAGCATTGTTATTACTTGCCTGGACAACAATCCAATCTCACGGGTTTTGGCTGGACTGGGAAGCTAAAAAATATCCTGGGAGGCGGAGTTGGGCAACCATTTCAATGTTGTTGCCTAAAGGTATTCCAACATGGAATACTTTATCCATTAAATCAGGAGTCAAGTGTACTTGGGTCTATTTATTCAAAGATGCTGTCCAGAATCCTGCCCTCCTACTCTGTGTACCAGATAAATGTGGCTTCCCTAAAGTCTTACCCTCCCAACATCCAACTCATCAAGGAGTAAATCAAATGCTAAAATAGTCTTAGGTTCAGCGCCTTATTTTGGTCCTGGGATCACTCTGAGTTCTAGACAAAGAGCAGCAATTGTATCATCCTTCCAGCCAAAAGAACTGGAAGGACCATTACTTTGATTTGGTAGAACTATTGGAATCATTGTATGAAACTATCATTGGCGGGAACTTCCGGTTTTGGAGCGCTTCATCGCAGACATCCCTCGTTGGATGCCTTTCCGATCTTTGTTAAAAGCCGCCAGAACAGCTGTCTGGCGGCTTTAAAATCTCTTCCCCGGGCAAAGGGGAGAGATGAGAGCCTGACAGGAGGGGTAGAGCCCCCCCAGCGCCTTAGGAGCCATCTGGCAGGGCGCGAAGGGAGAGCTCCCCATGCAGCCTGTCTCCAGCTCCGAAGATCCGGAAACCTCTGCCTTTTGCAGAGCTAGATGGAGTGACCAGCCGCTGCTTCAAAAATGGGATTTATAACTACATTTAAACTATAGAAGCAGACAGAGAGAAACAGGCGTGAGATGGGCAAGTACTGAAACCTCTTTTTTTCCTTTTTTTTTCAACTCCTGGGTAAGCTTTCACTTCGGCAAGGGAACAAAGGAAACAGAGTAACAATATGGCGATTGAGAAGTGAAAGTGACTTTCGTTTCCCCAGAGGCTTTTTTTTTTTTTCTTTCTCTCTCTCTTATGGAAACTTTTAACTTGGAAAAATGGTTTTTTCTTTCTCTGTCTCCTAACTCTGGATTAAAGTTATAATAGAAATATTTTCAATAATAAAAGACTATCTGATTTTTAAACTGGAAAGAACTTTAATCAGGCAACTGGCTTTCTTTCTTTTTTGTACTCTTTTGAAACACCAATGGCTTCAAAGTTTGGAAAGACTGTTTTGACTAAAAGAAATGACTATTCATCTGGATATATTTCTAAAATGCAACTTAACACTGAGCTAACACCTCCACAGCTTTTGACACCTGAAAATTTATTAAATAATTTAAAGATTATGAAACATGAACTTACTTTGGAATTTAACCAGAAAATAAGTGAGATAGACCATAAGATGCAGGCTGCTTTGAAGAATATGAATCAACAACTAAGATTTGATGTGTTAGAGGTTTGCAAAGGCTTAGCAACAAATATTGAAGTTTTGGCAGAAAGTATTGAAACAAATAAACAAGCTTTGGCAACTTCGGTGAATTACATAGATAAAATCCAAAATGACATTGCAAATTTTGAAAAAGAGGTCTTAATGACTCAGTTCAGATCTATGGAAGTTGCTATAAGGATTAGAGGTTTGAAAGAAGGATTATATGAAAATTTAAAAGGCAGGATGGTTGACATATTGGATCAGGTGTCTGGAATTTCTAAAGCGGAATTGGCTACACAAATCGACAAAACATACAGAATCAACTCGTGGTACGCCAAACAAAAGCATCTACCAAGGGATATTGTCATATATTTTACCACAAGAGCTCTACGGAACAGAATTATACAAGCAACGTTTAACAATAATCTTATGGTGAATGGTCAGGAACTAAAGATTTGGAAAGAAATCCC
Organism: Diadophis punctatus similis; assembly: GCA_023053685.1. NCBI lineage: Eukaryota > Metazoa > Chordata > Lepidosauria > Squamata > Dipsadidae > Diadophis > Diadophis punctatus. The sequence goes on along the minus strand of JALIGW010000006.1, from coordinate 10,603,157 downwards.
CTCTAAAATGCTTAAAGCCAGGAAAAGCTATACTTTTTTGATTGATGAATTTAAGAGATTAAATTTACAATATAAATGGGAAGCACCAGTTGGAGTAACAGTGAAATTTTCTGGAAAAAGATACCGGCTCAACACGATAAAAAAAGCTACTGAATTTTATGTTAATGTTCTAAAGGCTGATATATCCAAGATTCCAGAAGAAGGGTGTATGAAAATAAAAGAGGAGGAGGAGGGGAAGCCACCTTCGATGGATCAAAAAGAAATAGACTCAAAAATCCAAAAGGAGTGCCTGAATCAGATAGCTGGGGAAGAGGAGATGGAGGTTTGGGAGCAGACGGGAGACGACTTGACAAATTTGAATTTATTGAACTATTAAAAGATGAACTATCAAGATACAAAACAATGTGATGTTGAAATATATTGGATGGATAGAGACTAATATGATTGTATTTTATCTTTTCCCTATCTAATGATTACTTATGCAATATTTAGTTAAGTTTTATATAATTTTGAGGTTATTTTTAATGTTGATAATATTAGATATATATAGTTTGTTGAAGATTTGTTTATTGTTTATTCTTCTTTTATTTTCTTTTTTTGTTTATTGAAGTTAGCGAATTAATTTAGAATAATATTATCTTATTAATATCATGATGAAATTTAATATTTGATGATTACTTATGTAACATTTAGTTAAGTTTTATCTTAGAGGTTATTTCTAATGTCAATAATATTAGTTTAAGATTTGTGTATTTTATATTTAGTTATTACTTATGTAACACTTACCTTGTATAAGATAAAGGACTGAAGGGAGGAGGTAGGAGGTTTGTTTGTTTGTAGTGTTAAAGAGTTTTCTCTTTCTTTCTTTCTTTTTTTTTATTCTCTTTCTTTTTTTTCTCTCTCTTTTTTGTATCTTTACTATTGTATACAAATGCGATATATTAGTACTGTATAGTATGGAGTTGAAGTTTTTTTAAAAATAGTGTTCTTTTTTTCCTTTTTCCTTTTTCTTTTTATTAACAATTTAAACTTATTATTATGCCCTGTATTATCTCTGGGAAGTCCGGGGGGGGGGGAGGTGGGGAGGGAAGGGGGTGGGTCTGGGGGGGGGAAAATAAAAATGTTTGTACTTTGGATTTAATATTTTGTTACCACTTATGTAAGTTTGTACTAATAAAACTTTTTTGAGAAAAAAAAAAAAAAAAGAAACTATCATTGGCTATCAGTTCATGCAAGATGTTTAAAATAAGGATCTGTAACCTAAAATCAGAGCTGTTTCCAATGCACTTTAAAAAGAGCAAGCCCTATATATCATTTTAAAATAAATTATTAAATTATAAGTGTTGGTGATAATCTAGCACAGGGGTCTCCAACTTTAGCAACTTTAAGACTTGTGGACTTCAACTCCCAGAGTTCCTCAGCCAGCTTTAGCAAACATAAACAGGAAGTGAGGTTTGCATGAGGGAGTCAAAAACGTTATGGCTGCATGACTAAAACCCTTCCCCTTTTTAGATGAGCCATATGTCAGAACTTTTTTGGCATTTTCCAGCAAAAAATAATTATTGGATAAAATCAGAATCAAAATAGAGCTGAAAGGGACCTTAGAGGCCTTCTAGTCGAGCCCCCTGCTCAAGCAGGAGATCCTATACCATTTCAGACAAGTGACTGTCCAGTGGATGCAATGGGTTGGCACTTATGTAGTTCACTTAATAACCTCATGGTCTTCTTAACAACTATGACTTATTTAATGACATTTGTAAAAACAATTGTAAAATCAAGTCCAGTCAGGTGGTGCCTTGACTTATGACCTCAATAACTCCCAATTCCGGCCCCAATTGTGGTTGTAAGTCACATGTGCATTCATGAGGGGGGGGGTCACGCAGGGGGTCGCACACACACTGCATTATCAGTGTTTACGCACGCGCGTTTTGGGCACTCGGTGCCAAAAAGTTTAGCCATCACTGGTATAAAGTATAGAGCAGTGATGGCAAACCTTTTTTTGCTCGGGTGCCAAAAGGGCACACACGTGTGATAGCGCGTGTGTGTGCCCACACCCATAATGCAATGCCCTCCCCCCCGCAAATGCACACACACACACACCCCTGCGCATGCACACAGGCCTCGCTGAAGCCTCCGGACTTCCGGCAGGCCCGTTGGATCCGTTTTTTGCCATCCACATGCTCCGGGGGCTTTCCTGAAGCCTGGGGAGGGTGAAAATGGCCTCCCCCCACCCTCCGGAAGGCCGAAAATCAGCTGGCCAGCACGCACATGCACGCTGGAGCTGACATAGGGCAACACCTCGCATGCCCTCAGATATGGCTCCGCGTGCCACCTGTGGCACGCGTGCCATAGGTTCACCATCATGGGTATAGAGTATCCCCTGACTAAATGTGTATTAGGGATTCTTTCCTGTTCAGTAAATATCTGGGCCACTGCCAGGCACTCAACACCGTACCAGCTTATTATCCTTATACTATGCCAATTTCTAAAACCCAATCCCCTACCACCACCGCTATTTGTGGCTTTTCTGACTTGCAGAATTTCTGAGTGCTAATGATTTAGATGTGTCCCAACCAAACAATGCTTTATTTAGGGGCCAACTCAAATGGTTTCAAAATAGCAGAACCTCTTTTGGATCAATTTTTTTTTTTTTGCTCCTTCCACTTAACTGAGCTGATAGAGAGGGGAAGAATTGGTAGACAGGAAATCTATGATTGTTTTGCATCTGTTCTCCTTTAACAGATGACATAGTCAACTCAGTTTTATTTTCTTGGTTTTTGAGGTTAAATGCTTTCGTTAACTGGCCAGCTGTGAACAGATCCAAAACATCTTTTCGCTTTGGCACACATATATTGACCAGATTTAATTTTTAAAGCTACATGAACAAGCAGTTAAGACTGGAATCTTCTGCCATCTTTGGAGCCCCATGTTTGACTTGTAACATGCAATTAATCTACAAATACAAGTAACGGGTACACAGCTGTTGAGATTTCTCCAAGCAATCCTGCAATTACAGCACTATTATTTATGTAGTTCCGTTGATTGTGCTCCAAGTAGAGTTTTCCTTAACATGTTCAATTGTGATGTAGAAGTAGGGGGGGAAATAACCCACTGCAATGAGGCCTCAAAAACAGGAGATGTTCTAATGGAATTCTATTCAGAGGGAAAAAAATGACATGAATTGGATTATTTTTTTTAAATGGAGGAAGTTAGGCTACTATGAGGAAGAAAACACAATAATGAATGGCAGTGCAATCTTCAAGATCCATCAAAGCCTTTCGGAATATACCTTGATTTTGCAGAATAAATAAAATGGTCTCATACCACCTAGCCCAGGGGTCCCCAAACTTGGCAACTTTAAGACTTGTGGACTTCAACTCCCAGAATTCTCCAGCCAGAGGAAGAAAAGAGGAAGTAGAAAGGTAGGGAGAAGAGGAGTGGAGGGAAGTAGGAAAGGGGAGAGAAGGAGTAAGAATGTAGAAGGAGGGGATGGAGATAGAGAAGGGGAGTGTTAAGAGATGAAGGAAAACAGACTGATGAGCAGCAGTACAAAATAGGTGCAAAATAAAATATTGATATTTGACTGATTGGATGAAATGTATAATTATGTATGTTACTGACATATTGTAAGATATAGGTATTGATGTATGTATGGAAATTGTGGAGAAAAAATAAAAAAAATTGCAAAAAAATTCCACTTTAGTGCCTTTTGCACTGTTAGTTCTCTGCAGTCTATTTAGAGAGTAAGATTTCTTTAAAAGAGCATTTTAAAAATTAAAGGTGTATTTCACTGAATTCCTGATTTTAAAAAAAAAAGCTCAGAGGATAAACCACAAGCACAAATTGTACTGCCATTTCATTGGGAAGATACTACAGGTAACCGTCGACTTACAACGGTTCATTTAATGACCAAAGTTACAACGGCACTGAAAAAAATGACTTACAACCGTTTTTCACACTTACAACCATTGCAGCATCCCCATGGACACATGATCAGAATTCAGACGCTTGGCAACTGATTCATACTTATGACGGTTGCAGTATCCCAGGGTCACATGATCCTCTTTTGCAACAATCTGATGAACAAAGTCAATGGGGGGGAGCCAGATTCGCTTACTAGTTTAACAACTGCAGTGACTTAACAACGGAGGCAAGAAAGGTCGTAGAACGGGGCAAAATTCACTTAGCAGCAGAAATGTTGGGCTCAATTGTGGTCGTAAGTCGAGGACTACCTGTATTTTCAGGGGATGGGGGAGGAGGGGAGATGAAGAAATGTCTCCTTCCCTTCGCTTGTAAAAAGTTTTATTTATAAAACGCTTTAAAATAAACAGAACACCTCACTCCCAAATTTCCTAAAAGCAACATAAACTGAGCATTTGTAAAAAAAAAAGCTTGTTTTTCAACAAACCGTTAAGTGCTATTCTTTCATAGTGGCATCTTTGTATTCAAACTGTACCAGTGCACACAGAACGAGTGATAAAAGGCTGGCAAAATGTGTAACGTTCCTTCGATCGCGGTTTCGGAAAGCCTAACTGTTCAGCTGTTGCTTATTGTTTTCTTCACAATAATGCACCAGTTACCATGGTCATAGCTTGAACTTACGATGCGAACCTCAGGAACGTTTTCTTCCAGCAGGGAGCACAGCTCCCCTTCGCGAAAAACATGGTAATAGCGCATAAAGGCTCTGGCGTCCTGTCCATTAACCGCACAGTCTCCTACCGCCACCGCTGATTCTACCACAGACTCACTAGAGCTAACGGATGAAATCCTTTTGAAGGGTTTTCCCGCCAAGGAGTGGTGACTATTGCTTTGATGGCTACAGCTATTCTTGACGTTTTCCACAGAACTCCTTAGAAACGAGGTTTCCCCGTTGCGGTGTTGGACTAAGGTAACCGGCTCCCCGTCAAAACCCCTCAGGGACCCTGAAGCTGCCAGCCACTGGATTTGTTTACAGGCCACACACTTGGTAAACACATCGTCATAGTGATCTAGCTGTCGTCCTTCGAGCAGTGCTGACTGACACCCTAAGTCTACGCTGCAGTGCCTGAGGGGCTGAACAGAAATGGCGTTGCTTGTCCATCCCACCACATCCTTCAAGGGATCCGTCTTTTCATTTTGCTTTCTTAAGGCAGACTCGTCAAGAGATCTGGAGGAAAACCAGGAACGAAAAGATCTCCCCAGGGCACCGTAAAATCGCTTTTCTTCGTCTTCAGAAATTTTCACACAGCAGGATCCAGCGAGGCAGTTACCCAATCTCAGAGGGGGTTTCTGATCAAGGGGACCAGGCTGATGGCATTTTGAACCCATCGGTGGTTTTGAGTGCGCCGTCTGAGATTCTATAGGGGGTGCAGTATCAGTTTTAGGCCCGGGTTTATTGGATTCTGAAAGCAACCGGGAACATAAGGCTTTGTTCCAAGGAACGAATACGTCCTGTTTCTCAAAATGTCGGGTTTTTTGCTCCATAGCCCAGACGTAAATCATCATTTGGCCACCTGGTACCAGCACCCTGACCATTTCTTGGATTGCCTGGATTCGTCTTTGTTTTGTGGAGAAATGATGAATCACTGAAAAAAGAAGAGGAAACGTGTTCTTTCGTTAGGGATATGCATATCTTGAATTAAATGTCTTTATAATCATGTATCGAGGCATTGTTCATTAGGTAGCATTTTCGGTATTTTCAAAATTAATTCTTGGTTCTACTAACTACACTGTATAAAATGGAAGAACAGCCTTGCCAGCTATTAGGGGGCCAAAAAACTAACCAACTCATAAAATCCATTGCTTTCTAGTCTAATTTGTTTAATTCTTCTATTTTCAGTTTATGGGAGATCAACAGAAATGCCACAATGGAAGGCTGAGTCAACCTTGAGCCAGTCAGAATTGAACTGCTGGCAGCGGGCAGAGTTAGCCTGCAATGCTGCATTCTAACCACTGCACAACCACGGTTCAGATGACCATGTCTAATTCACTATAATCACTTTTCATCTTTGTAGATACCAGTTTTTTATGGCGGGGAAAATGCATATTGTAGCTTAGATTCCAATGTGTTTCCTTAACAACTCCCCCCCCCCCCTTTGTCAGGGATAACTCATTTTCCCACTCCCCACGTTTTCTCATTTTCCCAAACACACATGTTGTTGCAGCTTTATAATTACAGCTGTTTCTAATTCAGTTCTGCCGGCTATGTACCCAGGCAGTTTACCTCTTTAACTTACTGATATATCACGCGCTCTAATCAACAAAGGTCCTTCCAAGCCCAAGCAAATTATTCTGTGCCCCCTCCCCATTTCTAAGCGCAGATAAATCATTTATTGGTGTTTATTTTGCAAGATTCCGAATTTGCTTAGCTAAGCGCAGTTTAAAAAGTTTGGTAATAAAATGAAGAGAAACATTCCTGCTTAAAATTTCCTAACATCAGTTCTTTTCAACCTACTGGGATGGGGCACTTTTTTCAACTGGAAATTCCGGGAATAAGGTGTAGGGTGTTTCCCTGGATCATGGGTCCCCAAACTTGGCAACTTTAAGACTTGTGCTATGCTGGCTGGAGAATTATGGGAGTTGAAGTCCACAAGTCTTAAAATTGCCAAGTTTGAAGCCCTCTGCCCTGGATGCTGTCTCAATGGGAAAAAACCAACCGATTCATAAATTAGCTACCCAGAGAAAATGACATCCTCAGAATATTCTTAGTTTTTCCCCCCTCTGTAGCCATGCACCCTTCTTGTTTTTTCAAGAATGTTTATATTAAATCCCTGAACTGGACTGACAAAAAGTCTGACTTCCTATTATCTAATCTTCCTATAATAAGGATTATCTAATCTTCCTATAATAAGGAAAGTAGGAAATATTAATGTAGCGTTTCCTCCTGTAAAGTGTTTCCTCCTATCTCAGCTTTTCGGGCAATTAAAATCTCTTACCTCCCACAGAGATGATGGCGTTGAAGCACAGATCCCGAAAAGGGAGGTGTAGGTTATCACAGATCATCACTTCACAGCCTTTGTTTCTTGCAATCTCTATTAAGGGGCCACAATAATCGCATCCAAGATTATACACTAGATGGTTGACATCGAGGTATTTTCCAGTCCCACAACCTTAAACCAAACAATAGAGAATTTTTATGTGAGATTGATTGCCTTCATTCGTCAAAAAAAATCTATATACTGGAAGAAACCAAGAAATCAGAAAGATGACCATGGCCAACCCAACAGAGTCCTACTTAGCTCCCCTGAACATCTTTAAACCTAAAACTTTAGATTTTTTTTTTAGATTTATTATTAGAGTTGGAAGGGACCTTGTAGGTCATCTAGTCCAACCCCCTGCTCAAGCAGGAGTTCCTACACCATTTGAGACAGATGGCAGTCCAGTCTCCCCTTGAAGGTCGCAAGTGTTGGGGCTCTCACAACCTCCGCTGGCAAGCTGTTCCACTGGTTGATCGCTCTCACCGTCAGAAAGTTTCTCCTCACTTCCAGGTTGAATCTCTCCTTGGTCAGCTTCCATCCATTATTCCTTGTCTGGCTCTCTGGTGCCATAGAGAACAGCCTGGCCCCCTCCTCTCTATGGCAGCCCCTCAAGTATTGGAACACTGCTATCATGTCACCCCTGGTCCTTCTCTTCGCCAGACTGGCCAAGCTCAGTTCCTGCAACCGCTCTTTGTATGTTTTATTTTCCAGACCCTTTATCATCCTGGTTGCTCTCTTCTGCACTTTCTCTAGAGTTTTAATGTCTTTTTGGTGGTGACCAAAACTGGATGCAGTACTCTAGGTGTGGTCTGACCAAGGCTTTATAGAGTGGTACTAGTACCTCTCTGCTCCTTGATTGTATCCCTCTATTTATGCAGCTCAGGACTGCAACTTGGGTAGTTGTCCCATGATTTCTGCACTTTCATTTGAACATCAGGAATAACGATGAGTTTTCTAATTTGGGGGGATACTGGGAAAGAACTTAAACACCCCTCCCTGCTTGAAATGGACTGGAGTCTTGCCAATGAAAAGGAGGCCTGAAAGAGATTCAACAATAGGATTGTTCTGGATTGGTTTCCATCATCAGATCTCTCTGTGTGCTCTGTGTGAAGAATGTAGGGTTCAAAAATGGACCCTCAAGACAAAGGAGAAAGGATGTTATATGCAGTGGTGGATTCCTACCGGTGCTGTCCACCCCATAGCACCGGTAGCGGCCCGCTGGTGACGTCACAGTACCGGTGCGGTTGGTTGCCGGTGCCTGGGCGCCGCCATTTAAATTTTTTTTTTATTTTCTTCTGCACATGCCCAGAAGCCGGGCTTCCAGCACTGCACATGCGCTGCCTTCCTACCCCACAGTGAGTCCAAGCAGGGGAGGATGGCTGAGGGAGCGCGTGAGACGCTGAAAGAACGGACAGCAGGAGCTATCTCCATTCCCCTCCCTTCAGCAGTCCGAGAAGCCACGAACGTGCGGTGATGATCCTACGCATTTTTTTACGTCCAAGCCTTCTTGAGCTACTGAGGGGAGGGGGAATGGGTGGTAGGACCTATCTCAGTTCCCCTCCCTTCAGCAGTCTGAGAAGCCACGAACATGTGGTGATGATCCTAGGCATTTTCGCATGTTTGAGGCTTCTCGAACTGCTGAGGGGAGGGGAAACGGGCAGCAGGAACTATCTCAGTTCCCTTCCCTTCAGCAGTCCAAGAAGCCACGCCCACCCGGTCACATGGCTGGCAAGCCACGCCCACCCGGTCACATGGCTGGCAAGCCACGCCCACAAAATAAGCCATGCCCACAGAGTGCTAGTAAAAAATTTAGGAACCCACCCCTGGTTATATGACTTCGACTTCTGCTCCTCAAGGAGAGGAACATGCCTGTGCTTTAGACAATGTAGATCCTATATGGTCTAAAGCACGGATCCCCAACCTTGGCAACTTTAAGACTTGTGGACTTCAACTCTTCAGAATTCCTCAGCCAGGAAGTTGAAGTCCACAAGTCTTAAAGTTGCCAAGGTTGGAGACCCCTGATCTAAAGTACACAGATAATAAGTTCATTTCCTCAGAGAGAGTTTGAACCATAGGGAATAACATTCTGGCTTTCTACATCTGAGGAGACCAAATAAGAAAAACTAGTCAACTAATACCTACCTTCTGGTGGTCAATATAATTCAGAACAAAGAATTAAGAGGTTTTTCTGATCGCTCTCCTCCCCACATCACAAACTGCTATTCTGCCTATGAGCTCTTCGCGCAGTTGTGATTCTCTTGTCATTTCTTTTCCTCCATCTTATTCAGAGAGATGGAGAGCTTATATTTAAAAACAAAAACAAAAAAAACCCCAGAACTTACCAATATCTGCAATCAAGCTGCCAGGCTTCTGTTCAAGTAAAAACTGCCGGACGCGAGGCCACGCTTTGCCTTGCAAGTCGTTGAAATACGAGGCTGTGCTTTCGTAGACCTGATGGACATGTTGCTTTTCTAGCTGGAAGGCCTCATGTTCCATTCTACAAGAAACCACAGACTGAGTATGTATTAAAACAGCAACAAATCTACAGACTATGATTAATTAATTAATTAATTAATTGATTGATTAATTAATTAAGTGACATTTATATACCGCCTCACAGTGCAAGCACTCTCTAAGCGGTTTACACCAGTAAGCAATGTATATTTATATTGCCCCCAACAATCTGGGTCCTCATTTTACCTACCTCGGAAGGATGGAAGGCTGAGTCAACCCTGAGCCGGTGAGATTTGAACCGCTGACCTGCAGATCAGTGTCAGCTAAAGTGGCCTGCAGTACCTGTCTCTAACCGCTGCGCCACCTCGGCTCTTAAAAATTTCTAGAAACACAGGAATAATAGTGGTCAATCGATTATATCAGGATGAACAACTTGCATCCCCTGAATGCAATTGGTCCTTTTTTTTCCCCTCAAAGGGAATCTAATTGGCCAATTGCAATTTTCTTCCCATCTACATCAACTGCATCTTGCAACTGAGCCACTTGACTTGTCCCATGGCAGTCCTGATTTGTCGCTATACAAGAGGATGGAGAGGAACTGGAATTAAGGAGAAACTTCCTAACAGTGAGAACAATTAACCAGTGGAAGGTCTTGCCTTCAGAAGTTGTAGGTGCTTCATCCCTGGAGGTTTTTAAGAAAAGGCTGGACAGTCACTTGTCTGAAATGGTATAGGGTTGTGATGGTACGTCTTTTTATCTGTTTTATAAATAAAAAATTTATAAAAAATTTAAATAAAATAAAAATAAAATTTTATAAAAATTATTTATAAAAAATAAAAAAAAATAAAAAAAATAAAAAATTTTGCAGTCCAAGACAATTCCTGTTCACTCAAAAGTGGCCCAGGCAAACCAAAAGATTGGACAGCCATGATCCAGATTAATTAAATGACACGCTGGCTTAAATTGGTAGGCGTTGTAGTATAAACCACAGTCGTGAAGAACAGGTAGGGGACAACTAATAGGAAGGTCCTTGATTAGACACTTCTGAAGGCAATAGTTGCGTGTTAGAATTTTAGGTGAAAATTGTTCAAAACGAATTTATTTATAGAGACTGACATGAATATTAGTGATGCCTCATTCTGCTCCAAGTGAGCTCATTCCAATTATTGACAAACTGTCAGCCTTGCCAGGTAAACCAGGTAGGAAACATGGCCTGTTAAGCTAATTCGACTTTATTGTAAAGCTACATTAACAGAATCTTGCAAGTTTGAAAATACAGTTTTTCTGCCATCCCCTTCACAGCTCAATAACGTAAGGAGTATCTTCTTCTGCCTCTTGCTCTACCCACAATGCAGCTCTGGGCTAGGCTGTCTCTGATCTGACTACTCCGTGTCTCTTATTGCCAGTCCCCCAAAGTCATTCCAACATACGACTGCACAAGCATGCTTCAAATTAACAAATTAATGTCAATTCTTTGCCCTTCATTAAATGGTGTTTGCATTTTCTACAATAGGCTGAGCTCACTCTACTATATAATAAGGCTGATTCCTTCCTTCCTTCCTTCCTTCCTTCCTTCCTTTCTTCCTTCTGTAGAAAATTAGCATCCACCCCTCTCCTAGAAGAATGAAATATTTTGGGAAATATTAAAAAGGCTGAATATTATATTTCCCTGGATGGTGAAAGAAGAAACATGTTTTAAAAACAAAAAGCAGCTCCCTGCCCCCAGCAATATTAAGAAAGACTGGACCAGCCTATCTACAAGACAAAAGACCTCCAGCTCCAAGGTGATGGGATTAAGACATGACTGAGACCAGGACATAATAGGATTTACCCATCTAGCAGCAGAGCTCACTACATAGCACAATCACCTGGGGACATTTAATTTAATTTAATTTAATTTAATGGATTTGTATGCCGCCCAACTTCCTAGGGACTCCCTAGGGACATTGCATCACCCAGCAAACTTCAACCAAACCTGGGACTCAGACAACCTACAAAGTTAGCTATAACCCCTACAAAAGCCAATAGAATACATGTTCTTGCACAGGAACAGGAAGTTCAAGTGCAAAGCCCAAGAGTAGATATAAATACCTCTCTCCCTCTCAACTCCATGTGGTCAGCTGCCCAGAACCACCCATATGCTTCTGCTTCATCATTAAACCATCTTTCCAATCAGCCTCCATGTTTTCAGTGTTTTTCTCATGGCTTGGAACTGAACCAGATTGATTTTCCTTACAACTTTCTTTCTTTCTTTCTTTCTTTCTTTCCTTCTTCCTTCCTTCCTTTCTTCCTTCCTTCCCATAAAAAGAAGAGTACAGTCTCTCCAGAATAGTGAGATGCTGTTGTCTTGAGGAAAAAACCCTATTCTGATCACTCTGCCAATGTGATGACAGATTAACAGAGTTGGAAGGGACCTTGCAGGTCATCTAGTCCAACCCCCTGCCCAAGCAGGAGACCCCACATCTGCCTCTACCTAGGATCAAACTCACAACCTGTGTACGGTAGATGTCACAGCAACAGCTTGAAGCATAACTTCAATTATCCATGCAGCATTCTCCCATCTCTAGCATGTGCGATAGAATTCTGTGCCTTGAACAAAGTGAGTTCAGAAACAGAAATGCAGCCTGATCGGACCATTCCATTTTTGCCAGTCATTCACTTTTTAAAAGCATGTATGGCATGCCAAGGTTGCAGATTGAAACTGGTTCTCCACAAGCCACATAAAGAAGTCTTTTTACCAAACATAAATTTGGTAATTTAGTAGAGGTTTTATCAACATACCAGAGGGGCATTTCATGAAGTTTTAAGGCAGCCCTTTCCAAACCACTCTCTCAAATTTTTTGGAATTTTCATAATTTTAAAGCAACATGACCAATAGACATTTTGGTCGAAGATTACAGGGGGTGAAGCCCAAATCCCTGGAAAAGCCCCAAGCTGGAGAAATTTGACCTAAACTTCCATTGAGATGATTAAGGCTGTGACATGTTCTATATGATTAAACATGATGAACTGCTTTATTGATGGTATTTTATATAAAGCAACAATTACAGTCTGCACTTTGAAGGTCAAATAGCAATTATATTTTTTATAAAAAGCAGCAAAAATAGTCTGTACTTTTTTCCTTCCAAAATGTCGTCCTCTTCACAGGATGTGATTATTTTTTTATTCTATCAGACTAATTAAAGGTGCATTTGCTGCCATTTGGTTCTCTTTCTTTTTTAAAAAAAATATGAACTGATCTATTTCTTTTGGATATGATTCATCCTTTGAAGTATCCATCACAACTTCCAAGCTGAGTGAGATTTCATTATATTACAAACCTTAAGATTATTTTAGTAGAGATGCAGTTGCAGACAAGTATGGATTTTGGATGAGTTATAGATCACTGAAGATACATGCTGTATTATTTTAATTACAGCTGTAGATGACAAGAAACATATCATTTTCTAAGTCTCTCCTATAATAAACTATTCTTGCATATCATTCTGGATATCATGATCTCCCAAAAACCGTTCTTTCTCTTTCTCTCTCTCTCTCTCTCTCTCTCTCTCTCTCTCTCTCTCTCTCTCTCTCTCTCTCTCTCTCTCTCTCTCACACACACACACACACACACACACACACACACACACACACACACACACACACACACACACACCCCTCTGTGGTTTAGTAGATTTATTAATATTCCCCCACAACTCCCTTCACCAAAAACCCAGAACTGTCCCAATTAAGTCCAGCCACAAACAGACCAATACTAGTTCCCAGAATAATGGCCAGTAAGCAATGGGTGGAAACTAAACAAGGAGAGAAGTAACTTAGAACTAAGGAGAAATTTCCTGACAGTTAGAACAATTAATCAGTGGAACAGCTTGCCTCCAGAAGTTGTGAATGCTCCAACACTGGAAGTTTTTAAGAAGGTGTTGGATAACCATTTGTCTGAAGTGGTGTAGGGTGTCCTGCCTAAGCAGGGGGTTGGACTAGAAGACCTCCAAGGTCCCTTCCAACTCTGCTGCTGTTGATATTGTTGATGTTGTTGATGTTGTTGTTGTTGTTGATGTTGTTGTTGTTGTTGATGTTGTTGTTATTGTTATTGTTATTGTTATTGTTGTTGTTGTTATTATTATTATTATTATTATTATTATTATTATTATTATTATTATTATTATTATTATTATTATTATTATTATTATTATTATTTCCACAAGGCACTTGAAAGATTCCCAATCAAAATAAACCCACCAGGAAAAATTAAATCTACAATACAAAAGGGTTGATGAGGCAAGTCCAGAGTTCCAAGGCATGTACCAAAGTCAAGGTACGGTGTCAATCCAAAACAAAGCAAGAATCACAACAGCCAGAAAACACAACGCTAGGAAATGAACGAGTTGTTCCCAGCATCGCCTCCATCTGTCTGCTGTGCTAAATAGCCAGCTTCTGGTGCATCTAATCAAGAAGGGGAAAGCATATTGATGGAGCCAGTCAGCGATGAGGAAGAGGAACTGCCTTCTGCACCTGATCCAAGAGCACCGTAGGGCGGAGAAAAGGCCTTGCCTTGATGAGGCAAGTCCAGAGTTCCAAGGCATGTACCAAAGTCAAGGTACGGTGTCAATCCAAAACAAGGCAAGAACTGGTTCATCTTCCTCCGAGTTGACATCTGGAGAGGTATCTGGGGAAGCATCTGGGGGAAGTCATCACAAACTCCCATCTTCATATCAGTGTAATTAAATGGTAATCTAAGAAATATCTCTTGCAAATCTTTACATTAACAGACCCAATTCTACATGTTTTAATGGATATAATTGAAATCACAGCCTTTGAACTACTGGATAAGCAACTAGAAAAAAAATCATGGAACTTTGTGATATGATAAGTTTCAGCAAGACTACTATATGCTCAAAAGTGGATAAGTTCACAACGGAGTAATGGTTGGTGAAGATGATGGAACTTGAAGAGATAGCTAAATTAACTTCTTTGCTTAGAGAGAAAACAATTGCTACATTTATGGATGACTGGAGACCTATTATAGATTTTTTATATAAAATGAAAAAGTGCACTTATGATTTGTTATTTTGATGATTTTAAAAAATGGACAAAAGAGTAAGCTTTCTTTTGTAATCACAGAATAAGAGATACAATTTTAATTGTAATTATATTTGTTAGAAAGAAAATATGAAGTTTTTTTCTTTCTAATCTTTTTCTTTCTTTCTGCATTTTTGAATTTTTCCCCCCTTCTTTTCCCTTTTCTATCTTTTCTGGGGGGGGGGTTCTAGTTTTTATGATCTTTGTAAAAAATTTAATAAAATTTTATATTAAAAATATTGGAACGAATGTAGATTTATCACAGGCCCTGCATAATATATATTGAGTTGTGCTATAGGCTTAGCATTTAGCAGTTTCAATATACAATCATATCTTGGTATCCATCAGTAATTTGTTCCAGAAACCGAGGAGTATCGAGAAAACCACATGACTTAATACGTGTCCTGCTATTTTGGCCAGAAGAAATAGCGAGTCACGAGGCAACCGATGTCAGCAAGGTTTTCCTTGCGCCTGGTCTACCGAAAGAAAGATAAGTTCTGGGACAAGATTTCGGCTTCAAAACACCTTGAATACCGAATTTGACAAGTTTTGAAACAATCCAGTGCCAACATATGATTGTACTATATAGTGTGTGTTTATTACCATTTTGTAGTAGCTCTAAAATTAAATAATTGTCCAGAAATTCAACCTGTTGCATAGGTACCCTGTTTCCCCCAAAATAAGACATCCCCTGATAATAAGCCCAATCGGGCTTTTGAGTGCATGGCAATAAGGCCAAGCGCTTATTTCAGGGTTCAAAAAAATATAAGACAGGGTCTTATTTTCAGGGAAACACAGTAGCTATAAGGTCAGGTTGATGGTGGGTTAAAAATTGTCTGAAATCCTGGTGGAATCTGAAATACTCAATGGAACCTCAAGTGTCATCAAGTTTCGATAAGACATACAACCAAGAGCCGTGATGGTGCAGTGGTTAGAATGCAGCATTGCAGGCTAATTCTGCTGACTGCCAGCAGTTCGATTCTCACCAGCTCAAGATTGACTCAGCCTTCCATCTTTCCCAGGTCAGTAAAATGAGGAGCCAGATTGTTGGGGGCAATGTGCTGACTCTGTAAACTGCTTAGAGAGGGCTGTAAAGCACTGTAAAGCGGTATATAAGTCTTAAGTGCTATTGCTACTAACAAAAAGTATTTGCCAGGTGGCAGGACATGATACCAGGATCAAAAATAAAAGGGGTTAGTATTAGAATGAGAGACCAGAAGGGATATAGATTAAACTTATATACTGGTCCCGAGAAAACTGATTGGATTGATCTTTGGTGCTACCTGGAGTCAAACTGAGCTCCAAGAGATTTAGGGACAGAACTCAAAGCAGCCCATCCTGATGCATACGGAGTTGGGAAATAGAAAACTGAAGTTAAACATGTTTGGAAGACTCCAGGATAAACAGGGTGAATATCTTACCACTCTCTGCAATTCCTCTAGGGTTCATTTTCAGAATAGAGCATAAGCAATCATAGGAAAAGTACTGGTGATTTTCATGCAAAGCTTTTTGCATAATGCTTGTGTGCATCGATAGCCTCCTACTCCTGTAAATGTCTGTTCTAAAATTCTAGAGATGTGCATACTTAAACCGTTTTCCATCACTGACAAGCAGAGTTGGCATAATGAATGCTTAGGCAGAATGTTATCCTGCGACCGCTTATCCCTTGTAGAACAGTACTCATCTTTTTCTGCTTATCTCTTTCTTTGTAAACCGTAAAAGAACAAATGACCTAATTTGGCAGGATATTTAAAGGCACTCTGTGTTGCTGCAAAAAACAGGAGAACCCTTTTTGTCTTCGGCTGGTTCATACATTTCTGTTACATAATGCCAAAAGCAAGCAAAAAAAAAAGAGGAAATAATTGGACAGAAGAATTCTTTGCAGCATATTCTACGCCACTGAAAAAACAACGTTCTAAATACTTTGGGTGTCATATTTAAAATCATGTAATTTTCATGCAATACAAGGGCTAGTATCCAAAGGGTCCGGTGATCAATTCAGCGGGCAAAACACTCGAAAACAATGAGTAGGCTTCCTTCAGAACAACTGGAGGGGGAAAAAACTGGTTTCCAGTAGCAAAATGGGAAGCAACAATTGGAATTATTTACCTTTTCTAAAGAGAAAGGGAAGAAAGGTAGCTATAAAATTTGATGATAACCAAGTACCTGAATCAGTGGTAAAATCATTTTTTTTTACTACCGGTTCTGCGGGCGTGGCTTGGTGGGCGTGGTGTGGCTTGGTGGGCGTGGCAGGGGAAGGATACTGCAAAATCCCCATTCCTTCCCCACTCCTGGGGGAAAGGTATTGCAAAATCTCCATTCCTTCCCCACTCTGGGGTCAGCCAGAGGTGGTGTTTGCCGGTTCTCCAAACTACTCAAAATTTCCGCTACCAGTTCTCCAGAACCTGTCAGAACCTGCTGGATTTCACCCGACCTGAATAATCTCTAAACCTTCAGAACGTCATGTAACAAGGGAGGAAGTTTTACAAAATTCTAATATAGCAGCAATAACTGGACAGCAGTTTTGCACCTGATTTCCAGGTTCCTTCCTTCTATTTCCAGTTAAAAGGTTCACACTGGAACTGATGTGTAAACTACAGTACAATCCAGCAGGCTTAGAAAGATGCTGTCCAGCTGAAAAAAAATGCTGGGTTAATTAAACAAATACAGAGCCAGTTTAGGGTAACGGTTAAGGCGACAAGCTAAAAACTAGGAGATTGTGAATACTAGACCCATCTTAGGCACGAAGCCAGCTGGGTGACCTAGGACCAGTCTCTCTCTCTTAGCATGTAGAAGAAGGAAATCACTTCTGAAAAACCTTGCCAAGAAAATTGCAGGGACTTGTCCAGGCAATTGCCAGGAATCAAGACTGATTCTCAAAGGCATCAAGGCATTTAAAAAAAAAAAAGGTGAAAACAAGCAAAAGCAGAGCATTCATGGGAAGCCAGCTACCTTTTCGCCACACAAGATTACAATTCCCTTTGTTGGGGAGGGATATGAAATCCTTCCGTAGAATTGGACTGGGATGAACTTAGGCGTACCTTACCATAATATGACATGCATAAGCGCACCAGCGTGCCTACCGTCCCTGTCCAAATGTTCCCTCTTATCAGTACCCATCTTATGTACTGATAAGATCAGTACCCATCTTATATCTATGTATATTAGCAATACATACTTGACAAAAATAAAAGAAATAAATA
Organism: Diadophis punctatus similis; assembly: GCA_023053685.1. Lineage (NCBI taxonomy): Eukaryota > Metazoa > Chordata > Lepidosauria > Squamata > Dipsadidae > Diadophis > Diadophis punctatus. The sequence goes on along the minus strand of JALIGW010000006.1, from coordinate 10,585,465 downwards.
AACTCTACCACATTTTCCGTCCCTTAGCACAACAAATGGCACTTAAAAAAAAAAACACCAAGATATCTGTTAGCCTCGGGACTTTTGTGGATCAAAATCTAATTCTTCCAGACTTACATTGCCAACGCATATAATGTCTCATGGGAAGGAGAGAAAGAACTGTAAACAATGTGATGGGAAGAAAATGAGGCAGAGAAAAGCCAGACACAGGCAATTATTATTAAAGGGCCACGATATTTTGTAGTTTGGGCTAATATATTTTGTAGTTTGGGCTAATATATTTTGTAGTTTAGGCTAATATATTTTTGTAATTTTGAGACAATTTCATCTTGGTCTCCCCTATGTATGTAATATTTTGTATGCTTTTTAAATGTATTTTAAATTGTTTTAAATTGTATTGTTTAGTGGTTCTTCAAATGTTGTACGCCGCCCTGAGTCCCCAGGGAGTAGGGCGGCATATAAGAATTCTAAATAAATAAAATAAAATAAAATAAAATAAAATAAAATAAAATAAAATAAAATAAAATAAAATAAAATAAAATAAAATAAAATAAAATAAAATAAAATAAAATAAAATAAAATAAAATAAAATAAAATAAAATAAAATAAAGGAGAGAATCTCCTTTCTCCGGGGTAAAAACTGAGCATGTAAGGCTAAAAGGGAAGCTATTCAAGGACTGTTACAGGTATACAAGGATCAGCATTTATTGTCTCTAGGGCTTCACCTTTTCCATTCTGAAGTAATATCTATAAATGGATTTTAGCATTGAGGAAGCAAGCTCCGTTTCATCCATTACTGTAATGGATGGCCGAAGAAATCAACTTGTAAAGAAACTGGCAACCTGCAAGGCTGGAAATGGAAGTTTTCCAAGCCAGCCCGTGATGCTGAAGGTAAACAGCGGACCAGCAAACGCCTCTACCCAAAAGGATGCTGAAAAGCTTCCTTAGGAATCAAGCGGCCCTAAGGTAAGAATTCCACCCCAACCAAGATCGGAGCTATTTTAAGATTTGGGCAGCATGCAAAACAACCCCATCGATCACAAGACGGAGGGATGGGGAGATGCCAGGCATCAATAGTGTGGTTTTTTTTTCATTTTCCAAAACAGGTGGAGGAATGAATTAAAAACCAGAAGGAGAAGTTGTTCCAGGATCAGATTTAAAAGGATCAGATTTAAGTAAACAGGCAAAGAAAGAGATAAACTTTCCGGGAAATAATCGGAATTATTTTAGCGTTTTTGTTGTGCAAGAATATGTGGACTAGAACAGGGGGAGAATAGGGAGAAGCAGTAAGCCCAATAAATCATTTTCAGACTACTATTTTCGCAGTTTGAATCCCAAAGGAATTCCTCCACCATTCTTCAGCAAGTAGGCTTTTTGGGGGGAGGGAGGAAAGCCCCCCGTACCCATAACGCGCAGCAAGTCAACCCTTCACAAAAGAAACCGCGCCATACGAGAGACCAACCGGATACCGTAAACCTCCTAGCAGACCCGCAAACGGCGTGGTAGGCATTCAAAATAGCAATAGCTAGCCGGCTGGGGGGAAAATAATAATAATACAATTGTTTCCCACACACACACACTTTACCTGCACCGGCCAGTAGGAGGCAGGGCGGAGCCCGCCTCATCCGCCCCTCGCGCACCGCAAGCTGCCGGCTGCCAGTCGCCGCTGCCGCATCCCGCCTGGGGGAGAACTGGAGGCGGTACCTGACCCGGAGCGGCGGCGGCGGCGGCAGCCCCGCGGCCGCTTCTTCCTCTCGGCCTCCTGCGGCGGCGACTGCGGCGAAGAGCGGGCTTCGGCGGCGAGGGAACCCTGACACGCGCGCGCGCGCGTGCGAAAGAGGGAGTGGGGGTGGGTTTGCAGAGCGAGCGCGCGAGCGCGCTTCCCACCCACCCACTCATCCCCTCCCTCACCCCCACCCCCTTCCACCCGGCGTTTGGCGAGAAAGTCGGGCGCGCGCGGAGCGTCGGGAAGGTCTCGGCCGGCCGGCAGGAGGGGAGGCGGTGGCGGGGTGGGGGGTGGGGGAGATGATCCGCGTGACAGAAATGGGAAGTGGGGAGCGGTGGGAATTTCCTGAAGAAGCCGAGCTTCTCCCGTCCATTCACCGTGAGGTGGAACTTCTGGCTTGGAACCCTGCGGGTTCACACGTTCTACGGTTGCCCTGGACTGGAGAGATGCAAAGTTTGGAGAAAGCCAAGTCCCACTTTCCTACCCTCAAAGACCAAGAGAGAATAGAATAGAATAGAACAGAACAGAACAGAACAGAACAGAACAGAACAGAATAGAAGGAATGAAGAGTAGAGTAGAATAGAGTAGAGTAGAAGAATAGAATAGAATAGAATAGAAGGAATGAAGAGTAGAGTAGAATAGAAGAATAGAATAGAATAGAATAGAATAGAATAGAATAGTAGAACAGAACAGAACAGAACAGAATAGAATTCTTTTATTGGCCAAGCGTGATTGGACACACAAGGAATTTGTCTTTGGTGCATATGCTCTCAGTGTACATAAAAGAAAAGACACATTTGTCAAGAATCATAAGGTACAACACTTAATGATAGTCATAGGGTACAAATAAGCAATCAAATCATACTGGGAAACAATTAATATAAATCGTAAGGATACAAGCAACAAGTTACAGTCATACAGTCATAAGTGGGAGGAGATGGGTGATAGGAACGATGAGAAGATTAATAGTAATAGTAATGCAGCCTTAGTGAATAGTTTGACAGTGGTGAGGGAATTATGTGTTTAGCAGAGTGATGGCGTTCGGGGAAAAACTCTTCTTGTGTCTAGTTGTCTTGGTGTGCAGTGCTCTATAGCGTCATTGTGAGGGTAGGAATTGAAACAATTTATGTCCAGGATGCGAGGGGTCAGTAAATATTTTCACGGCCCTCTTTTTGAGGGTTAGGGTTAGTAGCAGTCTCTGGCAAGGCCGGCTGCTGGCCTCTCCGTCTTCAGAGTACAGGTAGCCCTCGACTTAACAACAGTTCGTTTAGTGACCATTCAAAGTGACAACGGCACCGCAAAAAGTGACTTATGGCCATTTTTTGCACTTACAACCTTTTGCAGCATCGCCGTAGTGACTGGGATCCAAATTCAGACACTTGGCAACTGATTCCTTTTTTTTCAAACATCACAATATGTAAATATAAAAAGGATTGTATATTATTTGATATTATTAATGTATTATAATGGATGTGGACGTATGTCAAAATAAAATAAAAACTGATTCCTATTTATGACGGTTGCAGTGTTCCCCGGAATCATACAATCACCTTTTGCGGCCTTCTGACAAGCGAAGTCAACGGGGAAGTCCGTTTCCCTTAACGACCATGTAAGTAACTTAACTGCAGTAATTCACTTAACAACCGGGTCATAAAATGATAAGTTAGTAACCCGGTTGTTAAGGGAATCTTGGCTTCCCCATTGAGTTTGCTTGGAAGAAGGTTGCAAAAGTTGATCAGATGACATTGGGACGCAGCAGCAGTCAGAAGTGTGAATCAGTTGCCAAGCATCTGAATTTTGATCACATGTTCATAGGGATATTGCAAAGGTCATAAGTGTGAAAAATGGTCATAAGTCACATTTTTCAGTGCTGTTGTAACTGAACAGTCACTAAAGAAACTATTGAAACGGAAGAATCACTTGTACAAGTAAAAAAAACAAGCTCAGAGGCATCTACACATTTTTTACCATATTCTGTGGACTTTGATGGTTACATATTAGTTTCTGGGTAGCAATAAGAAGTCTTTTTTTAAATAAAGTTGTTTATTTTTTCTCCATAATCATATGTGATTCAATACACATATACCTTAAAATATTACAATAAAATACATAGTTTTACATTATAATCAATCATTCAAAAATTAATATCTTATTCAACGCTTACATCATCAATCATCAGTCTGTCTGCTCTTCTCCATTATACTCCCCTCTCTCTATCTCCATCTCCTCCTACTTTCTGCAATAAGAAGTCTTGGGCCACTGCCCTCCAGATCAGGGGTCTCCAACTTGGCAACTTTAAGACTTGTGAACTTTAACTCCCAGAGTTCAATTCTGGGAATTGAAGTTCACAAGTCTTAAAGTTGCCAAGGTTGGAGACCCCTGCTCCAGATGGTTCTTCCTTGCCTTCCATAGATTTCCTGGTGGTGGTTCATCCTATGACATCTGACTCCCGGGAGGTTTTTCAAGATGAACTGGGAGCTGCCAAACATTACTACCCAATTCAGAGTTCAGCCCAAAATAATGCAATACAATACAAGATCAAATTAAAACATTGCATGTCCCCTCAAAACAGTAAATAGGACACAGTAAACTTACCTCACATCCTCCTGGGGAAAATAGCAGAAGGAAGGGCTAATAGGTATTATTCACCCATCTGAGTTACAAAGCAACCTGGAATTAAGGAGAAACTTCCTAACAGTGAGGACAATTGACCAGTGGAACAGCTTGCCTTCAGAAATCGTGGGCGCTCCATCACTGGAGGTTTTTAAGAGACTAGATCAGCGGTTCTCAACCTGGGGGTCGCGACCCCTTTGGGGGTCGAACGACCCTTTCACGGGTTGGGAGACTTCGCCCGGATGCCGCCATTTGGGTTCTTTTACCCTCTGCGCATGCGCAGAATGCTTTGCGCATGCGCAGAGGGTAAAAGAACCCAAATGGCGGCGGGACGGGCGTTGTGGCGGGCGCGGCGGCAGGGTAGGTCACGGTGTGGGCACGGGGGCGGGGGCGGGGCACGGCATTAGGAAGGTTGAGAACCTCTGGACTAGACAATCACTTGTCTGAGATGGTATAGGTCCGTGATGGCGAACCTATGGCACATGTGCCACAGGTGGCACGCAGAGCCCTCTCTGTGGGCACACGCGCTGTCGCCAGCTGCTCTTCCGCTTTTTGGTGCTCCTGCGCAGGTGTGCATGCACATGCACATGCACGTTCCGGTTTGAGCACTCAGAGCCGAAAAGGTTCGCCATCACTGGTATAGGTTCTCCTGCTTGAGTAGGGGGCTGGACTAGAAGATCTCCAAGGTCCCTTCCAGATTTCCATTCTAATATAATATAATCTAAAAGGCAGGATGAAAAATCTGATAAATAAAAATTTAGCGCAAGATAAAACTGTATAACATGTTGGTCAGAATTTCGTGGCTCTCTCACATTCTTTTTGTTTTGCAATGTGGCCTTACACCTAGGGACAGTTTGATCCAGATTAATTTTATTTACCAATGCAAAATGGACTGAAAGCACATGAAAGGCCAAAGCACCCCGTAGGGCAGTTGGCGGAGGAAAGAATGAACTTCAATGCAGAAGGAAAAAGTGGAGGGAAAAGCAGTGAGAGATTTGGGCTAATCCGTCAGTATTTTCAGCTGAATTGCTCGGATTGTCCTGGACTTTTTCAATTTGAAAATCTTTCCTTCTCTTCAACCGTGAAACTGATACAATTTTTTTTTAATCCAGTCAAACCAAAACACTCCAAGAGTGTCCAGTATGGTAACAGGTAGTCCTCGACTTACAACTGTTCATTTAGTGACCGTTCAAAGTTACAAACTCACAAAAAAGTAACTTAACGACCGTTCTTTATATTTATGACCATTGCAGGTTCTCCATGGTCACGTGTTCAAATTTCAGAAGCTTGGCGACTGACTCATATTTATGACAGTTGCAGTGTCTCGGAGTCCTTCGGGAGTTGGGCGGCATATAAGAAATACCAATAAATTATGTGATCCCCTTTTTGTGACCACCTGACCAGCAAAGTCAATGGGGAAGCCAGATTCACTTAACAACGGTGTTACCAACTTAATCACTGCAGTGATTCACTTAACAATTGAGACAAGAAAGGTGATAAAAACGTGGCATCTTAACATCTGTCACATTTAGCAACACAAATTTTGGGCTCAATTATGGTTGTAAGTCAAGGGCTACCTGTATATGCTTTGAATATAATCACATAGTGCCCATGTCCGTATTATTTGCACATACACAGAGATAATTTCATTGGCAGTTGCTGGGAAGCATAAGCGGGCCACATTGCTATTGTGTTCAAACCTAGTGTTGGCTTTCTTTCAACACATAGTTGGCTGCTATAGGAACAGAATGTTGGATTCAATAGACTTCAAAAGATCCAGCAGGATACTTCTTGCTTTCACATAAACAAAATGTGAAGTTTGCTTCTTACAGTAATGGGTCTCATTGGGTTACAATAATAAGCTGAATTCTGGATCAGAAAGGGGATGGAGTCACAAACCAATATCCTCTCCAGAATTCCCATTGGGTTCCTACTATTTTTTCTATTCTGAGCAAGCCCCAGCAAAGAAAAGAGGTCATAAACTTAATACACAATAAAAGCAAATAGCTCGTATGTTACTGCTCCTAGCTGCCATAGTTTCTTGATCATTCAGCTAATATTTAACAAGGTGGTTGATGCCAACCAAGTGGGCACAATGAATGGTTCATTTGGTAAACAGTAGACCTAGCAACAAGTGCATGGATTGTTGGAACTTGCTGGATGTTTCATAATGGATTTTGAAGGAAGGTGGGCAGAAGAAGAGGGACTAATTAGTGCCAAAGTCAAGGAAACTCTGCCTGTTTTTAGGTGTGTCACCTTTTTTGACTATATCCTACAGATACTTCTGTTCATGTTGAGCAGTCAGATCTCCAACAAGCGCCTTCTCATGGTCTTCCCTGACAGTCAATTAAGTAAGAGTTTAATCCTCATCAGCAGTGAAATGTAACCTACTGGTTCGGAAATGTGTGTGCACGTGCCACACTTTTTCGCACGTGCTTTTTCACCCTCTGTGCATGTGCAGAAGGCTTTGCGCATGCGCAGAAGGTTAAAAACAATAAAATGGTGACGTCCGGGTTGGTGGGCGGATCCTCGCACTGCCGCCGCTACCGGTTCTCCGAACCACCTGCGGCGGCCACTACCAATACACCCGTACCAGGCCGAACCGGTAGCATTTCACCCCTGATCCTCATTTGTACCCACTGTAACCTCTGAGATTAACAAACAGAGCAGTTGCTTTGGGAGCAGTATTGGTACTTGCAGGATGCTGTCTGTAGGGCCAGCACATACCGTAGAACTTCACAGGTATACATTCATACGTACACAGCAGGGGCGGGTCCCTAATTTTTTTACTACCACTTTGTGGGTGTGACTTATTTTGTGGGTGTGGCTTGCCAGCCATGTGATTGGGTGGGCGTGGCTTGCCAGCCATGCGACCGGGTGGGTGTGGCTTGCCAGTCATATATTAGTTATTTCAGAGAGATGTTACTACTATTTTTGCTATTTTATACCTTACATGAAAAGCTTTGCATACAAAGTATGTGCTACACCATGGCAACACAAAAACCTTTATATGCAGAAAATGCTATAGTTAAAAGACAAGCAAGTTTCATACAGCATTTTTGGTTTCAGTCATGGATTCCTTAGACGAAAATATTGAGGACTGTTAAAAGAACAGTATCTTTTAAAAGTCCTCAATGTTTTCGTCTAAAGAATAACAGTATAAAACTGTATAAAATTAACAGTATAAAAGGTTAAGCTTTCGGAAAACGCCCAGTTTGGGAAGCTTTGGGCAAAAGCGAAGGAAAAGTGTCAAATGCGAGCTTCTTATTATTTTCAAGCAAAGGGACGGGGAAAGACTTAATTGTCAGGTTTCTGGGCATGCGCAGAAGACATTTTTTAAAAATATTTATTTATTTTTAAAAATGGTGGTGCCCAGGCATTGGCAACCGACCGCACCGGTACTGTGACGTCACCAGCGGGCCGCTACCAGTGCTATAGAGTGGACCGCACTGGTAGGAACCCACCACTGGTACACAGGAGCATTAGAAGCAGCATGGCTCCCTAAGTTGGTTCAGTATTTTGCAAATTATCCTGAGCAGAGAAATGTGTATAGGGAAGTCAAAGTTGAAAGACATCCAACGGTTACATACTGCATCCAAATTAATCCTTGGCGATAACGGGATGTAATTTGTCATTGCTTTCCAAATACAAGTGTCTAATTTGTAGAATGTCTAATTTGAAGAAAGGCTCCCCTTGTGGCGAAGGTATTCCCGAAACCCCAATTCATGTCTTGTCATATTGCTCCTATTACAAAGATGTCCAGTGTACTTAATCACACACAACTCATCGGGTTTCCAAGTCGCCCAGATCCATTTTATTTACAGCTGCTACTATCCAATCAACATGATTTCTCCTAACCTGAATAGGCTTTCTTTTATCATTTGTAAAATACATCACACAGTTATAAGTATTGGGCTTTTCGTGTTGCTTCGCACTTTGTTTTATTTCTGAGATGGTTGGTCTGTGGCTGTAATAAAGTCAGCTTTCATTGTTTTCTACTAGGGCGTAGTTTTTAATCCCCCAATGTAGCCTACAGACCAGAGGACCCTACCTAAGAACTGACTAGCTTTTTTCCAAGATCAACCCTCTTGCTAGTTGCTATCACCTACTTTGATATCCTTGTGAGCAAGTGTCAGCTCAAAATAGCAATAGCACTTAGACTTATATACTGCTTTACGGTGCTTTACAGCCCCCTCTAAGCGGTTTACAGAGTCAACATATTGCCCCCAACAATCTGGGTCCTCATTTTAGCCACCTCAGCAGGGTGGAAGGCTGAGTCAACCTTGATGAGACTCAAACTGCTGGCGGCCGGCAGTCAGCAGATGTACAAAAGGAGCTTGTGGATTAAAAATAACTTCCGTTCTTAAATAAGATACAAGTGCCATTTCCCAGATACCCAAGGAACTGAAACCTATCCCCGTTTTCTTACATAACAGGGACAGTGAAAAGATGTTAACGAGATTCGCTTCCTGTGCTATAAATAATGTAAGGATGATTATAGCTATTGCCAGCATGCCTTTTTATGTACATGATTAAGAGCTCTTATTCATTTGACCTGCCTTTGGTTCATTTCACAGAGAGCTAATCAGAAAGCCAGAGGGTTAAGGATTATTTACGGTTTAACCTGTTAGATGTCGGGCTGGAGGATCTGTGCCTGATCTCTGTAGGCTAAGCTGCATGTGGTCCAACCAACTTGGGTGGAGAGGATGTTGCCTGATTTCCCTTAAAGAAGAAATGAGGAAGTTGTGGCCTTTTCTGTGGTGTAGAACAGCCGCTCCAGACAACATGGAAAAGGATGCGATCAAGAATTCTGACTCAGCAACATTTGGATGGAGAGAGCCTCCTTGATGTGCTTTATACTGTGTTTCCCCGAAAATAAGACATCCCCAGAAAATAAACCCTCCCTGAAAATATTTAAACGCATGCGTAGCCGGTCCCCGACGTTTCCTCTGGTTAGGGTTAGGGAGACAGAGCTGGAAATAAGGTAAGATGGCAAGAGGAGCCCCGTTTTGCTCCATGAGCCCCAAAATAATAAGACCTCCCCAAAAATAAGGCCAAGCACTTATTTCGGGGTTCAAAAAAATATAAGACAGGGTCTTATTTTCAGGGAAACATGGTATCCATCAGGGTCCTTTAATTATTACTTAAAGATTTAAATCCTGTTTTTTCTTCAGGAACACAATATATAGAGAGCCAGTTTGGTCTAGAAAGGCTAGAAAGTGAGGTACTATGAGTTCAAGTCCCACCCTAGTCATGAAGACCAGCTGGGTGACTTTGGGCCAGTCACTTTCTCTCAGCCCCACCTCATATTTTCCTCCTGTAAGGAAAATAGGAGGAGGAAGGTGTGCTGGGTATATTCACTGTCTTATTGCAGAAATAATAAAGGAAGGATACAAATAAACGAATGAATAAATAAATATACTACTCCATTCTCCATGATAACCCAATGGCTGTATAGGTTCGGCTGATAAATCAACTGTCCCTATAGAAGAAAATAATCTGGCTTTGGCAACTAAGTCACAAATAATCTCAAAATTAGATATGGTTATGCCCTCCTTTTAGGGTGACTCAAAAAGTCAATCCAGATATTAATCTGAAAAATTAGCTTCTTCTGTAACGGGCGGGTTCCTAATTTTTTTACTACCACTCTGTGGGCGTGGCTTATTTTGTGGGTGTGGCTTGCCAGACATGTGACTGGGTGGGCGTGGCTTCTCGGACTGCTGAAGGGAGAGGAACTGAGATAGGTCCTGCCGCCCATTCCCTCTCCCCTCAGCAGCTCGAGAAGCCTCAAACGTGCGAAAATGCCTAGGATCATAACCGCGCGTTCGTGGCTTCTCGGACTGCTGAAGGGAGGGGAATGGAGATAGCTCCTGCCGCCCGTTCTTTCACTGTCTCACACGCTCCCTCAGCCATCCTCCCCTGCTTGGATTCACTGTGGCGTAGGAAGGCAGCGCATGAGCAGTGCCGGAAACTCGGATTCTGGGCATGCGCAGAAGAAATTTTTAAAAAAATAAATAATTTTTTTTTCAAAAAAATGGCGGCACCCAGGCACCGGCAAACGACCGCACCGGTATTGTGACATCACCAGCGGGCTGCTACCGGTGCTATAGAGTGGACCGCACTGGTAGGAACCCACCACTGTTCTGTAAGCCCCATCTAACATGTTTGTTAAAACGTTATTTGATTGGCACTTGCTGTCAGGTTCCAATTAAGGCACCCATTAATCCAATCAATTTCAGGCTTGACATTTGCCTTGTAACGCAATCCAGAATGCTCAGAGTCAAGTATAAAGTCTCGTGTACGTTAAAACTGAAGTAGTGAACACAGGACCATCTTTTCTTACAGTTCTCCCCAGCGATAGACACTTTCCATGCGTCCTGCTGTTGCTATCTTGACACCTACCGTTAATTCCACTTTCTTCATGCCGATCCCATGTAGTGGAAAAAATTGCCTTTGGGGACTGTCCACAAGAAGAGTCCATAAGGTCAAGATGATGGCTGCAATCGTATGACTCCAATCATCATGAGCAAGTTGCAGCCAGCATCTTAACGTTTTTGGATGTCTTCAAACTTCTCTGCTGTCTTTAGACTTGAAGGAGTTTAGGACACTGTTTCTCAGTCTTGGCAACTTTTAAGATATGTGGATTTCTGGGGAATTCTGTGAGTTAAAGTCAACATATCTTAAAGTTGCTAAGGTTGGGGGAAAAAAACTGGTTAGGAAAAGGTTCAGCGTATAATTATTTAACGAAGCCTGTTAATTGTTTCAAAAGTCTTTCAATGTACTAGGACAGTGATGGCGAACCTTTTTTCCCTCGGGTGCCGAAAGTGTGTACGTGCGCGCGCTAGCGGGCATGCACGTGCCCACACCCATAATTCAATGCCCCTGCACGCGCCCTGCCCCCCTGCGCATGCACTCACGATCCCCCACGTGCTGCCCTGCCCCTGCACATGTGTGCGCAACCCCCCTGTGCTCCCCCACACATGCGTGCATGACCCCCCTGCCCCATTTTGGGCCTAGCAGGCCTCCCTGAAGCCTACGGAGGCCGGAAACGGCCCGTTTCCCAACTTCCGGTGGGTCTTCCGGAGGCCCTCCGGAAGCCGAAAATGCTCTCCCAGAGCCTCCGCGTGAGCCCTGTACTTACCTGACATCCAAAATGGGCCGCATGGAGACTCCTGGGAGGGGAAGGGTGACGTGGGCGGGGCCAGCCGAAAATCAGCTGGCCTGCGCACGCATGTGTGCTGGAGCTGAACTAGGGCAACGGCTCGCGTGCCCGCATATATGGCTCCACGTGCCACCTGTGGCACGCGTGCCATAGATTCGCCATCACGGTACTAGGATGTTATCTCAATAAGGTTTTTAAATTATTTGAATGGTACTTACGCCATTTCCATTTTATTTCTGTGAACTGCTATGAGCCATTAAGGGAATGGGCAGTATAAAAAATATCTATTTTTTTAAAAAGTAACAATCAGGATTCAATTATCAAAATGCTATAATTTTATATGCAGCATTTTTAATAAACATAATAGGTAAGCGGTTTTTTTTTAAGAAATAGGCATGGTTTTAATATGCATTAGGATTTTATTTTATTTTTATTTTTCTACACGAAAGGGAGAATTGTATTCTGGCATACATGGAAAATGGAAAGTTTTCAAGCTGCAACCTTCATTTTTATCCTCTAATGTGTCGGTGAGGATTATCCAGGTAAGATTCATAAACTGTCTGAAGATCATAAAGTTCTATAAGTGTTAAGCATTATTTTTAAATATGATCAACATACAGTATATTGCTGACTAGAGGTCCTTTATTATTTCTTTAAAAATACAGGTTTTGGCAGATTGTGAGCCAATCCTCTCTTGAAGCAGATATTAAGATTTTCTGGTTTGCATGCTTACTGTCTAGATTTGCAAAAATGTGTAGTATTATAGGGATTTCTTTTTACCGATAATCCCGGAACCAGTATACCTAACCAGTGAAGTGAGCACTCTTGTATCTTCATGATTCAGTAGATATGCAAAGCCACGTTAGAGAAAATGAATCCTGAAGAGCAGTAAGAAAAATCTCTGCTATGGAAAAAAAAGTGGATTTACACACTTTATGGTGGCTGTATTAGTTATGCAGGAAACCTGTAAATGCTTGATTTGCCTAAACATTCAAAATTGTATTAATACAGATCACGGGCGGGTTCCTAATTTTTTTACTACCACTCTGTGGGCGTGGCTTATTTTGTGGGTGTGGCTTGCCAGCCATGTCACCGGGTGGGTGTGAGCCTCAGGAGCTTAGCAGCGGCCGGAGAAGCGGGGGGGGGCATTGCCCACCCGCAACGCAGCCCCCCGCAGTGGGAGCAGCAAGACCGTGGCAGCGGTTCTTCTAGGAGGCTCTGTCCGGCCTGAATGCTTCTCCCCATTCAATAATCCTAGGCTCCTGCCGCCCGTTCCCCCTCCCCTCAGCAGCTCAAGAAGCCTTGAACGTGCGAAAATGCCTAGGATCATCACCGCACATTCATGGCTTCTCAGGCTGCTGAAGGGAGGGGAATGGAGATACAGTAGCTCCTGCCACCCGTTCTTTCAGCGTCTCATGCACTCCCTCAGCCATCCTCCCCTGCTTGGACTCACTGTGGGGTAGGAAGGCAGCGGATGCGCAGTGCCGGAAGCTTGGCTTCTGGGCATGTGCAGAAGAAAATTTAAAAAAATAAAATAAAATAAAATTGGCAACCGACTGCACCGGTACTGTGATGTCACCAGTGGGCCGCTACCGGTGCTATAGAGTGGACCGCACTGGTAGGAACCCACCACTGATACAGATGCATAAAGTGTGTTACAGCAACGGTCCTTTAATTTGGAAGTCAACCTATCTTAAGTCTACATCGGGACATGACTGGCTGGGGAATGTTGGGAATTGAAGTCCACAGGACTTAAAATCGTCAAGGTTGGACACCCTGGAGAGGGGACAAATTCAATCTGAAATGCATTGAGCCTCGACTGCCAACACATCAAAACAAACTAACCCTAGTGAAATTTCCTCTTTGGTTGGTGTTGCTGTTCCTTCCTGTTTAGGTTTGCAAAGCTACTCCGAAACTAATTGGCTGCACTGAAACCTGCACATTCTAGAAGCCTTTACCAACTAACCAGAGGAACTGGTTGCCTTCAGAAGTTGTGAGTGCTCTATCACTGGAGATTTTTAAGAAGAGATTGGACAGCAATTTGCCCAGAATGGTGTAGAGTCTACTGCTTGTGCAGGGGGTTGGACTAGAAGACCTCTAACATCCCTTCCAAGTCTGCTATTATGTTCTTCTGTTACCAGGTAAGATAATGAAAAACAGTAAGTGAAAACATTCTCTCTTTTTTTTTTCAAGCCACTGAACTCTTAGAGCAAGCTGTGTTGGGATTTACCAGAGGAAGGAGGATATGGAGGAAATGTATTGACTACAACATTTCCTAGAGTTATGGCTCCATAACTCTATTGTGTTGTATCCACTATGGCTTTGAAAATAAATTTAAAGGAAATTAAGTCATAGCTTCCCAACCATTTGTGTACTTTGGTCCACATTCTTAGGGCAGCTCCTGGGTTTCTGACTGAATATTCCATGATGATGAAAGAGAACTGCAAATTTTATCCTTTGGAGCTATTTTCTCTCCCCTGTTCCATTGGCACCATATTCTTTCATTATAGGACTTGCAGAAAGTTAGAAACTCTGGAGTTAATGTGGCATTTTCTTCGCACTAGGTAGGCAAAAGTTGATGTGATTTGCTCTCTTTTTACAGAATAGCAGAGTTGGAAGGGACCTGGATATAGGAAACCCTTTATCATTTCAGACAAATAGTTGTCCAATCCCTTCTTAAAAACTCACAACTTCTGGAGGCAAGTCGTTCCACTGATTAATTGTTCTCACTATCAGGAAATTTCTTCTCATTTCTAGGTTGGTTCTCTCTTTGATTAGTTTACATCCGTTGCTTCTTGTCTTGCCTTCAGGTGCTTTGGAGAATATGTTGGTCCCTTTTCTTTGTGGCAGCCCCTTACATATTGGAACATTGCTATCATGTCACCCCTAGTCCTTCTTTTCCTTAAACTAGACATATCCAATCCCTGCAACTCAGGGGTGGGTTCTAATTTACCTCGCTGCCGGTTCGCTTCCTCCCGCGCCGCGTGGCTGCGCCTTGTGGCACAGCCATGCACAGTGCCAAAAAATAAAAAAATTCCCCCCAAAAAGCCAAAAACAAGATGGTACCGGAAACTCGGCTTCTGCGCATGCGCAGAAGAAGAAAAAACACAGAAAAAAAAATTCAAAAAAAAATTCAAAAAAAATTCAAAAAAGTTGGCGGCGTCCACGGACAGAACTGGTTCCGTGATGTCATCATGATGTCACCAGTGGGTTGCTACCGGTTCGTGCGAACCGGTCCGAACCGGGAGGAACCCACCTCTGCTGCAACTGTTCTTCACATGTTTTAATTCAAGAACTTTTTAAGAACTTTTAATTAAATTTTAGCCTCTAGTCCCCTAATCATCTTTGTTGCTCTTCTCTGCACTCTTTCTCCGTGTATAGCCACCATCTCCCAGAATCTGTGGATCAATAATGGAACATGCTGCTGGGAAGAAATAGTGCTCATTTCATGTTTGCAGCTAGCACACTGGACAACTGATAGTTAGATTGGCAAGTCTGCCCTGTACAGAGGCTCAATGTTTTCTAGCAAAGCAAGCCCAATGCCCATCAATGAAAAGGGGTCAGGAAGATCAAAGTGTGGTGGCATTATTGAAGGAAAAGAACGAAGGAAGTGTGTGGTTTAGTAATTCTGTCCATGCAATGCTTCTTAAACCCTCATTTAGTTGAACTTCTTTAGTTGGAGATCTGAAATCAAATAAAGACAGCTTCAATACGTTGCTTTGACGTCATCTGCAGGCTGTAAGAATCAATGAGGAAGACCAGAATACCTGGGGGTTTAATCGTTAATGAGGGACTTATTTTACGTCATTTCTGATGGTAGGTACTTGCCTGAAAATCTATAGAATATGTGCGTTTAGAAGTTACAAATGACTAGAAAGCCACTGGGATGATCTGTTCCACATGATTGCTTTTAATCTTCTCAGTGAGTATAAGAAGAGAAAATGCAATTTTAAATGAATTTCTTAGGCATTAAGACCAAATTGAATTTCCTTAGATTCAGTACTAAAGGAGAACTGCGTAACTCTTCTACCTATCTGAATTTTGGCACTCCCCATTATAATCAAGGGTGCATAACAGGCAGCTGTTTTTTTCTTCAGATACAACCGGTTTTTCTGTTGAGCAATTGCAGTTAATAAATTATTTTACTTCCTCATATAATACCAAAACCCTGTGGAGAAAATCCTTGTGACTCTAACAAAGCAACATTCAGTGTTTTGCGTGAAAACACAGTGCTTAGCAGCGCTGAAGCGTTTTGATTCTGTACAACTTCTTATTCCAATCCTTGGTGGGAATGATTTCAATACGGTCAATCCGTTCGAACACATATTTCTTGCAAAGCAATTAAATTATAAACATATTCCAATTTTTGAAGCTGCATAATGCTAAGAGCAAAGGTTTTACCTGCTGATTTAAGTCAATGTACTGAATCTGCAGCTTTTCATCCAACTAAACATTATGTGCCGTTCCTAAAATACTTTTAATACCCTCCTACTGGTTATCAATTATAGTTCTTTTCCATCAACAGCATTAGTGGGTCCCCAGTTTAACTGTTTTCTAAAAATCCCTTCATAAAAAGAACAGCTCAGAATTGTTATATTTTTTAAACAGTGTCTTATTCAGACTGCTTCATCTGTGTTATATACAGTATTATTATCTTGTAAATACCAGTATGTAGATGCAGGGGTGGGCTGCTGGGGATTCGCAGGGGTTCGGGAGAACCTCTAGCTAAGATTCTGTGCAGTTTGGAGAACCGCCAAATCCCACTCCTGGCTAGCCCCGCCTGTCTCGTCCCTCCCAGGAGTTCCCATATGGCCCATTTTGGATGCAGGTAAGTGCAGGGCGTGCGCAGAGGCTCGGGGAGGGGGAAAAATGAGCCTACTGGAAGTTCGGGAAGGCCGGAAACGGGCCTGTTTCCGCCTCCAGAGGGCCTCCAGAGCCTGGGGAGGCTGTTTTCGTCCTCCCAGAGGCTCGAGGAAAACCTCCAGAGCCCGGGGGGCAAAAATGCTCCCCGCCGTGTTGCAGGAGGCTGACTAGGCCACGCCCGCCATGGCCACACTCACCCAGCAACTGGGAAGAGAACCCCTTGCTAAAATTTTTGAAGCTCACCCCTGTGTAGATGTAATATTTGTACACATATCACTCACCCTTCCGAGGTGGCTCCAGGTAAAGGCAATGGGGAAGTGAGGTTTTGGCCAGGGATGATGGATCAAGGGGTTGAGGCAGTTTAATAAGGGAGAGGAAAGATGGATCAGAAGGTCTGACTGCCCCACTATAATGGCCTTTGTGCCAGGCAAGAAATGGGGAATGGGTGGGTGGATGGGTGTGTGGGTGGATGGATGGATTCCACACAAGGGGAGAACAGTAGTGAAAGCAACATACAAACAGACAAAAAAACAACCAAAGGAAAGAAATAACTCTCTGCTCACTAAGAATGGGGAGAGAAAACATTTGGGCAGCTTTTAGTGGTTTTCCTGGATTATACATTAGTCAAACTATTTTAAAAAATAGTGCCTCTTGACCTGCAATAAAACCAAATATGCATAGTTAAATTAAATTAAACAAAATTCAGTCAGGTAAATAGCCAAAGTGAAGTAGCTGTTCCACAGGAATATTTTTTTTTATTTAATAAATGTTTGCTTAATGACATACCATACTACTAGTAGTACTATCATTGCACTACCATCTTATACCATAACATTACATAATACGTGTTTTTTTTCTGAATTATTCATTCATTAGGGACTTCTAGATCAATGTAGGAAAAGGTTTCAGGGTTGGTCTATAGGCATGTCCTCATGCTACCTTCCTAACCATTAATGTTTGTGGTGTGGCCCTCTCTTCTATTCTAATGAGTCTTCCTGTATGGCTGAGAGGTTGTCCCAACGAAACCGTTGGGTGAGATCATCCGCAGGCATGGGGTGTGTTTCCATCAGTACGCTGACGACACCCAGCTGTACATCACCACCCCGTCTGACTTCAGGGAGGCAGTTGATGTAATGTGCCGATGCCTGGACGACGTTAAGATCTGGATGGGGAGGAACAGACTCAGACTTAATCCCGACAAGACGGAGTGGCTGTGGATAATGCCTCCTAAGGACCATGATAACTGTCCCTCCTTGGTCTTTGAGGGTGCGAAACTGACTCCCTCAGACCAGGTCCGCAACTTGGGGGTCCTCCTAGATCCACAGCTAAAATTAGATCATCACCTTTCTGCTGTGGCTAGGGGGGCCTTTGCACAGGTTCGCCTGGTGCACCAGCTGCGGCCATATCTGGAGAAGGAGGCTTTACTCACGGTCACTCATGCCCTTGTCACCTCGCGTTTGGACTACTGCAATGCGCTCTACATGGGGCTACCCTTGAAGAGTATCCGGAGACTTCAGTTGGTGCAAAATGCGGCTGCGCGTGCTGTGGTGGGTGTGCCGAGGTACACCCACGTGACACCGATTTTCCGCCAGCTGCATTGGTTGCCCATCGGTCTCCGGGTCCAATTCAAGGTGTTGATCACCATCTTTAAAGCCCTTCATGGCTTAGGACCAGGATATCTCCGGGACCGCATTCTGCCGCATACTTCCCTCCGACCGGTTAGGGCCCACAGAGTTGGCCTCCTCCGGGTCCCGTCGGCCAAGCAATGCCGGCTGGCGGGCCCCAGGGGGAGGGCCTTCTCTGTGGCTGGCCCCGTGCTCTGGAACCAACTCCCCCCGGAGACCCGAACCATCCCCACTCTGCTGGCCTTCCGAAAGGCCGTTAAGACATGGCTCTTCCTGCAGGTGGGGGGGACAGCTTAACCACTTGAGCTTACCCCCAAGTATGTATGTGGTTGAATGGATGGATGTTGTTGTTGCTTTTATACTGCCTTTTTAAATTTTGTACCGTTTTTTTAAATTGTTGAAATTTTGTTCATTCTTGTATCTCTTATGTTGTACGCCGCCCTGAGTCCTTCGGGAGTTGGGCGGCATATAAGAATAACAAAATAAAATAAATAAATAAATAACGTAGAGGTCATAAATCATAACAGCTTTTCTAGATCAGTTGGATCTACCAGGATCACCCAGAATGGATGGATTCATGAACTTCTAAACTAGTGTTCCTCAGCCTTGGTCACTTGAAGGTGTGCAAGATGTAAACATCAGTCCTGCCTCCCATCCGTCCATTACACAAGCTGAATGCAATTGTTAATGCAATTCACTCTGTTGTCATATATTTCTTTCTTAATATGGTCCTTTTTCTAACAATGTTGGAAGGTTAATAGAGTTCAAATTCTTATAAAATGTGCTTCTTTAATTATATCCTTTATTTGGCACTAGGAATTATGAACCTAATTATATGAAGAAATGGATTGAAAAGGCATGACTCATGTTCTAGTATTATGAAAGCTGACTAGTTGATCCATAAAAGTCACAAAGGAGTACAAAAATATTAATTATGTTGTCTGAAATTGACTGGCCCCATTCTTTAAACAGCCGAGTTACCCTGTACATTTATTTCTGAAATAATAAAATTTTAAGCACCAGAAAAGATACATTAATATTTATAATAAGAATGGCATTAAAGAGGTTTATTCAATCAATCTTTTGCAAAACGTAGACTTTTGTATATGTCCCAGTAGCATTTGAGGTCAAAGCAGTATTATTTAATTTCATTCACACACTGTGCCTCCACATCATATATCTCCCGGCAAATTACAGTCATAAACCCATCACACAAATTACACACACACACAACAAATTCAACAGACAATTTAGATACATAGGAAACTTTATAAAATGCAGTGAGCAACATCAATTCTCAGAAGCACATTGGCACATCATCTCGGCAGCTTTTTGAAGAATTACCAGTGAGGGGTACCTGCCTGATCTGTGGAGAGAAATAATTCCATAAAATGGAGACCAACATAGCAGTGGTGGGTTCCTACCAGTGCAGTCCACTCTATAGCACCGGTAGCGGCCTGCTGGTGATTCACAGTACCGGGGCGGTCGGTTGCCGGTGCCTGGGCACCGCCATTAAAAAAATTTTTTTTTATTTTTTATTTAAAAAAATTCTTTTGCGCATGCCCAGAAGTCAAGCTTCCGGCACTGTGCATGCGCTGCCTTCCTATCCCACAGTGAGTCCAAGCAGGGGAGGATGGCTGAGGGAGCGCGTGAGACGCTGAAAGAACGGGCGGCAGGATCTATCTCAGTTCCCTTCCCTTCAGCAGTCTGATTAGCCAACAACGCGCGGTGATGATCCCAGGCATTTTCGCACGTTCGAGGCTTCTCGAGCTGCTGAGGGGAGGGGGAATGGGTGGCAGGAGCCTAGGATCATCGAATGGGGAGAAGCATTCAGGTCGGACGGAACCTCCTAGAAGAACCGCTGCCGTGGTCTTGCTGCTCCCGCTGCGGGGGGCTGCGTTGCGGGTGGGCAATGCCCCCCTCCTGCTTCTCCAGCCGCTGCCAAGCTCCTGAGACCCATGCCCACCCGGACACATGGCTGGCAAGCCACACCCACAAAATAAGCCACGCCCACAGAGTGGTAGTAAAAAAAATAGGAACCCGCCCCTGCAACATAGGGAAGCACTGTTTCTGAATCCCCACAGATTTTCCTTTGAATATATAATAAATAAATAATCATTTGTCTGCCTGCCCACTGTGGGGAAAAAAACCGCATTCTTGTCTTCACCAGCTCAGCAATCCTCAAAGGAAAGGAAATGAGAAAAAACTCCATTCTCAAAAGGGCTGCTTTTGTTTGAAGCTCAAACAAATCTGTAGCAATAAATAGTAAATAATACTCAAGATTAAAAAAACAAACAAACACAAGTTTCTCGTATTATCAACCTAAGTCTAATAACGTCCATCCCTTTTGGAACATTCTTTAAGAGGTTCATTGAGCCCAAAGTGATGTTTTCTGATTCAGGGAATTTTCTTAAGAAAATACATATAATGTAGTTATGAATGCAGTCATGAAAATATATGTAGCATCAGAGGTGGGATTCAGCAGGTTCTGACCAGTTCTGGAAAACCGGTAGCGGAAATTTTGAGTAGTTCGGAGAACCCGTAAATACCACCTCTGACTGGCCCCGCCCCCATCTATTCTCTGCCTCCCGAGTCCCAGCTGATCGGGAGAAAATGGGGATTTTACAGTATCCTTCCCCTGGAGTGGGGTGGGAATGGGGATTTTACAGTATCCTTCCCCTGCCATGCCCACCAAGCCATGGCATGCCCATCAAGCCACGCCCACAGAACCGGTAGTAAAAAAATTGAATCCCACCACTGATGTAGCTAATGAGCAAAAGAAGGGGAGGAAAGACTAGAAAGATATTTTGAAGAATTTGGATTTTGAAGATTTAAGTTCAACTTAATTAACTTGATAATCAAAATTCAGATGGGTCCAGCTAGATGCTGAACTTCTGAAATTAACGTATTCAAAGTTTAGCACAACCCTTTTCATCTGGACATCGTATAGCCCCCTGAAACACCAACAATATTTCAAGGGGGCCACAGGTGAAAAACATGCAACAGGCTTCAGCACGTGCCAAGCAAATACACTTGTTGGCACCAGAAAACATACCAGTTGCTATCCCATATCCATATCTGGTAATGGGACCTGGACAGAAGGACGACAAAAAAAAAACTAGGTCAGGCAGCAGCCCCGGGTGAAAAAGATTGAGAAACACTGTCCTAACCAGTCAAACGGTCCAACTTAGTTGCCCACAAATTAGGAGCCCCTTTTTAGCATTGAAGGCACGTAATGTATTTCTTCAAAGCTGTTTGTTGATTTGGCTAATGACTTTGTAGCAGGGGTGGGTTCAGACAGGTTCCAACAGGTTCTCCCGAACCGGTAGCGACCCGCTGGTGATGTCATGATGACGTCACTGAACCAGATCAGTCGGTGCCGGTCCGTGGACGCCGCCATCTTTTTTTAATTTTTAAAAAAAAATTAATTTTTTTTCCTTCTGAGCATGCTCAGAAGCCGAGTTCTGGCACTGTGCATGCGGTCCCCATCTTTTTTTCTGCTTAGTTTTTTTTTCTGGATTTTTCATTACTGCGCATGCGCGCACCCACGTGGCACGCCCATGCGGCGAGGAAGAGAGGGAGTGAACCAGCAGCGAGATAAGTTGGAACTCACCTCTGCTTTGTAGGCATGGTTTGAGAGGCTTCAGAACAATATTGTGTGATGTTCTTGTGGCATCTGTCATTAGTCATTTGCTGATAGCTCATATGTGAAGGGACGGACCTTTGGAGTCCTTGTGCTATTGCTTTCAGGGAAGAGGTGGAGACCACATAGGAAGGTCCCATCTCATTCTTATTGGGCTACTTTCCAATATCGGGGCATATCCATCTGCCAAAGATCCTTCTATACAGTCCTTGACTTACAACAGTTCATTTAGTGTCTGTTTGAAATTACAACGGCACTGAAAAAATGTAACTTATGACTGTTTTCCACACTTACGACCACTGCAGCATCCCCGTGGTCAGGTGATTAAAATTCGGGCACCTGACAACTGACTCATACTGATTGATGGCAGACTCTCCCTCCCCCTCTCTTGCTCTCTGCTCTCCAGCCATCCATCTCTTTGGTTATGATATTGATGTATTTATTCTCTTTGTGTTCCTTTGCCATTGTTTATTTCATTCTATTATTTTACTTCTATTCTGTTTACCCCTTTTATTTTTTTCCTTTTTATTATTATAAGCTGCATGCAGTGGACTTATGATGAGATAGGCAGCAAATGAATTTAATAAATAAATAAATGTGCCTGAGGATATGTCATGCTCCTTCAATATAACTACCGGTAGTCAGAGATGAGTTCCTCCCGGTTCGGACAGGTTCGCCCGAACCAGTAGCAAACTACTGGTGACGTCACGATGACGTCACAGAACCCTTTCGGTCTGTGCCGGTCCGTGGGCGCAGCCATTTTTGGGGGGGGGATTTTTTTTGGGGGGGGGTATTTATTTTTTGAATTTTTCCTAGTTTTTTTTTCTTCTGCGCATGCGCAGAAGCCAAGTTTCCGGCACTGCACATGCATCACCATATTGTTTTTGGCTTTTTGGGGGGGGTTGGATTTTTCGGCACTGCGCATGCCATAAGGCGCGGGAGGAAGTGAACCAGCAACAAGTTAAGTTAGAACCCACCCCTGCTGGTAGTATATAAAAGAGGAGCATTTGATTAGTTAAAGAGTAGAAGATTATCCCCTTAAGGAAAGACGGTAGCTATTCATCCAAATTTTAGTAACAAACCTCTGGTTTACACAGGCTTTTCCATCTTTAAACATTCACTTTTCAGAAAAAGGAAACAAAATCCTCTTTGGATGTTAAAAGAAAAGCTATTTCAAAAAGGCCTTTGCCACTTATTGACTTGCCAACGTGCTCTGAATACCAGAAAGGAATTATACAAGAATGTTTTATAAGAACCCTACAGGGCTAGATGGTAATCTCTGGAGAGAGAGCAGAATAAAAGCGTCTTTTTATCCAGCATTCACCTGGAGAACCAACAGCTTTCCAAACTCGCCACCTTTCCTGCTTTTGCTGCAGCCATTTAAATTTTTCATCTCCTGAGTCCTGCGGGGCTTAGTACACTATAGCAGCCAAAGATCTCTTAGTTCACAGGGGATTGTAGGCATTTGTTTTTAAGAAAGAAAGAAAAAAAGAGAAAGAAAAAAAGAAAGAAGAAAGAAAGAAGAAAAAGAAGGAAGGAAGAAGGAAGGAAGGAAGGAAGGAAGGAAGAAAAAGAAAGAAAGAAAGAAAGAAGAAAGAAAGAAAGAGTAAGAATTAAAGAAGAAAGAAGAAAGAAGAAAGAAAGAAAGAAAGAAAGAAAGAAAGAAAGAAAGAAAGAAAGAAAGAAAGAAAGAAAGAAAGAAAGAAAGAAAGCAATAGCACTATAGCAATAGCACTTAGACTTATATACCGCTTCATAGTGCTTTACAGCCCTCTCTAAGCGGTTTACAGAGTTCAGCATATTGCCCCCAACAATCTGGGTCCTCATTTTACCGACCTCAGAAGGATGGAAGGATGAGTCAACCCTGAGCCGGTGAGATTTGAACTGCTGAACTGCAGTGCTGCACTTTAACCACTGCACCACCTCGGCTCAAGATAGCAAGCTTGATTAGACATCACAACGTCTTGCCTTAACCCGGTGGACAGAACAGAAGGAGAGCTACTTCCCCAGAGTGAAAAGCAGACCCTGAGAAGAGAGAGTAGGATGAATAATTCCTTAGACAAAGTGGTGCCAACAGAATATTAAGAAATATGTGTACAGAAAGGAATCATGACTGAAGTTCCTGCTCCCAAATTATAGAGAGTTTTGTAGATTTTAACCCATCCTTCCAAATTGGGCTTGAAAACAAATGGGGACCTGGTAAAGCTTTTTGAACAATGAACAATATTGCAATGTCATCCTTGGGGCAAATTACTGCAATTAACCAGATGTTTTGTACTGCATCCATTGAAGCATCTTATCAGTCTTCCAAAGCAAATTCATACAGAGTTCCAACAGAATAACAGAGTTGGAAGAGACCTTGGAGGTCTTCTAGTCCAACTCCCTGCTCAAGCAGGGAACCCTATACAATTTCAGACAAATGGTTGTCTAATCTCTTCTTTAAAATCTCCAGTGTTGGAGCACCCACAACTTCTGGAGGCAACTCATTCCACTGATTAATTGTTCTAACTGTCTCCTTATTTCCCGGTTGGATCTCTCCTTGTTCAGTTTCCATCCATTATTCCTTGTCATGTATGGATTGGAGGGGAAACCAGAAGCCATACCACAGCTGCATCATTAGCCACTTTAAACCCCTTCAATCCATACATGAAGCAAACTGACACCCTCCATGAAGATGTGGCACAACCACGAACAGGAAGCCAATCAACAGCAACGCAGCTCACCAGCTCAAATCCCCCTGCAACTCAGACTAACCCGAGCACAACCAAGCCCCCACCTAAACAGAACACCCCCCCAGCCAATCAGAGCACAGCCAAGCCCCCACCCAATCAGAACACACCTCCACCCAATCAGAACACACCCAAGCTCCCACCCTATCAGCTCAAACCCCCAGTGGCAGTTAAAAGGAAGAAACAGCTTCAATCTCACATTGCTCCTAGAAGCAGGAAGCCGAAGACACCAGCCTGATTATGACAAATGAGACTTCGTCGAAACATTGCCAAGACACTTCCAATTTCACGTGGGAGAAAACTCGAATAACCAAAGACCTACGTGTGTGTGTGTGTGTGTATGTGTGTAGCATTTTAGACTATTATAGATCTATTTCGAGCTACTTAGCTCTCGTCAGATAGCCATAACCTTACTGGGATTTGAACCTGGGCTGCCTGCCTTGTACGGCAGCAGCTTGGCCATTAGGCCACAGGCTCTATTCCCTAACAGCTCTTCACCAGGATATATATATATATATATATATATATATATATATATATATATATATATATATATATATATATATATATATATATATATATATATATATATATATATATATATATATATATATATATATATATATTGATTAGTATTGAATATTAAGAATGAGCATTAATGTATATTAATATTGAACATTAATTGGGATTATAGCAGGCCAAATTAAGGAAAAGACGAAAAAGCAATACCTGTTTAAAATATAGGAGAAAGAGGAAATTCAATATACCATTGGAGATGTCCACCAGAACACCTCTTTGTGGCCAGGGTGTGGCTTGCACAGGCTGTAACAGCTTTAATGCATGAGTTACTCAGACCAGATACACAGATAGGGTTCATTGTGGCCAACTCACCATGGCCAATTTACCACAGCCACCTTGCTGCAAGACAACTCACCACAGGACAATTCGATGCTATTGTTAGATTGGTGGATTCAGCACAGGAGACCGACTTGACAAACAGCTCTTTATTGCAATAGAAGTACAACCAGCAAAGCACATTCAGAGAGGCCTCCTATTTATAGGAGCTGACAGTAACAATTGTAACTAAACCATTTTGAAATAACCAATGAGGGTCCAGCCTGTTCTCTTCAGTATTGCTGGACCTGAGTGAAAACTTCCAGCTCTAGTCAGAACATAACAGCTATATTAATTGTTTCATTCAGGTACTTTTATTTTGGGGGGATCACGTTTTCATCGAAATTATTGTAACTCTTGTGTTTCTGGACTGATTTTCTTTATTTTATTGTCATGATTCCATCAAAATTAATTTAACTTCTGTATTTGTTGAATTGTTCCCGCAGCAAGTTGTCCCATGGTGAGTTGGCCGTGGCTAGTTGTCCCATTCCATCACAAACCATATCAACCCTATCCCACAATCTGCTTCCAGCTACATGAAATTCATTCCCCCTTCCGTGTTTTGCCTTGCAAAATGTTGCAGTGCTGTTACTTGCCTCTCCATCAAATCTGGCAAACTTTTAGTGCCAAATGATATAAAACACCAACGTCCAACTAGTTTGTTTACTTAAGGTGTTCTTACCACCTGTCACCATATGTCATACAGTAGTTTAAAAGCAGTTACATTTAATTAAGCTCCTGGCACCCAGTGCCACAATCTGGAAACCTGCTGCCGAGTGCCAAATTGTTATTGTTCCAGCATGTCCTCACAGATACGCAGCACATTTAAGATCCTCTTTTAGGGCCTGGCAACAGAATACTGGCTGAAGCCATTATATTTCATTTATTTATTTATTTACCAAACTTATATGCCACTCATATCACCACAGCAACTCTCAGCAAAGACATTGATTGAAATGCCCTATAAAAAATTTAAAAAAATAAATAGGGATCTTAAATTTAAAATTCAGGTAAAATAAGATTGATTACAAAGATGGAGAGGGAGGGAGCAAAATGTGCAGAAGGAAGAGGTGGGGTGTTATCTGCTCCATTAGCTACCTCCAAAATGCCGTAGCTTCATTGGGGCCCCAGGCTAATATGCACCCGCATTGGGGGCCAAGGACTTCTGGAAGATTCTTCTCTTGGAGCTATAGATTTCCTGCATTCTTTACATTCTTCTCAACGGAGCATATCCTTTCCTCAGAGCTGTGACAGCTCTGGAATGAAAAACAGGTCAGGATGGGAAATGCCTTTCAGTTGAGTTCATTCGCCTGCACTTTTTGACCTGACTTTAACCCTCATCTGGTTTTGATGTGTCAAGCTTGTGTTGTTTTGAGCTCTGAATCCAACTGTGATTATCCATCCCTCCTCAGTTTTGTCCTGTGCAGGGTAGAGTTAGAAAATTCAAGATGGTGGCTGTGGCAGTGATGATTGAAGCTCACCTTGGTTTTTATGTGTGTTACAGAGTTTTGATGTCACCATTGCAGTCACACTCTTGATTTTTTTTATCATACTGTACCTGTTAAGAGGGGGGCAATCCCCCGTGGAGGTTGATGGATCATTGCTTCTTTTTGAAGTCATTCTCATTAGAAAATAAAACCGAGATTCAAATCTAATTAACAAAATATTTATTTCAGTAGAAAAGTAATAAAAAGAATCCTTAATAAACTACATCTTATCGGCTAATGAAAAAGTCACGTCTGCCTTCGGCAGAAATGGAGGAAGAGAAGGAGGGAGTTGACTCCTGGAATGCAGGCATGCGTAGTAGAACATATCACATGTCTGCTTGACCATAAATACAAGAAACAGTAGAAAACGTAGAGATGCACAAACTGACGATATTCACATCGTGACAGTACCGCCATCCCTGATATCATGTGGCCTTGTGTATCTGTTCTCTGTTGCTTGGACCATCCATAGAGACCTGAAAGAACATCACTGTGGAAAAGCACATTTCCTTTAAGTGGAGCTATGTTTAAGTTTTCAGTCTTGACTCCTTATTGGACCAGGCTTAAATAAGTCCCTGTATGACCAGCATTGCCTTTCAGGTTTCATATTCCCATCATATTTCAGGGTTCCTTTCAAATAAGAGTAAATTAATGGCTATATTGCTTTTTCCAAAATAATACAGGGCAAACGCTGAATAGCATTGATGTAACTCAATAAGGAACTTTATCTACACATCAAGACCAATTTGAATTTAATAGGAATAGGAATAGGAATAGGAATAGGAATAGGAAAGTAGAGTAGAGTAGAATGGAATAGAATAGAATAGAATAGAATAGAATAGAATAGAATAGAATAGAATAGAATAGAATAGAATAGAATAGAATAGAATAGAATAGAATAGAATAGAATAATTTATTCTTTATTAAACTATAATCAGACACTGGCCACAAATTTTCCCACAAATTGCCTTGCAGCGTACATACACATACATGATTCTGACAGCTTATGGAAGAGACAAATGATAATTACAGATTTCTTTAGTTTTTTGTTGTGAAGCTCCAATTATGCCCACTTGAGGGACATTCAGTTGTTCAACAAAGCAGACTTTTTTTGCCCTGTCAAAGTAGTTCTTCAAGATTTTTTAAGAAAAATGTCAATTGTCTTTAGGTCAATAGTTCTCCTCACCCATTGTGGTATTTTGGCAAGATCTCCTGTGTTAGGGAAAGTCATAGCAGCTGTTGTAACAAAACAAAGAGAACAGCTTTGCTTGTCGCTTATCATAAGCTAAAGCCTAATTGTGCTCTGAAGAAAAATTTCCATCAGTTTTGTCACCTTTGTGATAACATACTCAGTGACAAATCTCAGCAGATCCACACGTGTCTTACACAAGAATTAGAAAGCACATCATGTGACACAGGGGTCACATGATAGGGTACCCTCCCTACCAGTTCGCATCGTGTCGGAAGTGCATGTTTTGCATGCACAGAGGGTTCTTTGCCAGCCGCTTTCAGGGAGAGGTGATCGGACGACCGGTTCGGGAGCGTGGCCAACCGGTTTGACGAGCGGTGGCAAATTTTCGCCACCGGTACAGGCGAACCGGTCTGAGCTGGCAGCAACCCACCACTGATGTGACACAAAGAAGTTTTTTTCTTGGGGGGGAAATGCAACATGAAACTAATAGGGTTTGGCAACAGGACAAAAATATGCAAAGTATATTAAAATACCTCAGTAATTGTACTGAGACAGAAATATTACTTACATTAACACTGTAGGCTATGTACGAGTGGAACATTGATATTTGTTTAGTTAGGGTCCTCCTGAAGGAATTCTGGGGTTTCTTTGTTTTCCCCTCAACACTGGTACTTCCTGAGGCTATTTATAAAACTACTTTACAGTACTCAGTAAAATGTTGCAATTAACATCACCTCTGAAAAGAAGATGTACCAGGTAAGAAGGAGGAATGTAATGATGCTTAAATTCTTCTGTGTCGTTAAGGTTGGATCCTATGATAATATGTTATTCCTGAAAAAGAGGCTAACTAGTTCCTCTGAAAGCAATAAAATTGTTGTAACCACTGACCTCATCTTCTCTTCTGTGAGCACAATACAACAATGGAGCAGATAGCAGGATATTGTAGCTCTCCAGATGCTGCTGAACTACATCTTCCAAAATTCCTTACCATTGACGATGTCCTACAGGGCTTTCTGGGAGTTGTTATTCAGCAATCTCAAAGAGGAAAAGGTGGGTAAAAATTTCCCAGCCTATCAGAGAATGCATGACCCTAGCTAAGATATGCCAATGGTATTCTAATGGTAGAATCTTACCCTGTAGAACAGTGGTTCTCAACCTTCCTAATGCCGCAACCCTTTAATACAGTTCCTCATGTTGTGGTGACCCCCAACCATAAAATAATAACATAATTAGGAAACTCAGGGGTGGGTTCTAACTTACCTCGCTGCCGGTTCTCTTCCTCCTGCGCTGTGTGGCCGCGCCTTGTGGGCACACGTGCGCTTTGCGCACACGTGCATGCACAGTGCTGAATTTTTTAAAAAAATTTGCAAAAAAAAAGCCGAAAACAAGATGGCGACGCATGCGCAGTATCGGAAATTCAGTTTCTGCGCAAGCTCAGAAGTTCCCATGGTACAGATTTTTTTTTTTTTTTGCAGTAGTCTATTTGCATGTGGGTGGACCCGCCTGGAGACGGATAGAGGTGTCTCGGTTCCTAAGACCATCGGAAATATGTGTTTTCCGATGGTCTTAGGCAACCCCTGTGAAAGGGTCATTCGACCCCCAAAGGGGTCGCGACCCACAGGTTGAGAACCGCTGCTGTAGAAGTTTCGTTGTATTGCAGGTCACAACTCAAGTAAGAAACAGTTTGTTATGAATATTAAGTTTCAATTCACATGTTATCACCATGATGCATGAAGTTGCTCCAGTTGCAACAGATGATTTCACCCTAGGGCAAACAATATGACAAAAAAACATTGACAACCACATCGTTCTAATCTCAGAATAATGCTCCAGACTCTGGGATGGTGGATGGCATTCTCAGCCATCCTTCCAATCCATTGAACAGGATTGAAGAGTGAAAGAAATAATCTTGCAAATCAGTGACCTAGCTATGCAAATGAAAAGGGATTTTTTAGTTTCTGGGACCCTGGCCAGAATTGTCTAGGATGATGGACTGCTGGCTGGAGATGGTTTCACACCTCAGAAAGATTGCAAAATATATTTGGATACAGCTCAGTAATCTTGATTAGGAGGACTTTAAATAGAATCCCAGGTGAGGTAGAGAACAAAAACCCTTCACTATACTGGTATAAGTCAGGGGTGGGTTCTAACTTATCTTGCTGCCGGTTTGCTTCCCCCTGCGCCACATGGCTGTGCGTGCACTTCGTGTGTGCAGAAGTGAAAAACAAGATGGCGCCGCCATAGGCGCTGCCGAGAGAACCGGTTCATGGGCGTGGCCAGCCGGCCATCACTCCTGGTTCAGCGAGCGGGGGGAAATTCCCACTACTGGTTCTAAAGAACCGGTCCGAACCGGGAGGAACCTACCTCTGATATAAGTGCAGTGAGACTACTGTATGCTCAAAAGTGGAAATGTTCAAAAATGTTTGGTGAAGATGATGAAACTTGCAGAGTTAGGTGAATTAATTTCTTTGCAATAGCTGCATTAATGGAAACCCTTTATGGACTTTTTGCATAAAATGGGAAAAATGAATTTATGATTTGTGATTCTGAGAATTAGAAAAAGAAAATCTGAATAACAGAAAAATGTGAGCTTTCTTTAGTAATCATAGAGTAAGACATGATTTTATAATTGTCTTTATATTTGCTGAAAAAGAAATGGGAAGCTTCTTTTTTCTATTTTGTTTCATTTTCTTTCTTTTTTTCTCATTTCTCTTTTTATTACTTTGTGTTAGTTTTTATATTCTTTGTAAAACTTTCAATCAAAAATTATTATTTTTTAAAAAACTAAGACTTTTGCGCTGTAGAAAGTAGGAGTGTGGCTGGAATGCAGCCTAAAGCTAAATAATTATAAAATTAGTATGTGCAAAACCTATCATTCTAGGACCGGATTATTCCACAGTATTCCGGGGTTTTATGAATTTCCTCTGAATGAAACCAAAGCAGCCAATCCAATCCAGGAGATATCTCGTGGTTTTTTTGAAAGTTAATATTCTGAACTGGAAGTATCTTGTGATCATTCCCTGAATATCATCAGATACTCTCTAAAATAATTTTTCTCAACCCTGGCGCAGTGGTTAGAGGCAGTACTGCAGGCCACTTTAGCTGACTGTGATCCGCAGGTCAGTGGTTCAAATCTCACCAGCTCAAGGTTGTCTCAGCCTTCCATCCTTCCGAGGTAGGTAAAATGAGGACCCAGATTGTTGGGGGCAATATATACATTGCTTACTGGTGTAAACCGCTTAGAGAGTGCTTGCACTGTGAGGCGGTATATTAATCTCACAAATAAATAAATAAATAAACTCCCAGAATTTCCCAGCTAGCTATGCTGGCTGGGGATTTCTGGGAATTGAAATCCACATGTCTTACCATGTGGTTGAGAAGGTTGAGAAGCACTGATCTAAATGTTCATTCCCATAACTGTACATTTTGCACATCTCTATTATTGCTATTCTCCGTAGTGAGAAATGATATAAAAATACTTTCAACAAATAAACAAACCATATAAAAAGCAATTTTAGCAAAGACGTCATATTTGGTGCAAAATGCGGCTGCGCGTGCTGTGGTGGGTGTGCCAAGGTACACCCACGTGACACCGATACTCCGCCAGCTGCATTGGTTGCCCATCGGTCTCCGGGTCCAATTCAAGGTGTTGATCACCATCTTTAAAGTCCTTCATGGCTTAGGACCAGGCTATCTCCGGGACCGCATTCTGCCTCACACTTCCCTTTGACCGGTTAGGGCCCACAGAGTTGGCCTCCTCCAAGTCCCGTCGGCCAAGCAATGCCGGCTGGCGGGCCCTAGGGGGAGAGCCTTCTCTGTGGCCGGCCCCGCGCTCTGGAACCAACTTCCCCCAGAGACCCAAACTATCCCCACTCTGCTGGCCTTCCGAAAAGCCGTTAAGACATGGCTTTTCCTGCAGGCTGAGGGTAGAGCTTAACCCACTCAAGCTCACCCCCAAGTATGTATGGTTGCTGAATGGTTGTTGGATGATTTTAATATTGTGTTTTTTAATTTTTATATCTGTTTTTAAGTAATATATTTATAAATTGGTTATTCTTGTATTCTCTCTGTTGTACGCTACCCTGAGTCCTTTGGGAGTTGGGCGGCATATAAGAAAACCAAATAAATAAATAAATAAATATTTCTAAACTGACTGAAATTGGTATTTTATCATTGATGGGGATTCTGGGGATTGTAATCCTTGCAAGTTATGACAAGCCTAGTTAAAAATCAGTGAAGGAATATGAATGCTTAAGAACCAAAACTGAAAACCTGAATATATTTAATGTGGGAATATTTTTATGTAGCTGAATATGCCTGCAAAGAGGAATAAAAGTAATGAAGCAAATGGCAGAAGGGTTTTTTGGAAAGTTGAATTTATTAGATTTTTTTTTAAAAAAGACAATCTTTGTGAGGAAATTATGTTTGGACTGAATACAGCTAGATCTAGTATTTTAAGAAAGAAAAGAATGAAAGACCATGTATTATGCTAGACCAGAGGAAGCTGTTTCTTCCTCCAATTTTTGCTTTTGGAGGAAGAAAAGAATTTTGGAGGAAGAAAAGAGTGCAGAGAAGAGCAACAAAGATGATTAGGGGACTGGAGGCTAAAACATATGAAGAATGGTTGCAGGAACTGGGTATGTCTAGTTTAATGAAAAGAAGGACTAGGGGAGACATGATAGCTAGGTTCCAATATTTCAGGGGTTGCCACAAGAAGAGGGAGTCAAACTATTCTCCAAAGCACCTGAGGGAAGAACAAGAAACAATGGGTGGAAACTAATCAAGGAGAGAAGCAACCTAGAACTAAGGAGAAATTTCCTGACAGTTTTGAACAATTAATCAGTGGAACAGAAGATGTTGGATAACCATTTGTCTGAAGAGGTGTAGTGTTTCCTGCCTAAGCAGAGGGTTGGACTAGAAGACCTCCAAGGTCCCTTTCAACTCTGTTATTCTATTCTATTCTATTCTATTCTATTCTATTCTATTCTATTCTATTCTAAGCTGACATGGTATCAACTTCAGAGTACCAAAGGCGGGGAAAGGAAGTTTTTGGAATATGGAGAAATTGGAAATGATTACAAACATGAACATACCAGTCTAATCAATAAGAAGCATGCTTGGATTGGTATGTACAGGTGCTTTCTGAACTGAGTGTGGTTCTGTGCTCACTGTCCAACAATATCACTGTTGCTCTTTGCAACACAAGAGAATGTTGGGAAAAATATGATGAAAAGTGACTCAGTGTCTGTTTTCTGTTAACAGCATAAATCTCAGAAAATAGATCGGACATGACCAAAACTGGCATGGCAGAAGAAGCCAAGAAAGGGCAGACGGGTTTAAAAAGTGGGCACCATCTGGCCCCCAAAATCTAGAAAAAAAATCTAGAAAGGAGGTAATAGTTAGTCAGCAGCTCAGAGTGTTTTTCGACTCCTGCATTTTAAGTTTCTTCATTCCCAGACATGTGACCTAGAGCAGAGTACTTTAAAGAGATTAGAAAGTACAGGTTTCTTTTCATAAAATAATTTTTCAATTACTTTTCAACCAGTTGTTTAATAGCAAAAAAACGCCCAATTCAGGACAATAGGTTTGATTTATGACTGTGAAATCTGACAACCAACATAAAAAAACAAACATCAATTCCCATCACATTGTGCCTTGACTTACAACCCCAAATACTTACAACTGCAATGCTGGTCCCAATTGGGTTGTAAATCGAGGACCAGAAGCCATGCTTTGCATGATTTCTCGAATCATAATTTATTTCCATCAACATACTCTTTTCTTAGCTTCTTTTAAGGAGAGTTATGCTGATTCAGACTCAAAGGCCTGTTTAGCTCAACATTAATGTTCTCCAAGAGTCACTCTACTTACAGCCTCTAAAAGCAAGCAAGACCTGGATACGAAAGCATCTTCCTACCGGTGTCTGTTAATTCTGAACTTATAGATGCCATATAATAATAATGATACTCGACTGAAGCAGTATAATTCATAAACAGCATAAAAATCAGGAGAATTACAAGATCAAGGAAGGCAGCAAGTGACCTTAAAAAGAGAGCATTCACAACAGAATATATTAAATTGGATGCTAGCAGCGTTCTGATTTTCCGCAAGATTCTTTGCATTGTCTCCTGTTTGCAAGATCACAAAAATGAAAAAATAAATTGAATGACAAAAATAAATGAGAAACAAAGAGTGCTGTTTCTGGAGAATTAGAAGAATTCTTTAGGGGGAAATGTCATTCAAACACCATTCATTACAGAGAGTTGCTAAGGCAACTGCTGTTTTCAGATGTATTAAGCCCTCTGAAATTTATCCAGTATAATATTAACAAACTCCACAGGTGTTAGCTGCCTATCAAGCAAGACTCCACTTTGGCATGAGGATCATTATTTAATTGGCTCACAGAAGAATGGATTTTGTCTTGATTCTTTCCCTCCCCCCCCCCCCAGGAAAAATATTATCCGTGATTTCTGAAGAAAGACTTGAGATACATTTCCTCAAATGGAAATTCTTCCTATATTTAAGAAACATTGGATTACTCTTCCAGACGTAGGCTGTTCCCATAAAAATGGATTAGGGAACTGGGGAGAGACAAAATCCTCATCCAAACAAATATAAAAAGTTGCTTAGATGTGACTGGGTTCATACAATATGCTAAACTATTAAACCCGAATATCAAAGCATGAATCCTCTCATCAATGTTATAATACCAAAAACCCCCAAAATAGTAAAATAATTTGTGTAACCTTCACTCCCTGAATAAAACTAATGGTTCCACAGGGATTAGGATTCAGGTTTAAAAATTGGAGGAAGAAACATTAATAACCTGGTTGATGCTGGTGACATCACCTTGATGGCTGATAATGCAAAGGATCTGAGAGCCTTAGGACTAAAAGTTGAGAAATAAAGTTAAAAAGGGGGGGGGGACAAACTAATGACAAGTAGAATAGCCAGACTTAGAATTAGCAAGTTGGGTAGTTTGTGCATTTTAGGATCAACCATCAACCGTAAAGGAACAAACAATCCAGTACTTGGTAGAGCAGCCATGAAAACCTTGGAAAAATTCAAATGCTATAATGCATCCAATCCTATAAATATATTGTAGAAGCTGTGGTATTTCCTGTGACACTCCATGGAACGAAAAGTTGAATTTTGAAGACAGAGGATAAGAAAGAGTATTGATCAGTGGTGGGTTGCTACTGGTTCGCCCTGGTTCCAGTAGTACTGGTAGTGGTGGCAGTGGGAGGCTCCGCCCACTGCCACCGGATGCTCTGCGCATGCGCAGAAGCGGGGTGCACGCACACATCTCCAAACCGGTAGCAAAGGTAAATGAAACCCAGTACTGGTATTGAGGCCTTTGAATTTTGGTATTGGAGATGGTTCCTGAGAATATCATGGACAGTCAAGAAAACAAACCAACGGATTACTAAACAAATTAACTCAAAGTTCTCAGTCAAGGCACAAATGATCAATCTCATTCTACTTTGGACACATTACTTGAAGATCCAGCTTTCTGAAAAAAGCTCTAAAGAAAAGAGAAGAGGATGGCCAGTATCAAAGTGGATGGACTCAGTTACAATGGCAATAAGAGACCTGAAAGAAGATATTAGGATTAGATGATCATGGAGAAAATCTATTTACAGAAAGTAGACACTAGGAGAGTCAAAAGCAACTTGATAACACATGCCGTATTTTTCGGAGAATAAGACGCACCTTTTTACCCCCAGAAAGAGGGTGAAAACTTGGGTGTGTCTTATACACCGAATGCAGCCCCACCCACCCTTTGGCCTCTGTCTTCCAGCAATTTACCTGCTTGCAGGAAAGAGGGAAGAGCCTGTAAAGCGGAGCAAGTCAGTAGCAGTTTCCCGATCTACAGCTGATTAGATTTTCCACGTGGAAAAATGAAAGTGAAATTAACTACAAAGAGGCAAATAGCTGGGAGAGACACAGCAGATTTTTATTTTTTGCTGAACTGGATGGAAGGGGGTAAGTGAATAACTATAAATGTCTGTAGAATGTTCAAATTATTAAACTTATTTTTTAAAGACTGCTTTATTATTGTTCTAGATCCAGGGGTCTCCAACCTTGGCAACTTTAAGACTTGTGGACTTCAACTCCCAGAATTCAACAGCCAGCTTTGTTCGCTTTGCTGGCTGTGGAATTCTGGGAGTTGAAGTCCACAAGTCTTAAAGTTGCCAAGGTTGGAGATCCCTGTAAATCTAGACAACTTAACAAAATAAAGAAGCTTTTTAAAATAAATGCTTGCTCTGAAGAGGTCCAGTGCTATTGTATCTTCTTTTAAATAATAGAGAATAATGTATACTTCCAGAAATTTTAATTAATTTTAACAGCTCTGTACAAGTATAGTATGAAATGTAACAGTGTCCTGTTTAGTATTAGAATTTAGTTACCTTGGAGTAGATCTATTTAAATAATTGGGAGGAGTTAGTGTGACTACATTTAAGAAAACTTTCTGGCATAATGTACATTTCTCCAATTCTTTGCTATTTCTATGGGTCAGGCACACATGCACAGAAATACACAGCAAATAGTGCATATCATCTATGCTGTTTGCTGTTTGCCAAATTGCTTGGAGCAGAGGCCTTTTTCCCTTGTTTTCCTCCCCCAAAACTAAGGTGCGTCTTATACTCCAAAAAATACGGTAATCAGAAATAAATATAGCCGTGAATTCAACCCAAACCTATACAGAGGTTCTCACACTTTGTTGCACTATAACTAGCCAGTGAGGGAAAGTGAGAAGCAAAGCAAAAGAAATGGGAACACAAGCAGAACTTGCTTTTGTTTTGCCTGCAGATGGAAGGTTCACCAAAAGCAGGGAGCAATGTCTGGAGCAGGCTTTGCCGTAGCAAACCGAAGCAAATTTAAAACATTTTTTTTGCAACTTTCTTCTCAACTGCTCCCAATCTCATAGCGAGCTCACAACTGTCGATTTGAAAATCCACAAGTTGATATGATGGTCTGATGCTGAATGCCCTAACCCTAACCCTAGATATGACATCACTTTTGATTGTTTTTTAAAAGAAATATCGCTACATCCAGTTATATACCTTTCACATCATGTGTACTTTGGCTCCAAAAACTTAAGCAGGGTCAGCCTTGATTCATAGTTGGGAACTTTCAGGGAAGTGGAGTGTGAAATGCTAAAGAGGAATGTTGAAAAACCCTTCCAGAAGATTTTATTTTATTTATTTATTTTGTTTGTCAAACATGTACAAGATTGCAGTTGTTTGTATAAACATAACATAAGTAAAAAGTAACGATAAAAGAGGACAATAGGACAGTAGGACAGGGACGGTAGGCACAGTGGTGCGCTTATGCACGCCCCTTACAGACCTCTTAGAAATGGGGAGAGGTCTACTGTAGACAGTCTAAGGTTAAAGTTTTTGGGGTTTGGGTAAAGTGACCAGATTTTTTTTTCTTCAAGCGGGACACCATTGACGGGGGTGGGTTTCTCCATTTGAGTTTTGCCCTCTGCGCATGCGCAGAATGCTGCGCATGCGCAGAGGGCAAAACAGCAAATGTCGGCGTCCAGGTGAGGTGGGGGGGAGGGGGGGAGGGGGGACGCGGGAGGCCACTGTACGTCCTACCTACCTGGGACTTTTCCCGGTAGCTTCAGTCGCGTTCCTTGCTAATAGCGCCCAGAGCAGAGCAGCCCCTCCCAGAAGATAATGTTTCGCGATCTTCTGGGAGGGGCTGCTCTGCTCTGGACGCTATTAGCAAGGAACGCGACTGGAGCTGCTACCGGGAAAAGTCTCAGGTAGGACGCGCGCCCTGCCCTGCCCCGCCCCTTTTGGCGCGGCACACTTAGCATGGCCTCATGGGACAAGTGCAAAGTGGCGCTCCCCCCCAGGGTTCGCTCTGCCCCGCCCCGCGCCACCCTGTGAATAGAGGGGACTGAATCGGAAGCCTGTCGCTCGGGCGCGCGTCTGGCTGGAGGAAGAAGCGGGGGCTCAAAAATCGGGACTTTTTAAGAGGGCGGGCGGGACGCGGGACAAAGCATTAAAAAGCGGGTCTGTCCCGCCAAAATCGGGACATCTGGTCACCTTAGGTTTGGGGAAGAAACCACAGAGTCAAGTAGTGCATTCCAGGCATTGATCACTCTGTTGCTGAAGTCGTATTTTCTGCAGTCGAGTTTGGAGCGGTTTACATTAAGTTTGAATCTATTATGTGCTCATGTATTGTTGCGGTTGAAGCTGAAGTAGTCATTGACAGGAAGGACTTTCTGATATATGATTTTATGAACTACATTTAGATCAGATCGGAGGCGATGTAGTTGTAAATTGTCTAATCCCAATATTTCAAGTCTGGTGGAATAAGGTATTTTATTGCGAGCATGGGACTGCCAAACCTTTTCCATGCTGTTGCCAAGAAAACTGTATTATTTTATTTACTTATTTAAAACATTTGTATAGCTGCCCGTCTTAAAACCAAGCACTGGATGATTTACAATTCAACAATAAAAATGCATTCAATGAAAACAACAACCCTTCCCCCACAAGGATAAAGTAAGTCTTTTCTGTCATTTTGTTGCACTTTTTACTCCTTTTTATTCTCTTTTATTTTTACTTTAAGTTTAAGTTTATTTATTTATTTATTTATTTATTTATTAAAATTTCTATGCCGCCCAACTCCCGGGGGACTCTGGGCGGCTCACAGCAGATATAGAAACACATAAAAAACAATTTTTAAAAGGAGCCATATTAAAATACTATCCATTAAAAAACAAACTTTCATTCATACCCTGCCTGCCGGAAGAGCCAAGTTTTTATTGCTTTACGGAAGGCCAGTAGGGTGGGGATGGTCCTGATCTCTGGAGGGAGCTGGTTCCAAAGGGAGGGGGCTCCCACAGAGAAGGCCCTCCCCCTAGGTCCCGCTAGCCGACATTGTTTGGTCGACGGGACCTGGAGGAGGCCGACTCTGTGGGCTCTAACCGGTCGTAGGGAGGTATGCGGCAGGATGCGGTCCCGAAGATAACCTGGCCCTGAGCCATGTAGGGCTTTAAAGGTAACGACCAACACCTTAAATTGGATCCGGAGACTAATGGGCAGCCAATGCAGCTGGCGGAGGATAGGTGTTACGTGGGTGCATCTAGGTACACCCACCACAGCTCGCGCAGCTGCATTTTGCACCAATTGCAGTCGCCGGACACTCTTCAAGGGTAGCCCCATGTAGAGCGCATTGCAGTAATCCAGCCATGAGGTGATAAGGGCATGAGCGACTGTAAGAAGTGCCTCCTTCTCCAAGTAGGGTCGCAATTGGTGCACAAGACGTACTTGTGCAAAGGTCCCCCTAGCCACAGCTGAAAGATGTTGTTCCAATTTTAGCTGTGGGTCTAGGAGGACACCCAAATTGCGGACCCGTTCTGAGGGGGCTAATTTCTCCCCCCCAAGAATCAAGGAGGGACAGTTGGTCGAGTCCTTAGGAGGCAATATCCACAGCCACTCAGTCTTGTCAGGGTTAAGCTTTAGCCGGTTCTTCCCCATCCAGACCCTAACATCGGCCAGGCAGCGGTCCATTACGTCTACGGCTTCCCCAAATTGAGACGGGGTGGAGATGTACAACTGGGTATCATCAGCATATTGCTGATACCTCACCCCGTGTCGTCGGATGATCTCACCCAGCGGCTTCATGTAGATATTAAACAGGATGGGCGAGAGGACCGAGCCCTGTGGCACCCCACATAGTAGGGGCCTAGGGCTCGACCTCTGCCCCCCTGTCAACACCGACTGCGTCCTGTCAGAGAGGAAGGAGGAGAACCACTGCAAAACAGTGCCGCCCACCCCCACCTCTCCGAGACGACGCAGAAGGATACCATGGTCAATGGTATCGAAGGCCGCTGAGAGGTCAAGTAGCACCAGGATAGAGGAATAACCCCCATCCCGGGCTCGCCAGAGATCATCCATCAGGGTGACCAAAGCCGTTTCCGTACTGTAACCGCGCCTGAAGCCAGATTGAAAGGGATCCAGAAAATCAGTGTCATCCAACAGTCGTAGGAGCTGGAGTGCCACCACTTTCTCAACAACCTTCCCCGCGAAGGGAAGGTTGGAGACTGGACGGAAGTTCTTTAAATCCGCTGGGTCCAGGGAAGGCTTCTTGAGGAGGGGCCTCACCACCGCAGCTTTTAAGGGCTGCGGGACGGACCCCTCTCTCAAAGAAGCGTTGACCAACGCCTGGAGCCAGCCGCGTGAAACCTCCCTGGTGGCCGAAACCAACCAGGAAGGACACGGGTCCAATAAACAAGTGGCTGAGCTCATAGCTCCTATGGCCTTGTCCACATCCTCAGGAGTCACCGGTTCAAACCTATCCCATATAACCGGACTAAGACTCGCCCCAGTCATCTCGGCCTGTACTGCCCAATCGGAGTCCAGGTCTGTCCGAATCTGAATGACTTTATCCGCCAGAAACCGAGAAAATTCCTCAGCTCTACCCTGCAAGGGATCTCCGCCTTCCTCCTTAGCAAGAAGGGTGCGGGTCACCCTAAACAGGGCGGCTGGGCAGGAGTCAGCGGACGCAATAAGAGCGGAAAAATGCGAACATTTTGCCGCCCTTATCGCCACTAAGTAAGACTTAATGAAAGTTCTTAAAAGTGTCCGGTCAGACTCAGCTTTACTAGATCTCCATCGTCGCTCTAGGCGTCTCTTGTGGCGCTTCATCTCCCGGAGTTCCTCGGTAAACCAAGGAGCCCTTCTGGATCCACTTCCACGGAGAGGCCGCAAAGGCGCAATCCGATCCAGAGCCCCTGCTGCTGCCTGATTCCAGGCCGCAACCAGAGACTCGGACGAACTGTGTACCAGGGATTCAGGTATTTCCCCAAGTTCCCTCTGGAATCCGTCGGGTTGTATTAGGTTTTACTATTACTAAGTTGTATTAGGTTTTACTATTATAATGAAAGTTCTTAATAAAAATTATATAAGCTAGAGTCAACCCAATTTCAAGTCGATTCTTGAAACAGAACCACTGGTACTGTTATCATCCAATTTCATTGATTCAAGTAGTTGCAAAGATTTCAACAGCAGTGTTAGCAAACAGACTATATAGCAAACCATATTGTTCACTATTTAGAATGATAGCGCAGGGTTTATAAAAACGAAGCAAGCAGCATGCAACATCAAATTAGTTGTAGAAGTAATACAATAAAAAGAAATGTCAATTTCTAATGGCATCATTAGATGTGGAAAAAGCCTCTGGCAAAAATTATAAAATTTAGTTATATAGTTGAACCCCTTCACTATAATATAATTGGCAATGTTACTAATATAATTTCAATTTAGTAACCCTCGCCCCAACTTTGTGTCAATTGTATGGTATTTCCCCCCCTTCCTCCCAGTTTCCTTTTAGCTGGACTGCTATAACTCCTACTAGCCCTATTTCCATATCTTACCTTCCTTGTTTGCCTGCTATGTATTTGTACTTGTTTATTTTGTCAAGCATATATGATTATAAGCAAGGTATAAACAGTAAAACATGATTGAATATATATGTAATAGTACAAGCATGAATAAGAGTAAAAGAGGTAAGAATATATGTGTACATTAGGACAGGAACTGTAGGCACGATTGTGCGCTTATGCACGCCCCTTACCGACCTCTTAGGAATGGGGTGAGGTCAATGGTAGATAATCTGGGGTTGAAGTTTTTGGGGTTTGGGGAAGAAACTACTGAGTCAGGTAAAGTGTTCCAGGCGTTGACCACTCTGTTGTTGAAGTCGAATTTTTTGCAATCAAGTCTGGAGCGGTTTACATTAAGTTTGTATCTATTGTGAGCACGTGTATTATTGCGGTTGAAGCTGAAGTAGTCGTTAACAGGTAGGACATTGAGGCAGATAATTTTGTGAGCTACACTTAGGTCAGATCAAAGGCGGCGGAGTTCTACATTTTGAAGTCCCAAAATTTCAAGTCTGGATTCATAAGGAATTCTGTTGTGAACAGAGGAATGTAATACTCTTCTTGTGAAGTATCTCTGGACATTCTCAATTGTGTTAATGTCTGATATGTAGTTATATATGTAGTTAAACTACATACTATATATGTAGTTAACTATATGTAGTTAAATTTATATGTATATTTACCATACATTAAACTTTTGTTTGACACAGTAGATGTTCCGCGGTTTACTGCCAACCGTTTTTGAATAGGATTTGCATGTACGATTGGGTACGGCATCCCACTATGCAGTAACAACCATCCCTAACATAGATGGCAAATTAAAAGCAACAGGCGTGTTGTCTCAGCTAATTCTAAGCTACTTGTTGGCGATGCCCAGCCGTGGGCTAAGAAAAGAACAGGAACAGATGCAACTGTGCCTCTTTTGAAGGCCATCAATGAATAAATAAATGGTAATTATAAACTGGGCTCCTGAAAACATTCATTATTTAAGCCGTGCATAATACTTACTCAAACTTAATGTACCCTACAATAGGAGAGTAAGGGAGTTTTCAAATTTCTCAAGTTGTTTCTATGCTTAAAAATATACATATTGAAATAAGGGTCTAGCAGGGAGTTGCCATTAGATTTCATGGTTTATATCGGAGCAGAAATATTCCACAAAGGAATGCTGAGGCAGAAGCAGCCGAGGCTGTAGCTAATGAATGAGAGCAAATAGAAATAGATTCTGCTTTTTAATGATGCCACGGTTGGTTAATTTCAAAGGAAAATGCACGGGGGAGGGATGTTCTGTATTTTTCTGCATCTTACTGTAGGCATTGCCTGCCAGGTTAATATTTGAGATAAAAATTGATCTTTTATTATAAGGATAAAATAATGCTACACAAGTTTTTATGAGGTCTAATGTTCAGTTGTTGTGAGATTTAATCTGTGTGGAGTTTTGTGGTTAATGATAGTCATATATTTGGGATATTTTGGAAATACTGTTTAGGTCCGTATAAAGTAAATCATTGGTACTTGATGAATTTGTATTTAGGGTAAGGTGACCAGATTTTATTTTTTGTAAAGCGGGACACCATTGACGGGGGGTGGTGGTCTAGGGGAGCAAGACGGGAGGGGTCCGTCTCTCTTATCCTGCAGCTTTGTGCACCCCCCCAAACACCCCCCCTTCATCGCAGCCAGGGGTGGGTTCCTACCGGCGCAGGCTTACCTGTTCGTCGCCACAGAGCCGAAGAAGCTGGTGGCGTTCGTGGCGCAGGGCTTCCCCCGCCCGCTTTCCCCAGCCGCCGGGACGCCGCCATTTGCATTCTTTTGCCCTCTGCGCATCAGCAAAGCGTTCTGCTTGCACAGAGGGCAAAAGAACACAAATGGCGGCGTCCCGGCAGCCGGGGAAAGCGGGCAGGGGAAGCCCCGCGCCGCGAACGCCACCAGCTTCTTCGGCTCTGCGGCGACAAACAGGCAAGACCGCCGCTGCCCTTCTCACTGCCCTCCCTCCCAGCCTGGCAGGAGGAGGCAAGCAAGGCAGGAGGCAGAGGGGTGTGCAGGGCAAATTCAAATTTAAAAAGCGGGACTTTTTTGAAATGCCGCAGGACGCGGGACAAATTATTAAAAAGCGGGACTGTCCCGCCAAAAGCGGGACGTCTGGTCACCTTAATTTAGGGTTGGTTTTACATGAAGTGTATAGGGAAATTTAGCTGTAGGGTTAGTTTTGGATGAGTTTTTTCTAATTATTATTGGTTGTATTACATTCATTTTACAGTATAATATTGTACCAGGAAAACTTTTAAGAAGAT
Organism: Diadophis punctatus similis; assembly: GCA_023053685.1. Lineage (NCBI taxonomy): Eukaryota > Metazoa > Chordata > Lepidosauria > Squamata > Dipsadidae > Diadophis > Diadophis punctatus. The sequence continues at coordinate 10,541,835 of JALIGW010000006.1, read as the reverse complement.
GTTGGATAACTATTTGTCTGAAGTGGTGTAGGGTTTCCTGCCTAAGCAGGGGGTTGGACTAGAAGACCTCCAAGGTCCCTTCCAACTCTGTTATTCTATTCTATTCTATTCTAACTTTTAGGCAGAAAATTTCCTTTGGTAGTAGTGATGTTCGTCCATCGTGTTCGAAGAGGACCTTGACATCTATCAGGTTGTGGGCTGTTTACGATGTGTCCGCAGGTGGCTGGTAAGGCCTATACGGGCACGAAATGTTCTGCCACATCTTGGACAGACATGTGTGGGCACCATTGTCGCAGCATTTGCAGCTCAGGTAGTAGTAGAAAATAAGAGTTAGGGTTAAGATTTGGATTTCATGAAAGCATTGGTTAATTTTAATGGTAGGATAGCTTTGCAGTGAGTTTTTGTTTAGTGGTAACAAATCTTCAGTGTAGATTGTCTGCCAGGATCCATTTTAAGATGGAGGTATGGTTAGGGTTCCTTGTATTTTGAAATTCGATTTGGTTGGAAGGTTAAATTTGTTAAGAAGCTAATAAATTATGAGTTAATCTAAGTTCTTCTGGATCTCTCCTGATATATCACTATCTGTTATAGAAAATTTTGGGCATGTAGTCAGTTCAAATTGGTGGTGATGATCTTCTGGGATGTGCACAGCGACATGCCTGATGAGATGAAAAACGTGATTACAATTCACATTCCCCTTTGCTTGTCTCAATAACGCAGCCAAGATTAATTTGTTTTTTCTTATGATCTAATTGCCATCTCATTGAAATGTTAACTTTTTGCAGGATATTTATGGAGCCGGAAACATCTTCTTTCGAGTTATTTAATATAGTTATCTAAAAATTTACCCAGGAACTGCTTATATTGAGGATAATGTATTAATAAATATCTTGCAAATGTCTTACATTGATTATTAGAGCCGTGGTGGCACAGCAGTTAGAATGCAGTGATTGCAGGCTAATTCTGCTGACTGCCAGGAGTTCGATCCTGACTTGTTCAAGGTTGACTCAGCCTTCCATCCTTCCGAGCAGTAGTGGGTCCCACTTACCTTTGCTACCGGTTCGGGAACGGGAGCGCGCGTCCGAATGCTTTGCATGTGCACAATGCTTCTGTGCATGCACAGAGCTTTTTTGATGACATCCGGGCAGGTGAGCGGAGCCTCCCGCCGCTGCCGCTACCGGTTCGCCGAACCAGTGCGAACCGGTAGCAACCCACCACTGCCTCTGAGGTCAGTAAAATGAGGACCCAGATTGTTGGGGGCAATAGGCTGACTCGGTAAACTGCTTAGAGAGGGCTGTGAAAGCACTGTGAAGCAATATATAAGTCTAAGTGCTATTGCTGTTGCTATTATATTGTTGCTGTATCTTTGTTGTGTTAATAAACAATAAAATTAATAACATCATCATAACATCAAGCATAAGAATTGGCAAGATTCTGTACAGGCAGTATGCATTTTATTTATTTATTTATTTTATTTTATTGCATTTATAGGCTGCTCAATCCGATAAGGACTCAGAGCGGCTAACACCAATACAAGAGAAACAATAAAATCAGATATAAGGTTAAAACAGTAAAATTAAAACATTATCAATAAGAAACAACCAATCATCCATCCACAATCAGTCAACAATACATTCATTGGGCCTAGGCTTGCCGAAACAGCCAGGTCTTAAGGGCTTTTCTGAAGATCAATAGGGTAGGGGGCATCCGGATCTTGGGGGGGAGTTGATTCCATAACGTGGGGGCCACCACAGGGAAAGCCCTCGATCAAGGTCTCGCCAGTCGACATTGTCTAGCCGATGGGACCTGGAGCAGGCCCACTCTGTGCGATCTAACCGGTCGCAGGGAGACATGTCGTAGTAGATGGTCCCGTCTAATACCACATTTAAAACTGAAAATAAGGAATTATCTGTATTATGCATTCTAAAAAGCCACACTATATTTTTTTTGGGGACATGTAATCCTTTCTTGCCAAGCTATATCTTTAGGGAAAATTCCTCACATTTATCTCTAGCATGGAAATTACTTTTAAGAGGATAAAAATACAAAACAGAAATAACTTATTGGTACCAGCAAGATTTTCTTTTCCGAATATAGGTAGTCCTCGACATACGACCACAATGGAACCCAAAATTTCTGTGGCTAAGTAAAACATTCGTTAAGTTGAGTTCTGCCCCGCTTTACGACTTTTCTTGCCACAGTCGCTAAGCGCATTGCTGCCGTTGTTAGTAACACGGTCGTTAAGTGAATCTGGCTTGCCCATTGGCTTTGCTTGTCAGAAAGGTCTCAAGAGGGGATCACTGCAACCGTCATAAATATGGGTCAGTGGCCAAGAGCCTGAATTTAGAATCGTGTGATCATGGGGATGCTGCAGTGGTCGTAAGTGTGAAAAACGGGGATAAGTCACTTTTGTCAGTGCCGTTGTAACTTGGGACGGTCACTAAATGAACCATTGTAAGTCGAGGACTACCTATAGGGTTATGCTGGGAGGATCTTCACCAAGAGGGAAGACTTACGTGTCCTCTTCTCATTCTCATTTCTGCCTCCCCATCATTAAATCACAGATGGCAATGCATGCTGCATATAATGTAATTAGTCAAATAGTTATAGTCAAAACATTTTTCTGCTAATTCTGTCTCTAGTCATTAGAGTGTGTGTCACAACGTAGACATCCTTCTTTTGCTGCTTATCTCCAAGACCACCAGCTGTGAAGCTCACTGATTCATCCTTCCCGAGTCAACTTTCAAGGGTCATACAAGCTGTCAAGGATAAAGTGGTTTTAAAATACTGTTTGAAAAGCTAACAAGCATTTTTAAACACGGCGTGGCACACAGCAGAGGCCGCAGCAACACGCCTTATTTTTTGAAGAAAAAGACATCCCGGAGATTGTTTGATGATTGGTTATGCTTTGCAGCTCAGGGCTGCAAAGAAGATATTGATCTCATTTAAAAAAAAACAACTTGTATTTGGACTTCCTTTCTAACCGTACTCCTGTTGCAATGGAACAATTGCAGTTTTTCCAGTTTTATGTGAATTGCAATTTTTGCAACAGCAATTCTATGCGAGTGAAATAGCATAATATTTCTCCCCGTCAACTTCGGATAAACATGATGCCTCGTGGCCATTGTGAGGAGTTTTATATCAAAATATATTTTATTCTTTATACCGTTTCCATCTCCCTTTAAAACATTAACAGAATCCACAATGGACTGAGAATTGTGTCTCCACTAGATAATTGAAAGTCAAGCTGAAACTAAATTAATCAAGTAAAAATAGCAAAGGTTACTCAAAGGTCTTCAAAACCCCAAATAAGTTATTCAGACCTAATCTACATATCAAAAGACAAGGTTTGTAAACACAAATAGAGTTAATTAAATTAGGTCTCCCAGCAGAACTGCATGCTCACAATAATACATATCTACACACACACACACACACACACACACACACACACACACCCCTCAAGTGTCACTCTAGAATCAGCACATAGACCAGTGATGGCGAAACTTTTTTTCCTCGGGTGCCGAAATAGTGCGTACACGCGCTATCGCACACAGGTGCGTGCCCACACCCATAATTCAAAGCCCCCCCACTTGCCTCACCCTCCCTGCACATGCGTGCGTGACCCCCCACTCCCCCGTTTCCCAACTTCCAGTGGGCCCAGTAGGCCTGTTTTTTGGCTCCCCAGGCTCCAGAGGCTTTCTTAGAGCTTGGGGAGGGCGAAAACGCTTCCCCCTGCCACCCCAGAGGCCCTACGGAGGCCAAAATCGCCCTCCCAGAGCCTCCGCATGAGCCAAAAATCAGCTGGCATGCACGTATATGCGCGCTGAAGCTGAGCTAGGGCAACGGCTCGCGTGCCAGCAGATATGGCTCCGCGTGCCACCTGTGGCACCCGTGCCATAGGTTCACCATCACTGACATAGACACTTGCACACCAGGACAAGCTCCCCTATAGAAAATGAAGAGACCCATTCAATGAGACATCCCTCTGTACATTTTTTTCTATCCATGTGTTTTCTGTGTGTTCATTTCTGTGTGTTTCCCCATTTTTAAATGTCTTTTAAAACTAAATCTAATTTAGTGTGAATTTAAAAATAATTAAGTATTTATTTACCTCTTGAATTATCTTAACAACATAATAATAACCGCTCTTGGTGCAAACTTGCTGATTAAGAATAGTATTCAATAGTAAGCTATGGTACTTAGAAGCTAGGGGTAAGTGGATCTCCAACCCAATTAAGACCCATTTTTAAATATTCGTTTAGTATTTCCCATTTGCACTTGAGTGCAAATAAGAGTTCACAAATTCCCCTCGCATAGCACATGCAGACTTAGTGCAGACTCAAGGCCTGTTCACTATCATCAGTTTTCCAAATATTCATATTCATATTGCTTCTTGTATAATGGCGCCTTGGTGGCACAGTGATTAGAATGCAGTACTTCAGGCTACTTCTGCCGGCTGCCTACAATTTGGCAGTTCGAATCTCACCAGGCTCAAGGTTGACTCAGCCTTCCATCCTTCTGAGGTCGGTAAAATGAGGACCCAGATTGTTGGGGGGGGGAGGCAATATGCTGACTCTGTAAACCGCTTAGAGAGGGCTGTAAAGCACTGTAAAGCAGTATATAAGTCTAAGTGCTATTGTTTTTGCTATTATAAGGTGACCAGATTTTTTTAAAAAAAATCGGGACACCATTGACAGGGGGTGGGTTTCTAGGGGAGCCGCCATGAGTTTTGCCCTCTGCGCATGCGCAGAGGGCAAAGAACGCCAATCCTTCAAACAGCTGTCAGCAACCTCTCCCGAGGATATCCCCCCCCCGGCTGCCTTTACACGCCCTCCCTTCTTCCTAGGAGCTTTCGCAGTCCTCGCTGGCCAAAGAGAGGCATCTAGGAAACCAGGCGCAGTCCCGCCGGCTCGGCTTCCTGAAGTGCTCGAATTCCTTCTCCGTGCCCTCTGGCTGGCTGAGCGCGTGGAGGGGGTGGGGAGCGAGGGCGGCGGCGGCGTGGGGGGGGGAACGGGATGGACGGAGGAGCCTCTGAAGTGGGTGGGGGTGGGTTCGCACGCGCGCGGGAGTGGGGGGGGAGGTTGGAGCCCGGGCGGAGGGAGGGCGCGCGCTGAGGAGAAAAAAAGTAACTTGTAAGCGTGTGAGCCAGGGAGAAAAGGGGGAGGAGGAGGAAAGTTCCCCGGGTGTCTCCTGCCCGCGCTGCGCCCCGCTTCCGAAGAGCTCTGGGGACAGGACCCGCCCCTCTCTCTCCTTCCTCACCCGTCTTTGCCGGGGAGTTGCGAGGCGGCGTAGCAACCGGGCTGTTCCTCCGGGTGTGCTAAAGTGCTTGAGTTTTTTCTCTCACACACACACATGCACAACCTTCCAACGACCGGGTCGGACTGGATCTCCCAGCACGACTTCCCGGTCGTTGGAAGGTTGTGCATGTGTGTGTGAGAGAGAAAAAACTCAAGCACTTTAGCACACCCGGAGGAACAGCCCGGTTGCTACGCCGCCTCGCAACTCCCAGCCGTGCCAAGCCCCGCAGGCCGCCTTTCCCCCCCTTCCCTTCCAACGCAGGCACCACCGGAGAGACGGAACCCCCGCAGTGGCGACCCTGGAGGATGGAGAAGGCGGGGGAAGAGCCCCGATGCCCAGCTGCTCGCTGACTCCAATTCCGGGCGAGCGCTCCCGGCTTGCTGCTGTCGCCGCCGCCGCTCACCCTTCAACAGCCAATCAGCGTGGGGCGCCGACAGCAGCGACGTCATCTCTCCGCGCCCGCCTTGCAGAGAGAAAGGCATGGGTGGGTGTTTTAAGGTGACCAGACGTCCTGATTTTGAGAGGGCCTGCTGCTGCTGCTGCTGCCCCTGCGGCTGGGCCCAACCTGGCCGTCCTCGAGTGCCTGCAGGCCGATTTTTGGAAAGAATGCCCTAGTCGTGCATTCTTTTAAAAAATCGGGACTTTTTAGAGGACGGGCGGGATGCGGGACAAAGCATTAAAAAGCGGTCTGTCCCGCCAAAATCGGGACGTCTGGTCACCTTATGCTATTATTATTTGGACAGAAGAATCTGGCAAGTGGGTTCTGGTCAGCCAGTTACAGTCAATGAAACATCAAAGTCAGGGGTGGGTTCCTGTCGGTACGCTCTTACCTGTTGGCCGCCGCAGAACCGAAGAAGCCAGTGGCGTTCACGGCATGGGGCTTCCCCCGCCCGCTTTCCCCCGCCCACCTAGATGCCGCCATTTGCGTTCTTTTGACCTCTGCGCATGTGCAAAGTGTTCTGCTTGCGCAGAGGGCAAAAGAACGCAAATGGCGGCGTCCAGGCGGGCGGGGGAAAGCAGGCAGGGGAAGCCCCGCATCGTGAACGCCACCGGCTTCTTCGGTTCTGCAGCAACCAACAGGTAAGAGCGTACCGGCAGGAACCCACCCCTGATCAAAGTGGATCATCCGATGGTTCCCAGATCATGGTTTAAGCATCACTGCTTGTTTAACTCTTCTCAAGGACATTTACAGAATTGGAAAACCATGATATGGGATTGAGTATCTTTATAAATAATGCAAAAAATATGAGTCAGAAAGTCCCCGATTCAAACTTCTCATCAGTCGTTAATTCAGCAGTGACCTTAAACAGGCGATAATGTCTCAACATCCTCCATCGAACCTGGAATTAGTAATATTGGCAAACCTTTCATGAATATTTTAAAGATTGCAAAGATAAAATATGTATGATTTTTTTTCCAGACACTCAGCAAGCCTTTATAAATATTAACAGTGTGGATATTAGTGTATTTAATCGTTCAGATTTGATGGAGTTTTCCTTTCAGTTCAGCATTTATTCAGGTTTTTTTTTTTTTAAAAAAAATGAGGAATTGCCATTTTACAAGGTTAAATTGTGTAACAGCAATCTATAAATAGTGTTTAATAAATTGTAAATACAAGTAGTCCTCAGCAACTGACTCATATTTATATGACTGCAATGTCCCAGGGTCATATGATCCCCTTTTGTGATCTTCTGAGAAGCAAAGTCAATGGGGAAAAGTGGTGGGTTGCAGTGGTGAGTTCCTACCGGTGTGGTCTTGCCTGTTCGTCGCCGCAGAGCCGAAGAAGCTGTTGGCGTTCGCGGCACGGGGCTTCCCCCGCCCGCTTTCCCCACCCGCTGGGATGCCGCCATTTGCGTTCTTTTGCCCTCTGCGCAAGCAGAACGCTTTGCGCATGCGCAGAGGGCAAGAGAACACAAACGGCGGTGTCCCGGCGGGCGGGGAAAGCGGGCGGGGGAAGCCCCGCGCCGTGAACGCCAACAGCTTCTTCGGCTCTGCGGCGACGAACAGGCAAAACCGCACCTGTAGGAACCCACCACTGGTGGGTTGCTACCAGTTCGCCCCGGATCGGATGAACGGTAGCGGCGGTGGCGGTGGCGGGAGGCTCCATCTACGTGCCCAGACATCATCACGGATGATCTGCGCATGCGCAGAAGGTTCTGCGCATGCGCAGAAGCGCCGCTAGCGAGCAAAGCAAACAAGCGAGCGAGCTCATTCACAGTTCCGAACAGGTAGCGAAGGTAAGTGAACCCCACTCCTGATGGGGAAGCCAGATTCACTTAGCAATTATATAACTAACTTATCAACTGCAGTGATTCACTTAGCAACTGTAGCAAGAAAGGTCGTATAATGGGTCAAAACTCACTTAACAAATGTCTCACTTAGCAACAGAAATTTTGGGTTCAATAGTGGTCGTAAGTCGAGGGCTTCCTGTACGGAATTTCTGTGAATCAGATTAAGCCACTTTGAAGAAACGATGCAAATCAAACAAACCAATGGGATAATTATCTATATATGTGGTTGCTGAAAGTCAATAATAACTTCATTATCTTTCCATTTACCTCTGTGGGATCAGGAAAAGGGTAGATTCCAAGAACATCCTCCAGTTTAGACAGAATGGAATTACATCCTATATTCATCAGCATTTACTGAATTTTAGAGCAGCTTTCCCCTTACTGGATCGCATCTTTTTTAAAAAAGGATATCTGCCACTAGGTGACAGCATTTCCACGGATAAGTTGGAATGAAAGTGGCACAAAAGAAAAAAGTGGAAAAACTAGTTGATGCATCGTTAGTTTGCAGCAGTGGTGAAATCCAATTTTTTTAAAACTACCAGTTCTGTGGGCGTGGCTTGGTGGGCGTGGTGTGGCTTGGTGGGCGTGGCTTGGTGGGCGTGGCAAGGGAAGTATACTGCAAAATCTCCATTCCCACCCCACTCTGGGGCCAGCCAGAGGTGGTATTTGCCGGTTCTCCAAACTACTCAAAATTTCCCCTAGCAGTTCTCCAGAACCTGTCAGAACCTGCTGGATTTCACCCCTGGTTTGCAGTAAGGAAACAAACATTATTTATTATACTGAAATCATTTTATGACAGTGCTGTCACTGTGATGAAAGATTAGCCATCCTGTTACATCCAATGGCGGCTTTCCACGGAAATGAACCCTTCAAGCGTTCTTCGGAGTGTCAACAGACATAAGATAAGCTCCACCCTCTTTGGGGATGCCATGTGTCAATCCTGCAACACTGCTTTGATCATCACTCTTTGCTATAGGGCAGAGGGTAGGGTAGACCATAGGGCTGAAAGGGACCTTGGATGTTTTTTAGTTCAAGGGACTAAAAAGGTAAAAAGAGAAAAACCCTGTGTATATTTATAAATCTGTAGCAGTCATAGACTTCTAGATAACCTTGGTTAAATTGTGAAAACAAAACAGTTCCAGGTCTTGGCTGCAAAGTAGATTGGAAAGAAAACAAACAGGGACTGAGCTTGACTTGAAAAAGACTGTCTTATATACATGAATAAAATAACTACTAGTGAAGACATTTGGCCAAATCAACACAAAACTATGGAACGCATCTCAGGGAACATCACCACCAGTGGTGGGTTCCTACCAGTGCGGTCGACTCTATAGCACCGGTAGCGGCCCACTGGTGATGTCACAGTACCGGTGCAGTCGGTTGCCGGTGCCTGGACGCCGCCATTTTTTTTAAAAAAATTTTTTTTAATTTTCTTCTGCGCATGCCCAGAAGCCGAGCTTCCAGCACTGCACATGCGCTGCCTTCCTACCCCACAGTGAGTCCAAGCAGGGGAGGATGGCTGAGGGAGTGTGTGAGATGTTGAAAGAACAGGCGGCAGGAGCTATCTCCATTCCCCTCCCTTCAGCAGTCCGAGTAGCCACGAACACGCGGTGATGATCCTAGGCATTTTCGCATGTTTGAGGCTTCTCGAGCTGCTGAGGGGAGGAGGAATGGGCGGCAGGACCTATCTCAGTTCCCCTCCCTTCACCAGTCCAAGAAGCCATGCCCACCCAGTCACATGGCTGGCAAGCCACACCCACAAAATAATCCATGCCCACAGAGTGGTAGTAAAAAAATTAGGAACCCGCCCCTGATCACCCCTGCAGAGGAAGCTCACTTTGGACTAGTCATTCCTGGGAAATTATTTTCATTTCATACTAGCTGACAATACAACAAGTGACATTATTATATTACATTACATAAGTAGTCAGCTGTCAGCAACATTTTCAAAGAAGCTTCGATTTCTTTGGGAAAGAGGTTCCTGTCAATATAGAGTGGTGCAATTTAGGAGATTTAAAAGGCAAAGCTTCTGTCAAGTTTTGCTGGGGACTTCATGGTTACATCTAGGCTGTTTTCCTTGCAATAATACAGAAGTGGTTTGTCATTTACTTATTCCATTTTTTTAAAAAAAATCTATTTTTTTAGTCTAAAACCAGGATTTCTATTGCTTAATGAAACAGGTTTTGGTGAAGAAGTAATTCAGAAATCTCATGTGGCCCATGCAACATTCATTCTGATGAAAAAGTAAAAACGCAATATAAATATCAAAAAAAATTTCTCCATTAAAATTAATGTACATAAGACCTCCAGGTATGCTCCAGGATGTACAATTTTCTCCAGTAATTTCTACAATTTGGGAGGCTATCGTGACTACGACAATCTATCAGTTGAAAGAGCAAATGGTTTTAAAGATGGAGGAAACAATTAAGGCATGAGAGCAGCTGTCAATAGATGGGAAATTTCTTGTCAGTCACGCCATACCCTCTGCCCAGGGGTGAGATGCTCACTTACCCAGACCGGTGCGCTGCTCCGCGGTCCTTAATGCTTTGTGTGTGCGCGCACATGCTACACGCGCGCGCCCCCTCACGCGATTTTGCTTCTGCACATGTGCGGAAGCAAAATCGCGCCGAAATCTCACGAGGGGACGCGCGCACGCGTGAGATTTTGGCGTGATTTTACTTCTGCGCATGCGCAGAAGCAAAATCTCACTGAAATCTCTCACGCGCGTCCCCTCGCAAGATTTCAGCATGCTTTTGCTTCCGCGCATGAGCAGAAGCAAAATCGCCCAAAAATTCACGAAAAAGAGATGGCGACGCGCGCGACTGCCCGGTGGAGACGGTACCGGAGCAGTCACGCGCATATTGGGGTATCGGCGGGTCCCTACCGGAGCTCCGCACTGGACCGCACCGGTAGGAACACACCCCTGCCTCTGCCTGAAGGTCCTCTGGCAAAGTTCTAAGAATAATCACTTATAACTGATTTGAGAAGCATGCTTTCCCAGATGCTTTTGATCAACTTTTGATCAAATACCTCTAAAAAGTCTCTGGCAATATTACACTGCTAACCAGAGCATACAAAACATTTGCTAGACCAATTCTGGAATACAGCTCACCTGTCTGGAACCCGCACTACATAGCAGACATAAATACAATCCAGAGAGTCCAGAAATATTTCACAAGAAGAGTCCTTCAATGCTCCGCCCGCAACAAAATACCTTATTCCACCAGACTTGAAATACTGGGATTAGACAATTTACAATTACGTCGCCTCCGATCTGATCTAAATGTAGTTCATAAAATCATATACCAAAATGTCTTTCCTGTTAATGACTACTTCAGCTTCAACCGCAGCAATATACGAGCACGTAATAGATTCAAACTAAATGTAAACCGCTCCAAACTCAACTGCAGAAAATACGACTTCATCAACAGAGTGATCAATGCCTGGAATGCACTACCTGACTCTGTGGTTTCTTCCCCAAACCCCAAAAACTTTAACCTTAGACTGTCTACAGTCAACCTCTCCCTGTTTCTAAGAGGTCTGTAAGGGGCATGCATAAGCGCACCAGCGTGCCTACCGTCCCTGTCTTACTGCCCTATTGTCCTCTTTTATCGTTACTTTTTACTTATGTTATGTTTATACAAACTACTACTATCCTATACATGTTTGACAAATAAATAAAATGAAATAAAATGAAAAATAAATGTGCTGGTTTGTAAATTCCCAATGATCAGGCAAGATGAGGAATGTTATTTTTTAATTTATTATTAAAGAATTTGCAAATGGAAATGTTAGTATCTCTTGGATAATGCTTTTTTATTGAATTATTAGTGACCTCTTAAAATATGTACACTAGATCAGTGGCACCCAAACTTTTGGGCACCAGTGACCGGTTCCATGGAGAAACGTTTTTCCATGGACTGGAGGAGGCATGGTTTTGCATACTGCCTGCGTCCCATGCAGGGGTGGGTTCCTACCGGTGTGGTCCAGTGCGTAGCTCCGGTAGGGACCCGCCGAGAACCCAATTTGCGCGTGACTGCTCCGGTACCGTCTCCACCGGGCAGTCGCGCGCGTCGCCATCTCTTTTTTGTGAATTTTTGGGTGATTTTGCTTCTGCGCATGCGCGGAAGCAAAATCGCACTGAAATCTTGCGAGGGGACGCGCGCGAGAGAGAGATTTCGGTGAGATTTTGCTTCTGCACATGCGTGGAAGTAAAATCACGCCAAAATCTCGCGCACGTGTCCCCTCGCAAGATTTCAGTGCGATTTTGCTTCCGCGCATGCGCAGAAGCAAAATCGCGCAAGGGGGCACAAACATGAAGGACCGCGGAGCAGCGCACTGGTCTGGGTAAGTGAGCAACTCACCCCTGGTCCCATGGATGGGGCTTCGCTTGTTTCTGCAGCCCGGTTGCTGGCATAACACGGACCGGTGCAGGTCCACGGACCGGGGGTTGGTGACCCCTGCAATAGATTACAAAGGAATAGAAACACAGGGCTACATGACTTCATTTATGTAGCACTATAGAAGACACAGCTGATTTTCAGTCTATAGAAGCTCTTATTAAGGCCAGTTAACATCAGTAGTAGAAAATTTTTCTTGTCCTAATAAACTAATTGCCTTCTAGATGTTCTCAGTAGGGAGGATTCCATGCTATTCCTCATGAAATTACAGGCTTCTCAGAAAAATTGTATCAGAAAAAGTAGGGGAAAACAGGAACCCATTTTCCCTTCATTTTCAGATTGCTTCATATTCCTCCATGCATAGAACTATATTCTTCAGTAACAATGGATGTGGGAAGTGATTCTACTTGCTTTGAGTGGATTAGCAAGTCACACAAGTCATAGCTATCCCATTTGTGGGAGAGAAGGGAATGTTTCGTCAGAGTATGTTCATAGACTGGAATAGACATGGTAACAGGTCAGCCAATGGGGACTGTTTGGAAACTGAAACAGTGTTTGTATGAGCCCATAAGAGACAGCTCGGAGCCTGGGTGTGGCTTAAGTTCTCTGATCTGTATATATATGAGTGGCCTCTGTAATGACTTGCCTCTGTATTATATCTTGCTTCTGTGAATATTACTTCTGGATTCTGTACTTCTGCTGTATGGTATTGTATATAAAGAAGTTCTTTATGAAGGAAGTTAGCACCCACCCCTCTCCTAGAAAAATGAAATATCCTAGGAAATATTGAAAAGGAAGAATATGTTTCCCTGGATGAGAAAAAACATGTTTTAAAGACAAAGCAGTTTCCTGCAGCTCCCTCCCCCCTTCCCCCTCTTCAGCTCTAGGGTGATGGGATTAAGACCTTCACCCTTAGGACATGATAGGATTAGCCCTCTACCCATCTCACCACATGGCACCTGGGAAGATTGCATCAGCCAGCAAGGCTCAAGCAAACGTGGACTCAGGACAGCCTACAGAGTTGCCCCCGCATGGCCCCCTGGGAGTCTGACAGCCAATCAGAGTGTATTTCTTGCACAGGAGCAGGAGGCCCCGAGGCGGGGGCCCAAGAAAGGGCATAAAACCAAGGGACTCTCAGCATCTCTGCCATTTTTTTTCCTTCACCCAACATCTTGAAGCATGTGATCCCTCTTTTCACCCAGGAGCTCCAAGGCATTAAACCATCTTTCCAAGCAGTCTCTATGTTTCCAGTGTCTTTCTGCACACTTGGAACTGAACCCAGATGGAAATTTTTTCCAACACTTATATATACCGTATTTTTCGGAGTATAAGACGCACCGAAGTATAAGACGCACCTTAGTTTTGAGGGAGGAAAACAAGGGAAAACGGCCTCTGCCTCCAAGCAGTTTGCCAGACAGCAAACAGCACAGATGATATAAACTGTTTGCTGTGTATTTCTGTGCATGTGTACCTGACCCATAGAAATAGCAAAGAATTGGAGAAATGTACATTATGCCAGAAAGTTTTCTTAAATGTAGTCACACTAACTCCTCCCAATTATTTAAATAGATCTACTCCAAGGTAACTAAACTCTAATACTAAACAGGACACTGTTACATTTCATATTATACTTGTACAGAGCTGTTAAAATTAATTAAAATTTCTGGAAGTATACATTATTCTCTATTATTTAAAAGAAGATACAATAGCACTGGGTCTCTTCAGAGCAAGCATTTATTTTTAAAAGCTTCTATATTTTGTTAAGTTGTCTAGATTTACAGGGATCTCCAACCTTGGCAACTTTAAGACTTGTGGACTTCAACTCCCAGATTTCCTCAGCCAGCAAAGCTAACAAAGCTGGCTGTTGAATTCTGGGAGTTGAAGTCCACAAGTCTTAAAGTTGCCAAGGTTGGAGACCCCTGGCTCTAGAACAATAATAGAGCAGTCTTTAAAAAATAAGTCTAATAGTTTGAACATTCTACAGACATTTATAGTTATTCACTTACCCCCTTCCATCCAGTTCAGCAAAAATAAAAACCTGCGTGTCTCTCCCAGCTATTTGCCTCTTTGCAGTTAGTTTCACTTTCATTTTCCCACGTGGCAAACCTAATCAGCTGTACGTCGGGAAACTGCTACTGACTTGCTTGGCTTTACAGGCTTTTCCCTCTTTCCTGCAAGCAGGTAAATTGCTGGAAGACAGAGGCCAAAGGGTGGGGGTGGCTGGGTGGGTAGGGCTGCATTCGGTGTATAAGACGCACCCAAGTTTTCATCCTCTTTTTGGGGGTAAAAAGGTGCGTCTTATACTCCAAAAAATACGGTAATTAAATCCTGCTGAAGTTCATTTACTTGTGTGCTGGTCAGATGTGCTGCAAACTCTGACATGTTTCCTATCCTTATATTATTGTACAGCAATTTCTTTAGCCTATGGCTAAAGCTAACGTCTTCTGAGAAAGAGACCATGTATTTCTATTATGTCACATCAGATGTGGCTTAAGCATACGGTACATCACCTTCTCATGAGAGACTTTGAAACACATTTGAAACCTTTTAGTTCTGCTAGATTTCACAAGCCATGTAAACAGGGTTTTGCTCACAGTTAATTATGTGTCGCAGCACAGGAAAAATTGAAAATGAGACAGCTGGCAGAGTAATTTTACTGCTTATTTCCTCATGAATAAGAGCTCTTATCTATGGTTTTATAACCCATGAGAGTGAGGCAGTCTAACTCAATCATTAACCATCAAAAGAGCTTAGGCTACTGGCATGATGAATCCATAGAAGTTAAGAATACTGCTGCTAGTATGATTTCGGACTGCAAAAGCTCAGTTAAGCTCAGGAATGTAAAATAAAGACCTGCTGAACTGAGTTAAACGGTTACTGATGACATGTTTTAAGCTCTACATCAATATCAACAGAAGTGTTGGAAGAGCAGGGTTCACCACTAGCTAAGAAATTTTGTCCCAGTACATCTGGAAGTATATAGGGAGGGGAAAATACATTTAAGTGTCTCTCTACAACTGCTCAAATATGAAGATCCATTTAGAGCAGCGGTTCCCAACCTTCCTAATGCCGTGACCCACGCCCCGCCACCGTGCCCCCACCGTGCCCCACCCACCGCCACCATTTGGGTTCTTTTACTTTCTGCGCATGCGCAAAGCGTGCTGCGCATGCGCAGAGGGTAAAAGAACCAAAATGGCGGCGTCCGGGCAAAGTCTCCAGATCTAGGCAAGGTCTCCGCTCGCTTCGCGTGTTGCCTCTGGGAGCTTTTCAAGTCCTGTCGCGAAAGGCGTGCACGACTTTGGCAGGGCCGGGACAGGCAGCTACCCGGAGAGAGCCACCCCCTTCACAGAGTCTCTGCCGTCTACCTGTAGTGTTCGGGGTGAAGGGTATGGCTCTCTCCGGGCAGCCGCCTGTCCCAGCCCTGCCAAAGTCGTGCATGCCTTTCGCAGGGGTGAAATACTCCTGGTTCGTTCTTGCCTGTCGGTCGTCGCAGAGCCGATGGAGCCGGTGGCAGACGCGGTGCGGGGCTTTCCCCGCCCGCTTCCCCCGCCCACCTGGATGCTGCCATTTGAGTTCTTTTGCCCTCTGTGCATGCAGAACGCTTTGTGCATTGCGCAGAGGGTAAAAGAACCCAAATGGTGGCGGCGGGGTGGGTCGCGGTGGAGGCGCGGGTTCTGGGGCGCGATATGGCCAGGCTTGTGGCAGTGGGGGGGAGCTGAGGATGCCAGGGCAACCCCTGAGAAATGGTCATTCGACTCCCAAAGAGGTCCCGACCCCCAGGTTGGGAACCGCTGATTTAGAGGCTGTGCTCTGTGTCCTGACATAGGCTACAGTACATTGGAGACCCAAGAACGTCTTTTCAAGTGTGACATCCTGACTATGGAATGCTCTCTTCTCACAGGCCAATTTTATGCCAACATTTATTTCATTTCAATGCTAAGTGAAAAACCTATTTACCTATTACCTGTGATTAGGGGACTGGAGGCTAAAACATATGAAGAACAGTTGCAGGAACTGCGTATGTCTAGTTTAATGAAAAGAAGGACTAGGGGAGATATGATAGCAGTGTTCCAATATCTCAGGGGTTGCCACAAAGAAGAGGGAGTCAAACTATTCTCCAAAGCACCTGAGGGTAGGACAAGAAGCAATGGGTGGAAACTAATCAAGGAGAGAAGCAACTTAGAACTAAGGATAAATTTCCTGACAGTTAGAACAATTAATCAGTGGAACTACTTGCCTCCAGAAGTTGTGAATGCTCCAACACTGGAAGTTTTTAAGATGATGTTGGATAACCATTTTGTCTGAAGTGGTGTAGGGTTTTCTGCCTAAGCAGGGGGTTGGACTAGAAGACCTCCAAGTCCCTTCCAACTCTTGTTATTCTATTCTATTCTATTCTATTCTATTCTATTCTATTCTATTCTATTCTATTCTATTCTATTCTATTCTTGATTGTAGCTCAGTATTAACTTGCCATCTTATTTTGATGTGCAATCCTTTACTACCGGTATGTTATTATGTGTAGATTATTTTTCATTGTTTCATTCATGCTTATCCTACTTGGAGATCCACTGACACAAGGCACAATCTGAATATTCTAATTAATATATTTAAATTCATAATGAAGATTAAGAGATGGGTAGAAATATATACGGTATTATGGAAGCAGGGTAGAAAGCTGGAGCAGAGTTGATTTCCAGTTAGAAAGGAATTACAATTTAAGCCTTTAGTTTAGGAAATGTAAATAAGTAATCCAAACAGATTACTGGGGAGGAATTATGGATATTACATAATCCTTGTCATCCAAAGAATGAAGCAACAATTTGGGTTAAGGAGGAAACAATGATTTGTCAGGTTTGCTGTGAGAAAAAGTCAGCCATAAAAGTATAGCACACAAAAAGTGCACAGGGCATGCTTAATTTCAAGAACACTTAACTGAACTAACTAAAGAACAGCTAAAATGGTTTTTATAGTGACCTTTGTCATCTAGTAGCCATATCTAGCCAGCAATAATCAGTGAGATGTTTTTTTTTAACTTAAATCAGTGTTATTCAAACTTTGAAACTCTAAGGTTTTTATTTTTTATTTATTTATTTATTTATTTATTTATTTATTTATTTATTTATTTATTTATTTATTTATTTATTTATTTATTTATTTGTCAAGCATATATGATTATAAGCAAAGTATAAACAGTAAAACATGATTGAATATATATGTAACAGTACAAGCATGAATAAGAGTAAAAGAGGTATGAATATATGGGTACATTAGGACAGGAACGGTAGGCACGATTGTGCGCTTATGCACGCCCCTTACCGACCTCTTAAGAATGGGGTGAGGTCGATGGTAGATAATCCGAGGTTGAAGTTTTTGGGGTTTGGGGAAGAAACTACTGAGTCAGGTAAAGTGTTCCAGGCGTTGGCAACTCTGTTGTTGAAGTCGAATTTTTTGCAATCAAGTCTGGAGCGGTTTACATTAAGTTTGTATCTATTGTGAGCTCGTGTATTATTGCGGTTGAAGCTGAAGTAGTCATTAACAGGTAGGACATTGAGGCAGATAATTTTATTATCTGCCTCAATGTGTGGACTTCAACTCCCAGAATTTTCCAGCATGCTAGGCTGGGCTGAGAAGTCAAAAGCTATCCAGGAAGAAGCAACACAAATTGTGAAGTTCTCATACTGAAAAGGCAGGAGGCGAGTGAGTGACTTCAGCTCTTTATTAGGTCATGGTGGGAAAAAACAGCAAAGGCCCCAGTGAGGCTGGGGTTTAAATAGCATAGCCCTGGCTTAAACCAGGACCAATCAGGAGATACCTGTGGGAGACAATCAGCTGGACCAGAGTGGGAACTTCCAGCCTAGTATGTAGATGTAGGTACATAACACAAATCATTTCTGTATTGTTGCACAGATTATCCATTAAGCTCCCAGAAGACCTCCCTATCTCAAGGAGAGTTTATCTTAAGTTTCCAACAATTCAGATTGGACCAGGGGCGGGTTCCTAATTTTTTTACCACCACTCTGTGGGCGTGGCTTATTTTGTGGGTGTGGCTTACCAGCCATGTGACTGGGTGGGTGTGGCTTGCCGGCCATGTGACTGGGTGGACGTGGCTTCTTGGACTGCTGAAGGGAGGGGAACTGAGATAGGTCCTGCCGCCCATTCCCCCTCCCCTCAGCAGCTCGAGAAGCCTCAAACATGTGAAAATGCCGGCGCATCATCACGGCGCGTTCGTGGCTTCTCGGACTGCTGAAGGGAGGGGAATGGAGATAGCTCCTGCCGCCCGTTCTTTCAGTGTCTCATACGCTCCCTCAGCCATCCTCCCCTGCTTGGACTCACTGTGGGGTAGGAAGGCAGTACATGCGCAGTGCTGGAAGCTCGGCTTCTGGGCATGCGCAGAAGAAAATTTTTTTAAAATGGCGGTGCCCAGGCACCGGCAGCCGACCGCACCGGTACTGTGACATCACCAGCGGGCCGCTACCGGTGTTATAGAGTGGACCGCACTGGTAGGAACCCACCACTGGATTGGACAATATCTTGTCAACCGCAGATTTAAACTAATATGTATTCATTACAAAATATCCATTTACCAGAAGAAAAATTAGTGCTCCCTGCTATACCTCTCGCCTTCTAAGACCCCAATTTAATATTGTCTTTTTTTCTTTCTTTAATGAAGCACAAATAAAGCAGTTGTGGCAATTACCCATCTCTGTTTATTTTCCAATTCTTCTAAGCCTTAGATGGGCCCAAGATGTATTCTGGAAAACAAAGAGGATTCTAAAGGCCAGTGTTTCATTTTTGCAGCTTGCCAGACTCTAGTTTTTTTTTAAATCAGACTTAAATCAGACTTCAAAACATTTAAAACAAAACAGACTTTAAAACCAGTTAGGGAAGGGAACCATCTCTAGTGTTTATACAAACAACTAGATAGAAGTTGCTTGTATAAACATAAGTAAAAAAAGAAACGATAAAAGAGGACAATAGGACAGTAGAACAGGGACAGTAGGCACGTTGGTGCGCTTATGCACGCCCCTTACAGACCTCTTAGGAATGGGGTGAGGTTGACTGTAGACAGTCTAAGGTTAAAGTTTTGGGGGTTTGGGGAAGAAACCACAGAGTCAGGTAGTGCATTCCAGGCATTGATCACTCTATTGCTGAAGCGTATTTTCTGCAGTCGAGTTTGGAGCGGTTTACATTAAGTTTGAATCTATTGTGTGCTTGTGTATTGTTGTGGTTGAAGCTAAAGTAATCACTGACAGGAAGGACATTTTGGTATATGATTTTATGAACTACATTTAGATCAGATCGGAGGCGACGTAGTTGTAAATTGTCTAATTCCAATATTTCAAGTCTGGTGGAATAAGGTATTGTCTCACTGTAGAGAGAACAGTGTTATCAATCTCTTTTTTAATTTCTAAACTGCCACCAGGTTAATTGTTCTAGTTGCTATGACAGGCTAATATAGTTGGTAACTATAAGATTAGAAAGACATCATAAACAGTCCTGAGACTTTGGTGTGTTGGCAAATGTTCCAGCTTTGTTTGAATTTCTGGTGGCTCAGCTACAATTGGTGCTTTGGTGTTTGGCTATAGAAGAGAACAAATCAACAGCTCTATGATTAGGGATGACTGTGCTAGGTTGGACAACTGAGCCCACAAAAGAAACTGGAACTCTAGGTAAACATTTATTTATTTTATTTATTTATTTATTTGTCAAACATGTATAGTAGTAATTTGTATAAACATAAGTAAAAAGTAACGATAAAAGAGGACAATTGGACAGTAGGACAGGGACGGTTGGCACAGTGGTGCACTTATGCAAGCCCCTTACAGACCTGTTAGAAACGAGGAGAGGTCGACTGTAGTCAGTCTAAGGTTAAAGTTTTTGGGGTTTGGGGAAGAAACCACAGAGTCAGGTAGTGCATTCCAGGCATTGATCACTCTGTTGCTGAAGTCGTATTTTCTGCAGTCAAGTTTGGAGCGCTTTACATTTAGTTTGAATCTATTACGTGCTCGTGTATTGTTACGGTTGAAGCTGAAGTAGTCATTAACAGGAAGGACATTTTGGTATATGATTTTATGAACTACATTTAGATCAGATCGGAGGCGACGTAGTTGTAAATTGTCTAATCCCAGTATTTCAAGTCTGGTGGAATAAGGTATTTTGTTGTGAGTGGAGGAGTGAAGGACTCTTCTTGTGAAATATTTCTGGACTCTCTCGATTGTATTTATGTCTGATATGCAGTGCGGGTTCCAGACAGGTGAGCTGTATTCCAGAATTGGTCTAACAAATGTTTTGTATGCTCTGGTTAGTAATGTAATGTTGCCAGAGAAGAAGCTACGCAAGATTAGATTAACAACTCTTAGTGCCTTTTTGGCAATGTTGTTACAATGGGCTCTAGCACTTAGGTCGTTGGATATGAGTACTCCAAGGTCTTTGACAGAGTGAGGGTCATCTACAAGTTCGTTTCCTCCAAGTTTGTATTTTGTATTCTGATTTTTTTTTGCCAATGTGTAAGACAGAGCATTTGTTGGTTGAGATTTGAAGTTGCCAGTTGTTTGACCATTCTGCTACATGGTCTAAACATGCACAGAGTCCTAGGCTTTAGCAGGATACTTTTTATAAATCTCCGTAGAGCAAATCTTTTAAGGTTTTCCTCATCCTGACAAATTTAAAGTGTTGTTGCAATGGGTCTGAATATTTATGCCAATGTGATATTTCTGGGCTATTTTTTTTCAACCACGACTCTTCCAGTCAAACTGAGCAATTGGGGGAGAAGGGCCTTCAACAAAGTACTGAGTGAAGGGTCTGAATACTTATGCCAATATAATATTTCAGGGTTTTTTTTTCTTGTTAATAAATTTACAGACATTTCTAAAATTCTGTTTTTGTTTTGTCATTATGGGCTACTTTTTCCATGAGGAAAAAAAATGAATTTCAACAACTGTAGAATCAGGCTGCCGCACAACAAAATTGAAGGGGGTCTGAACACTTTCTGAATGCATTGTACATGCTAATCCCAAGGTCAGAAGATTCACTTGCAGGGGTCTCCAACCTTGGCAACTTTAAACCTGGAGGACTTCAACTCCCAGAATTCTCCAGCCAGCAAAGAGTTGAAGTCCTCCAGGCTTAAAGTTGCCAAGGTTGGAGAACCGTGTAGAGCAGTACTTGGTTATATATAAGATGTTGGTTCCCAAGTGAATTGTTTTCTCTGTCAATATCTACAGAGAACATCTTATTTTTAATCCTCTGAACAAAATGGTCAAATCATAACCAGAATGGAATTTTGTCATTTTTATGACCTAAAACATGGGATGAATAGCTCTTTCTGTATTTCCGTCCCACCCCAACCTTGTAAGTCTCTGGTTTATTTGTTTATTTGTGTGGAGAAGAACAACATGTCAATTCAACTATTTTTGCAGCGTCACTAACTAAAAAGTTTTGAGCGATATAATTCTGCCAACATGTGTGGCAGAATAGGCATTTTGTAATGTTAGGATACAAGACCCATGCCCTATATTTGAAATACTTGGCAGGAACATAGTGAAAGTTAGATGACAACAGCAAGAGCTTCACAAACACAACAAGTTTAAACAGGATTCAAGCAGTCTGGTGGTTTGAATTGCATAAGCATATTTTATAACCAAGGCAAAAAAAAAAAAATAGAGTCAAATTCAATAAACAAGGCAGGCTTGGCTGAAGAGACAAACAATTCATTTATATGATGGCAAAACACTGTTTTAAGAGATGGGCATTCAGTATTAAATGGAAAAATAACTGGATTCATTTTCAGAGTTACATAATTATTAACATTGCTTTATAAAATTAAGGTACTGACACATAAAACTAGTGCAACTCACTGCAAATAAGTGGACGGAATTATTCTGGAGTGGAGACCTACCTTTTGCATATAAACATATGCAAAAAAACAAAATGCATTGAAGTTGCAATAAACAAAAAGAGAAATACTGGATGCCTTTCGATGGGTATGGAATAGAAATTCCATCAACTCCTAGCCACTAATGCCCAATAGTTGAAAGCAACGGATGCTGAAGAGTGGTCCATAATTTCAGATCTGTTTCTGAAGAGTGCTCGTTGTCCTTAAAAAAAACTGTAGTCTGAACTGTAGCAATATGGGGTGAGGGAGGGGGACCAAACAAAAGGAAGCATTAAAAAGTGAAGTTCAACAATTACGCATAAAGTATGATTCACATACAATCCACTGTAAAACAAAGCACTCTTAATGCTTGCTTTCAAGATTGCATTCCCTCAAAGGAGTAAGATCCACTTACCAGCAGGGCAGGTAACAGATTTATTAACACCCTTCTGTAATATCTGATAAGGTTCTATTTTGTCTCCATTTATTTCAGTGTTTTTTCAAACTTGGCAACTTTAAGGTGGGAGGACTTCAACTCCCAGAATTTCTCAGTCAGCCTAGCCATCTTAAAGTTGCCATGTTTGACAAACACTGATTTATTTTACGGCTGCCTCAAGGTGGATGTGCACTAGGTCAGGGGTCTCCAACCTTGGCAACTTTAAGACTGGCTGAGGAACTCTGGGAGTTGAAGTCCACAAGTCTTAAACTGGCCAAGGTTGGAGACCCCTGACTTAGGTGGACTAAAACAGCTCTAGGAGTCAAGCTGCAAGCCTGCTCTGCACATTGCTGCTTTACTTCACTGCACTTCAGATCCTATGGGATAAAGTACAGCTATGAATGAAATGTTGAAAGAAAGAAAAAATAAGACGTGTAAAACAAAACAATTGTGAGGATTTGGTGTGGGGATTTATGAAGGGGCCTGACCTCAGCTGCATCCCTGGGCTAGACAGGTTCAGCCAATGAGACAGATTTTGGAAAAACGCTCTCAAGAGACAAGGGAGCATAGTAGGGGTGGGTTCCGGATCTTGTTACTGTTTGTTCACTCAGGGATGTGCTGTGTGGGCGGGCGGGCGCCACGCACATGCGTATGCGCAATACTTTTAAAAAGCTTCTGCATATGCGCAGAAGCAAAAAACAAGGTGGCGGCAACTACGGCACTGCCGAGATAACCAGCTTGGGTGTGTGGCAGGCCTGGGTCACTGTCAGTTCCATCGACCCAGGCTGCCATGTTACTAACGGTTCTATAGAACCGGTCCGAACCGGTAGGAACCCACCTCTGGACCATAGTGAATATCTAATGTTGTATTGTACATGTTTTTATAACAAATACATAATTATTAGTTACAGGATGCACTTAAAATAATGTTTCATTTCTTTCTCCAGAACATAAATTCAAAACAGCTACTTGGCTTTAAACAAGCCTTTAAAATCTGGCTCTTCTCTGAGGTCTTGAGTTATAGTGTCTGGTTGGGCCCCTTTAAGTTGGGGGATAAGGTTATTTTAATATTTTTATTCTATTCATTTGTTCGCATCCCATCTTTATTATTTTTACAAATAACTCCAGGTGGCAAACATACCCAATATATCTTTCTGCTCAGGGGTGGGTTCTAACTTACCTCACTGCCAGTTCGCTTCCTCCCGCGCCGCATGGGCAAAAAATTAAAAAAAAAAGCCAAAAACAAGATGGTGACTGCATGCACAGTGGCGGAAACTCGGCTTCTGCGCATGTGCAGAAGAAAAAAAACCCGGGGAAAAAATCCCCCCCCCCAAAATTCAAAAAAATAAACATCCCTCCCCAAAAAAGCTGAAAACAAGATGGCGATCGCATGCACAGTGCCAGAAACTCTGCTTCTGCGCATGTGCAGAAGAAAAAAAAACCCAGAAAAAAAATCCAAAAAAATATATCTAAAGTTGGACAGCCTAAATTTTTAGAGATGAATAAAGAATGTATCTTCAAAAAGTAGCTCTCAAAGGATCTGAAAGCACTAAGTTTACAAGTGTGTACTTGTAGGAAGATATATACCAGTTTACTCACATTTATTGTATTTCTATTTCAGAGGTCTTCAAACTTGGCAACTTTAAGACTTGTGGACTTCAACTCCCAGAATTCTCCAGCCAGCATAGCTGGAGAATTTTGGGAGTTGAAGTTCACAAGTCTTAAAGTTGCCAAGTTTGGGGACCCCTGTTCTATTTGGATGTCATTATCATGTTATTGAAGGAAATTGGGGGAAGAATATGGGTCTTCAGAGTATCTGAGATACAAGGCTACAACTTTTTTCACATTTGCTTTATATTATTTGCCTCATATTATTTACTCTGTTCTGCATTTCCAAAGGTAACAAGCTTACAAACAAGTTGGAGATGATGTGTGGATACAAATTATTATTATTTTTCCAAATACAAATTGCTCCCTTTGTGTTTAAGTTCTGCCCTCTTTTGACATATGCTGAGAGGCAAAAAGTTTCCAAGTCAACATATATGAAACATTCTCAAATCTATATTCTTCATTGGGTGATCCCAGAGGCGGATTCCTAATTTTTTTACTACCACTCTGTGGGCATGGCTTATTTTGTGGGTGTGGCTTGCCAGCCATGTGACCGGGTGGGCGTGGGCCTCGGGAGCTTGGCAGTGGCCGGAGAAACAGGGGAGCATTGCCCACCCACAATGCAGCCCCCCACAGCGGGAGCAGCAAGACAGCGGCAGCGGTTCTTCTAGGAGGCTCCGTCCGGCCTGAATGCTTCTCCCCATTCGATGATCCTAGGCTCCTGCCGCCCGTTCCCCCTCCCCTCAGCAGCTCGAGAAGCCTCGAACATGCAAAAATACCTAGGATCATCACTGCACGTTCGTGGCTTCTCGGACTGCTGAAGGGAGGGGAATGGAGATAGCTCCTGCCGCCCGTTCTTTCAGTGTCTCACCCGCTCCCTCAGCCATCCTCCCCTGCTTGGACTCACTGTGGGGTAGGAAGGCAGCGCATGCGCAGTTCCGGAAGCTCGGCTTCGGGGCATGCACAGAAGAAAATTTAAAAAAAATTTTAAAAAAACTTTTTTTAAAAAAAATGGCGGCGCCCAGGCACCAGCAACCGACCGCACCGGTACTGTGATGTCACCAGCGGGCCGCTACCGGTGCTATAGAGTGGACCGCACTGGTAGGAACCCACCACTGGGTGATCCTCCAAACTATGTGAGTGCTAACCTAGAAGGAACCTTTCCTCAAGCACATACAGCAGTCAAATTTTTATCCATGGTCTTCTGGACAAGATGTTTTATTTTTGATACTGGAGATGACAGTTCCCTCCCTTCCCAACTCCACACTATTCTTCAAAATTGTGTGAATGAGGCTATCAAAATTAATTGTCTGGTTTGTCCTGTTGCAGTGACACAACATGTTACAAGTAGCAAAAATAGAACTCGCTTTGCAAAAATGGAAAATATTTGTGGAGGCTCAAAACAAGGACTTTTCTTCACCCACTTATTACTGTAGCACTTATTACTTTAAATGAGATGGATGGCTGCAAAAGTTTTTGGGGAGGAACAATAAATATTTATACTGGATCCCTTGGCCTAGTTTTGCACTGGCCTTACATTTGTTTTTTGCGATAGCAAACCATTTCAATAATAAGCCCTGGGAAAATGTTGAATGTCATTATTCATACATTGAGATAAAGCCTTTGGATGCCAAATGGTTACCGTATTTTTCGGAGTATAAGACGCACCTTTTTACCCTCAAAAAGAGGGTGAAAATTTGGGTGCGTCTTATACACCGAATGTAGCCCCACCCAGCCACCCCCACCCTTTGGCCTCTGCCTGCCAACAATTAACCTCTTTGCAGCAAACAGAACAGAAACAGAAGCCTTATTAGCACACTAAGAGATTACTTGCCTCCCGATCTACAGCTGACAGGCTTGCAAGCCACGTGGTAAAATGAAACTAACTACGGTGGCTGTAATGAGACAAAATGCTGGGAGATAAACTGCCGGCAATGTTACACTGCTGAAATTGCAAGAAAGTAAGCTATAGCTACTGTAGCCTAGAGGTAGAGCTCTTGCCTCACAGTCAGGAGGTTGTGAGTTCTATCCTAGTAGAGGATAGATTCTGTTAATATGTTATTTTGTTAACTGTTTGTAGAGTGTTCAAATTATAAGGCTTATTTTTTAAAGACTGCTTTATTATTGTTCTCGACAACTTAACAAAATGAAGAAGCTTTTTAAAATAAATTTTTGCTCTGAAGAGGCCCAGTGCTATTGTATCTTCTTTTAAATAGCAGAAAGCCTTCCAGAAAGCCACATCAATTTTAAAGATCTGTAAAAGTATAATCTGAAATGTCCTGTTTTAGTATTAAGTATTAGTATTAAAATAAGGCAGCTGAATTAAACCCCGACTTAGTCATGTTTGGAGTAGATCTATTTAAATAATTGGGAGGAGTTAGTGTGATTACATTTAAGAAAACTTTCTGGGATTAATATACTGCCATAATGTACATTTCTCCAATTCTTTGCTATTTCTATGGGTCAAGCACACATGCACAGAAATACACAGCAAACAGTGTATATCATCTGTGCTGTTTGCTGTTTGCTGTTTGGCAAATTGCTGGGAGGCAGAGGCCTTTTTTCCTTGTTTTCCTCCCCCAAAACTAAGGTGCGTCTTATACTTTGGTGCGTCTTATACTCTGAAAAATACGGTAATACATGCCCCAACTAAATTACATCCTTGTAGCTTTTTTTCTCATTTCTCTGGTCTCTGGTTTGTTTGTTTTTTAAACTGCGCTCTTTGCAAACCCTCAGTGGGATACCTCTAAATCCATTATAGGACAAAAAGTGCCCAGAGCTGCCGACTGAGTCTGAGAGTGATAATACAACATCTAACATTTTGTATGGGGCTGGAAGCAGCAACAATAAATCAGGCCTTGAGTCTCTATTACATAAGTATTATACAAGAGATGCTATTTTTTTCTACTGGAATTGCCAAATTGAACTCAAATGTCTTATGACTTTCATTCTTCCCATATCGTTAAGCTATTGCAAGCATGACACTTTCCAATACGCTTGCCAAAAGAAACTAATTTAATGAGGACTTTCCTCCATTTAAATCAGTACTGTATAGTTAATATCTCAAATAGAGAGTATGTTCTAAGACTAGGTGCTATTAACAGGAGATGCCAAGGCTGGTACCTTCTATAGATAATTTTTTCTCTCTACCATCGTGCTATGGCTCCTCTCAAAAGAATTGGGATGCAATCCTGAGTCCTAAGGCTTGTATATAGTGACCTAAACTCAGACCTACTTGTAAATAAAAATCTTTTGGATTAGACTGCAAATTTATGCTGCATCACTTTATGGAAGGATCCCATCAGATTGAGCTGACGAATTTAATTTATTTTACTTTGGGGTTCGTGTTATAGCCATCGTTTTTCCAAAACTTTATTAAATTTCGGGAAAAAATAAAATACAAAAAAGCAAATTAAAAAGAAAAGGGGAGGCTAGGGAAAAAGCAAAATTGGAGAGTGCAGACAAACAGGGGGAAAAGCTATAGAAAACAACCTTCAGATTTTCTTCAGTACAGATAAACATCTAAAAACCAATAATTCCTTGAATTCAAATAAACCATAACTGGCATAACAATACTTCTATCATCAAAACAAATCATCAAAATCCAAGATTAAAATTTCATTTATTTCAGTTTCAAGTAAAAATAAATAAATAAATCCAAGAGTGGATTTTTCAGATATAAACAAAGCTAAACAAAGTCTCTTTTTTAGTCAAAGCAGTCAATTTCGCCATTTCTACCAACTCCGTTAATTTTACCATCCATTCTTCCATTGTGGATACATTCAAGTCCTTCCATCTATGAGTATAGAGAAGCCTTGCTTGTTGTTGTCATATATAAGAACAATGTCCCGTGGGTTTTTTTTTCAATCTGTCAATCAAACAAATAAACCAAGTCTCTGGCTTCAGTTGTACATTCCAATTTTCTGAATTCTTAAATACATATATGATTCCAATAAATTTTAGCTTTCCTACATGACCAGCAGAGCTCATAAAAAGTGCCTTCAGGTTGTTTACATTTCCAACAAATATTTGATATACCCTTGAACATCTTTGACAATTGATCAGGTGTTAAAATGCCTGTGACACACCAGCATCTCATACTTTTTTCCCCTTCAAATTATAATGTAATAGCCACCATTTTGAGTTTATGTCTAGAAAAGCCAATTATTCAGTTTCTTCTCCCTGTATTATATAATGTTCAATTATAAGGTGTTTATAAATTGTAATGCCACACCCAGAGTCACTGGGTTAAGGTGGACAACTATAGAAATTATTATTTTTAAAATATGTTTCCATTTGCTTAGTTTTTCAAGTCTCATAAGCTCTTGGGTTTGTCAAAGAAAAAGATATGGCCACTTGTAATTTTTCATTTGTTTTTAGCTTTCATGGGACACTTTGACAACAGCTACTCAAAGAGGCCATGAGGCAGTTGTAACAGATGTGCAATTTATGTTACTGTTACATCAACAGTATACAATCAGCATAAATACAGCATATTCCTAAAAGACAGCTTTTTAAAGAAAAAGGGCATCATAATTACTCTTGAAATATTTTATTTATAACATTTACATCTGGTTGATTCCTTCAACTCCTTTTTTAAATTTATTGCCTTGAATAAGAAGAGAAAATTAGCCTTGAAAGCAGATTACAATTTTTGAGCCCAATGTAGTCCTAACTCAACTGCTAAAGGGAGGATAAAGAGTAAATTAGTTCCTTCATTCCTTTCTCACTTTCCCTTTAAAGAGGTGGAAGAACAAAGAGCAATGAAAGAAGGCATGAAGAGATAGGAGAGCAGTTAAAAAAAAGACAGGGTCAAACAGAACACGACTTTTGCAGAACAGAAAGAAGGAGAAGATTAGCTACAACCAGGGGTGAAATCCTCCCGGTTCGCCCAGGCCAGTCCTTCGGCATATAGCCGATGGAACTGGCGGCGGTCGCGGCGCAGAGCTTCTCCCGCCCGCTTTCCCGGCCCGGCTGAACACAATCACCGCTTTCCCGGCCCGGCTGAACACAATCATTCGCGTTATTTTTCCCTCTGTGCATGCGCGCGCATGCACAGAGGGAAAAATAACCCGAATGGCGGCGTTCAGCCGGGCCGGGAAAGCGGGCGGGAGAAGCTCCGCGCCGCGACCACCACCAGTTCCATCGGCTATACGCCGAAGGACTGGCCCGGGCGAACCGGGAGGATTTCACCACTGGCTACAACCCATAAGATCTCAGCCAAGCTTTTCTGAGTAGCCCAGGCAAAGTTTGACAGTGCTGCCAAATAGAAGCCTACATCCCAGCAACTTGAAGCAAGAGAGAACAAGTTATATAATTGCATAGCACAGGGGTCAGCAACCTGCGGCTCTGGAGCCGCATGTGGCTCTTTCCTCCCCCTGCTGCGGCTCCGTCGCTGAAAATATGCCTCACAACCGCCAATGTGTGATACCCGCTGGCACGCCATTTATTGAGCTTTTCGACCCCCGGTAGACCAACCATGGATAAATCCAAGAAAATAAAAGTTTCAGAAGAAAACAGAACGTTTTAATTCAACTACATATGCTAGTTCTGTGGCCGCTCAGGAAATAGTCAGGCACAGGAAGGGTTTTGTGGCTCCCGGTGTTTTCTTTTCTGTGGGAAATGGGTCCAAGTGGCTCTTTGAGTGTTTAAGGTTGCCGACCCCTGGCATAGCAGCTCAAGATACTTCCAACAAACCCATAAAGAAGTGAGGACCTAGATCCTGGCTAGAAGTTCAACAATCATCCTAATGTCTACCAAGCCATGCAGGTAGTATGGAAAGTTGGGCAAGGGAGAGTCAAGGATAGATCCGAAATTCCATAGGCCACATTCAAGATAATTAAAAGCAAAATAAAAGGAACAGAAAACAAAAGATATACAAATCTAAAACTGTAGAACACAAAATAGTAGATTATACAACCAGTAAGTAAACATTGGTTGTGTCTGACAGAATAGATCACACGTTAAAATAGGCAGTAGATATTTCAAACTAAATTAAGCAAAAGAACTTCAAAATACAAGAACTTAGCAAGAAAAACAAAAATGTTCTTTGTACAGAAATCTTTATTTTGTAATACTTTCAAATAAATACCCCATTCATTTTGTTTCTCTGCCTCTAACTAATGCCATCTCACAATCGAGCTATCTCACAATCTACAGGACTAATCTTCAAATGTTTGGACTGATTTCAACTTTTGAGAGATCACGATGACACGAATTGATTTGACATCTAGAAGAGCCAAGTAGGACAACACTGGTTATTAAATGCAGAATAAATAAATCAGAAAATTGTTAGCATTCTATTCTACCCCACCTTACCCCACGCCTTGTGCCTGCGGATAAAATTGGATTTAACTCATCATTTGCAGGCAGCATTTCCCTTAATTAGTCTGGACGGCTGAAGTGAAAACACTGTTGAGTCTATTACATTCCGAAGCCACAAAGCTGATAAAGGCTGATGTATAAATAATGGATTATGTAAGCTAGATTTAAGTCTGTATAGAGAGTGCATTCTGAATAACTGTTTTTACCCCTATCTGTGAAGGTTTTATCTGAACAAGTTGGAAAATGGGAACGGGGCAGGTAGTCTGGCAAGAATTAAATCCCGGTTCTCTTGGAGCTAACAAATGTTTACTCAAAATACAAATCAACATTTGCTTATGAAATGGGCATTCGTTTATGAAATGAGTGATGCTAATATTCATGGAGAAGGCACAGTGATGGAGCCCAAAAAGATATGCTGTATTGGATGACTGATATCTCAATACCAGTGGTGGGTTCCTACCAGTGTGGTCCACTCTATAGCACCGGTAGTGGCCTGCTGGTGACGTCACAGTACCGGTGCGGTCGATTGCCGGTGCCTGGGTGCTTTTTTTTTAAAAAAAAATAATTTTTTACATTTTTTAAAAATAATTTCTTCTGCGCATGCCCAGAAGCCGAGCTTCCGGCACTGCGCATGCGCTGCCTTCCTACCCCACAGTGAGTCCAAGCAGGGGAGGATGGCTGAGGAAGTGCGTGAGATGCTGAAAGAACGGGCGGCAGGAGCTATCTCCATTCCCCTCCCTTCAGGAGTCCGAGAAGCCACGAACGCACGGTGATGATCCCAGGCATTTTCGCTCGTTCGAGGCTTCTCGAGCTGCTGAAGGGAGGGGGAACGGGCGGCAGGAGCCTAGGATCATCGAATGGGGAGAAGCATTCAGGCCGGATGGAGCCTCCTAGAAGAACCGCTGCTGCGATCTTGCTGCTCCCACTGCGGGAGGCTGTGTTGCAGGTGGGCAATGCCCCCCCCGCTTCTCCAGACGCTGCCAAGCTCCCAAGGCCCACGCCCACCCGGTCACATGGCTGGCAAGCCACACCCACAAAATAAGCCACGCCCACAGAGTGGTAGTAAAAAAATTAGGAACCCACCCCTGCTCAATACCTATTGGAAGACTATTTAGCACTATCATTCTGAACAGTTTTAGGCATCGGTTTATATTTACAGTTCTGACCCAACTCAACTGCAACCTTTTATAAAAGTTCACTATGAAAAGTATTATGATGCCTTCAGCAGACTATACTAAACACAACCTATAAATGGTATGCCGTTTAAATCCATGTACCATATTTTGTTCTTTGAGGTTAGTAGTTTGGAAAAATGAGAATTTATGAGGAAACTCCAAATACTAAAAATAACCTTTGGACTCTATTTTAATGGATAGTTTTTCTCCCTTGAATGAAAAATACTGATGCCTAGTAGACCCTATGGAAACTAACTCAATAGCCCACTCAACAAAAGCCTTGGTAAACTTTTATTCCTTATCTGAAGGTAAAACACAAGGATCATGATACATAGAAATCATATATGAGTTAATACACGAGAATGACAAATTAAAATAATTGAATACCGAATCCTGAGTACATATTGCAATGTACATGCTGTATAGCGCTACATGTCATACTTCTACATCACTCCTTCCACTGGATAGACCCAGCCATTTCTATTCTCCATTTTGTCCTTTTTTAGGTTACTCTTCATAATTATATACTTTTTACTTTTCAAATAACATTTTATTTAGGTTCTAGTGCCATTCTTGGAAATAACAATGATCAAGGGTGGGTTCTAACTTACCTCGCTGCTGGTTCGCACATGCATGCACAGTGCCAAAAAATACCCCCCCCCCTAAAAAAAGCAGAAAACAAGATGGTGACACATGCGCAGTGCCAGAAACTCAGCTTCTGTGCATGCACAGAAAAAAAAAACCTGGAAAAAATTCAAAAAAGTTAAAAAAAAGATGGCGGCGTCCACGGACTGGCACTGACAGAACCAGTTCCGTGACATCATCGTGACATCACCAGTGGGTTGCTACCAGTTTGGGCAAAGCGCGTGTACGTCCATGAGGTGCGGCTCCGTGGCACGGGAGGAAGCGAACCAGCAGCGAGGTAAGTTAGAATCAGGGGCGGGTTGCTTACTTACCGGTGCCGGTGCCCTGCACGCGCATCTCCATGATTCGGGCGTGCGCGGAAGCAAAATCTTGCCAAAATCTCATGAGGGGATGCACGTGCGCGCAAGATTTTGGCGAGATTTTGCTTCTGCGCATGCACAGAAGCAAAATCTCGCTGAAATATCATGAGTGCGCGCCTCCCCTCACAAGATTTCGGTGACATTTTGCTTCTGTGCATGCGCAGAAGCAAAATCGGACAAAAATTCACCGAAAAATATGGTGGTGTGCGCGCCGGACCGGCGGAGAGGGCTCCGGAGCGGTCATGCGCAAATTGCACAATTGGCCGCTCCCTACCGGAGCTCCATACTGGACAGCTCTGGCAGGAACCCACCTCTGGGATGGATATAAGAAAAGGACAGAAGTACAAACAAGAGAATAGAAAGATGAGGTGGTAAGAAGAAACCAATCAGGAAAAGTTACACTACCTTCTCAAATAATTATGGAGTTGAGGAGTTTGCAGGAAAAACTGACGGTGCCATGAGAGTGCAAAATCTCACCTGGCTTGGGAGTGCAAGAATTGCTCCCATGGGTAGGCTTACCAGAAATCTGGTAAAAGAAGATGTCCTGCTTTTTGTCCTTGCATTTGCTGTGCAGCAGCATCATCTTAAAATCAAATACCGTCCAACATTTTGAGTGTCTTGGGATATTTTCAAACAGTTTTCACAACAGCATTGATTCAAATTTTCATGTGTTGTGATTTTGTTTCCTTTTTTCCCCTCATCCATCAATAGATAACAGCCTATATTTACACTATTTATTTCCTATTTCCAGAAATCAGCATTGATCCGGTCCCTTCAAATCTACTATCCCTGTAGTCTGTAGATTATATGGCTTATCATATGGTCAAATCCGAAAAAGCACAATGTCATCAAGTCTTTATTATCGCTATGTTCTTAAAAATAAAAAGTTTCTTGGGAAATGTCTGTGAGCTTCTCAGTCATCCAGATCATAGTTGTCTCAAAGGTGCATTTTCAAAAGACAACTGGACTATTTTTTTTCCTTGAGAAAAAGCAGAGAAGCAAAAGATATTTTGCTTCTCTCATTTTTCATTTCCTTAATCAGTTTGTCAGAAGACACATGCCCTGGTCACCAGGAGAGAGTGTGCGTGCGTGCGTGCGATAAATCGTTCTAACAAATCCTATTTCCTGATCACTTCCGATTATCTTTAAGTGGCTCTTAAAGAAGGTGTTTTCCTTACAGTACTGGATTATTAGATAGAAAGTAGGGGTTTTAATAATGATTAGCAGGAATAGTTAGGCTATTAGCTGAATTAGACTCTGGGTGGTTTTCTGGCTGACAAATACGTTAAAGAATTTTTTCCCTATTATACAGTATACTATAGAACAGTGATGGCGAACCTTTTTTGGTTCGCGTGCCAAAAGGGGGGGGGAGTGCGGGGGGTCACACATGTACGTGCCCACACCCATAATTCCATGCCCCCCCCGAACATGCCCGCGTGACCCCCCCTTCCCCCCCGCTCCCGGCACACCCGTTTTTCGCTCTCCCAAGGCTCCAGAGCCTTTCTAGGAGCCTGGGGAGGACGAAAACGGCCTTCCCCACCCCCTCCGGAGGCTGGAAACAGCCTGTTTCCCCACTCCCAGTGGGTCCAGAAGGCCCAAAAATCAGCTGGCTGGCACACACATGCGCGCCGGACCTCAGCTCGCGTGCCCACCGATATAGCTCCGTGTGCCACTTGTGGCACCCGTGCCATAGGTTCGCCATCACTGCTATAGAAGCTAAATATTAGTCATATAAACTTATCTCATAGCAGTTATGTAATGTATGGTTTTTACATGACAAGCAATAGTTAATATTTTATATTGTAGTAGCATAGATATTTTCTTCGGGAAAAATACATTTCTGCCACTTTTTATCCATCCATCCATCCATCCACTGTATATCTCACGCCTTTATTGTACTATTTTTACAAATTCAACCATTTGTGACCCAACAGACTGAACCAAGCCATCAACCATATTCTAAAATAAATTACTTCTCTTTCCATTCCAGAAGTCCCCAACCTTTCTAACTTCCAGACAGTTCCGCCCTATTGCTAATTGTAGTAGGATTACTGGGAGTCCTTGCTTCTTTCAAAAATTCTCCATTACTGTTTCTCCATTGTTAGCAGCAGATGCCAGAAATCTGGAACAGGCTCACTGGGAATGAGAAATGATAAAAGCTCTACTGTATGTATGCAGATAAGTAGAGCCCTAGGCCTGATTGCATGTATGGTCTGCAGTCAATATTTATCTAGAAGAAAATGGTTTTTGTAATTTGTTTGATGTGATTTCTGATATTAGTCATTTTTAAGTGCGATGTTGAGTTGCCATAACTCAGGGGTGGCCAAACTATGGCTCTTTGAGGACCTGTGGACTTCAACTCCCAGAATTCCATGCATGGCTGGCTCAGGAATTCTGGGAGTTGAAGTCCACAGGTCCTCAAAGAGCCATAGTTTGGCCACCCCTGCCATAACTGTTGTTTCTTTTACTAACCAACAGAGATGAAGGCACATCATCTCTTGCCTCCCATTCCCAAAATAGATTCCCCAAAAGAGTAGAAGAGAGGACCTAATATCTGAATTCCTTTTTGCCTGGACCTGATTTTGGAGTGGGGATACTGGATCGGCTCAAATCCAAACAGGATTTTGACGCCTGCCTTTTTGCTCATATAGAAACTAATAGAATCAATTTGTGCAAATTGTTTTGGATATGACCGTATCCCCCAAAGGTTATCTTGCTTCTGTAAATCTGAAAACAGTTTAGTGTTTGGGACTAAACTCAGTTTATAAATAGTTTCCCTTCAAACATTAGGGCTGCAACACAAAGAAACTACTTGCGTATCTAGCTGGCCATGATTTCTAGAAAAACTGAGGCTAATTTAAAACAGTTACACCATCTGAACCAGGGGTGGGTTCCTCCCGGTTCGGACCGGATCACCCAAACTGGTAGCAAGCCGCTAGTGACGTCACTGTCATTGCCGTTCCTTGCGTGCCGCCATCTCTTTTTTTGGATTTTGTGCGAATTTTCCCCCTTCCACGGCTTGAAAAGGGGCCCTCCCGCCCACCCGCGGATGAATTCTGACCTTTATTTCTTCACCCGAAGCACAGCTGATGAGCTCCTCAGCTGTGTTTCAGGCTAATTCCTGCTTCTGAGCATGCGCGGAAGCCAAATCGCATGAGGGGAGGCGCGCGTGAAACGTCGCGATGCGAACCGGTGGCGAAGGTAAGTGGAACCCATCCCTGATCTGAACAGTTCCATTTTAATTTGAAGTATTTATATTTTGCTGTTTACATGAACCACCTCTCATCTAGTCCACACGTCAGTTAGGCTAAGGAAATGCTAGTTTTCAGACTTACACAATTAAAGGAAAGGAATGGGAAGTGAATACGGTGGGTGGGGACTTCTAACCCTTATTAATTGAAACTGTTTTTTATAAGAACTAGCTCTTATGAAAGGGAGCTGTTCATAGTGCAAGCATCTGATCTCCAAAAATACCCTTGTGACCGGACCTTCCCCGGAAGAATTATAATGTAGTCAGAAACTCAAGTTTCACAGAGCATTCACCTATCTGCTGACTTACCTCTTTTGCTACATAGATAGGTGTTCAGGAGATTCCATACAGGACTATTGCTTTGAATGGCAGTATGTAAGGACAGCAGTTATTCTAGAACAGTGATGGCGAACCTTTTCGGCACTGAGTGCCAAAAAGGTCGTACGGAAACATTGCACGTGCGCTCATCAGGGCTGCGCTCTGGAAAAGCTGAACTTCTGGGTTCTGGTGCGCATGCACGCCTGATGATCAGCTGGACGGCGTGCATACGCAGGCCAGTTTTCAGCACTGCCGCACACACGAAGGGATCGCGCTTTGGTAAAGCCGAACTTCTGGGTTCTGGCATGCATGCACACCTGACAATCAGCTGGCCGGAGCGCATGCGCGCACCGGTTTTCGGCACTGCCGCGTGTTCGAAGGACAGCTGATCATTGCACGCGCATGCACGCAAGAAACCCGGAAGACAAACAGGCAAGGCCATGCGTGCTGGGCTACATGGCTTTGCGTGCCACGTTGGGCATGCGTGCCATAGGTTCGCCATCACGGTTCTAGAACAAGATGCAGTACCAATTCTTCTAGGATCAAACTCAAAATGACTGAAGCCATCTCTCTCCTTGGAAAGCAAAATTGGGCTAACTAAAAGTAAGACATTTGTTTCAACCCAGCTTAGATTCCCCCCACCCCCACCCAGTATGCAATACCATTGATCCATGTGAACGGGAAAACATGCCAATTATAGGTTACCTGTTCCCATTGCAGCTGAGCTCATAGAAATACAAAAATGACTCATTACTCTACTGTTTAGAAAAGTTGAACAGTCCTCCAGGATGCCCCAGACAGGAATATTTTGCTACGCATTATGGAAGAGATACCAGTACAGAGAGTCCTCGACTTACAACAATTCATTAGTGGCTGTTCAAAGTTACAACACTGGATAAAGTGAGTTATGACCGTTTTTCAACTGTGGTAGCCAATGTTCCCTCTAACATTGAAAATCACTGCGCGGCAGTTGGAAACTGCCGCGCGGCGTTTTCTTTTCTGGAGGGACCGAACCGGCCTCTCTGGATGAAGAGTAAGCTGGTGGGCAGCAACCTTTGATCTCGCTCTCCTCCTCTCCCTAGCAGCGGAGCCCACCTGGGGAGGCAAGAGTTAAAGCCTCCGCCTCTCTTTGTTGAAGGCTCCTTTCCCCCACCCACCACCCACCCCGAT
Organism: Diadophis punctatus similis; assembly: GCA_023053685.1. Lineage (NCBI taxonomy): Eukaryota > Metazoa > Chordata > Lepidosauria > Squamata > Dipsadidae > Diadophis > Diadophis punctatus. Next base: position 10,504,687 of record JALIGW010000006.1, on the reverse strand, counting down.
TGCCTGGTGATCAATGTTTCCTCTGACATAAGAAAACGTCGGGGCGGCAGTTGGAAAGTGCCGCGCGGCATTTTCTTATCACGTGTGCGGCCGCGCGGCCGCGCAGCCGCGCAGCTTAGAGGGAACATTGGTGGTAGCATCCCCATGGTCACATAATCAAATTCAGATGCTTAACAACTGACTCATATTTATGACGGTTGCAGTGTCCCGGGGTCATGTAATCTCCTTTTGCGACCTACTGAGAAGTAAAGTCAATGGGGAAGCCAGATTCACTTCACAACCAAGTTACTAACTTAGCAACTATAGCGATCCACTAAACAACTGTGGAAAGAAAAGTAATAACATGGGGCAAATTTACTTAACAACTGTATCATTTAGCAACCAAAATGTGAGGCTCAATTGTGGTCTTAAGTCTGAATAGCACCCCAGCCACAGCTACCTAAAATGCCAGATTTACCAACCTGGTAACAGGTTTCCAACTAGGCTGACATTAAGCTTGTAGTCTAGACCAGTGGTCCTCAACCCCTGGTCCGTGGACCGGCACCGGGCCGCGGCATGCCAGAAACCGGTCCGTGCAAACAGGTGAAGCCCCATCCAAGGAATGCAGGCAGCAGGCAAAACCACGCCCCCTCCGGTCCATTGAAAAGCCTCCCTCCAGAGAACCCGGTCCCTGGTGCCAAAAAGGTTGGGGGCTGCTGGTCTAAACCATACATGTGATAAATACATTTTGTGTTTGCTTATTTTAAAATGCAAGCCACCTGAGAAGAGCAATAATGGGGGGGGGGGAGAAATTAAAAGGACGTATGAGTTACCCCAATTCTTACCCCTTAAATTCTTACAATCACTACTGAAAGTGTTTGTATAAATAAAGGCAGGGCGACTGTGCCCCACACTATAAAAAAGATGTTGAGACTCTAAAAAGAGTGCAGAGAAGAGCAACCAAGATGATTAGGGGACTGGAGGCTAAAACATACTCTAGTGAAGAGAAGGGCCAAGGGAGACATGATAGCAGTGTTCCAATATTTGAGGGGCTGTCACAAAGAGGAGGGGGTCAACCTATTTTCCAAAGGTCAGACAAGGAATAATGGATGGCAACTGAACAAGGAGAGATCCAACCTGGAAATAAGGAGAAATTTTATGACAGTGAGAACAATCAACCCATGGAACACTTGCTTTCAGAAGTTGTGGGAGCTTCACCACTGGAGGCTTTCAAGAGACTGGACTGCCATCTGTCAGAAGTGGTGTAGAGTCTCCTGCTTGAACAGGGGGTTGGACTAGATGACCTACAAGGTCCCTTCCAACTCTGTTATTCTATTCTGATGCAACTGATTAGCCACATAAATTAGATTATTAAACACATAGTTGCTTCATTTCCAAGAGAAAAAAAGATGCAGTAATGAGAAAAAATATTGTAATTTGCTATGCTGAAGCATAGAGTCTATGCCCGAGTTGGCGGTTGTCTAGGATAAGCAGGCTACAAGAACATCGCGAAGTTAAGGGCTTATTATCTCCTTTCTCCTTTGAAAGGAGATATAAATCCCTCCATTCCCCACTATCCTGTCGGAGCTGAAGAAGCTTCTTGGATGAGAAGTGAAATGTCTTCAAAGAAAAAACAAGAAAGTCCAGTTGCCTCCTGAAAAAAGCACCTTTGGGACAACCATGACCTGGATGACTGAGAATCTCTACAGACTTTTAGCTATACAATTTGGGATGAACACCCTTTGAATGGTGTGGGAGTAGGAATGGAAGCAGACTACAGAAACCAGGAGCATACTCAGGTGATCCTGAGGGCACAGGTAAACCTTCAAGTGCTTCAACGACCTTCTAAAAGGAGGCAAATACCAGCTGTCTGCAAGGAAGATAAATCCTTCCATTTCCCACCATCCAGTCAGAGCTGAAGAAGCTTCTTGGATGAGAAGCGAAACGTCTTCAAAGAAAAAACAAGAAAGTCCAGTTGCCTCCTGAAAAAAGCACCTTTGGGACAACCATGACCTGGGTGACTAAGAATTTCGACAGACTTCTCCTTTCAAAGTTTTCAGAAAACTAACCAGACTGTAATGCACCTGCCACTTTTTCTAGCACAGCTCTATGGGAGAGATTTATTTATTTATTTATTTATTTATTTATTTATTTATTTATTTATTTATTTATTTATTTATTTATTTATTTATTTATTTATTTATTATTTGTCAAACATGTACAGGACAGTAGTTGTTTGTATAAACATAAGTAAAAAGTACTGATAATAGATGACAATAGGACAGGGACAGTAGGCACAGTGGTGCGCTTAAGCACGCCCCTTACAGACCTCTTAGGAATGGGGTGAGGTTGACCGTAGACCAGGGGTGGCCAAACCGTGGTGCATGAGCCAAATGTGGCGCATTCCACGATTTCAAGTGGCGCATCCACCGTCGCGTTCCTCAGTATTGTGTCCAGGGCAGCCCGTTCTAAAAGAGATCGTCTCGCGAGTTTGAGAAGTTTGAACTCGCGAGACTTTCTCTTTTAGAATGGGCTGCCCTGGACACACTACCGAGGAACGCGACGGAACAAGTCCCAGGTAGGACGCGCGTCTCGCAGCTCTCCCCCCCGCGCGCAGAGCCGAAGGGGCGGTGGGAGGCGAGGAAAGGAAGCGGCCGGCAGAGCCGAAGGGGAGGCTCTGCTGGCCGCCTCCTTTCCTCGCCTCCCGCGTGCGGAACTTGGCCCTAGCCCGCCGCTCCCCAAAGCCCAGCGCCGCAGGTGCCTTCAGGAGCCCTGAAGCTCTGCCGGCAGAGCCGAAGGGGAGGCGGGAGGCGAGGAAAGGAGGCAGCCGGCAGAGCTTCAGGGCTCCTGAAGGCACCTGCAGCGCTGGGCTTTGGGGAGCGGCGGGCTGGGGCCAAGTTCCGCAGGCGGAGGCGCAGGCCTTCCTCCTCGGCGACCGTCCCTCTCCCGGGCCGGAGCGCCTCGCCTTCGCCGCTCCTCCATGCCCGCCTCCCCGGGCGCGCTTTCTGCCAGGCGGCTTCAGCAACCGTAAGTAGTGCTTCCTTCGGCACCCTTCCCCCGCCTGCAGCTTTCCAAGAGGTCCATCTGCCTCCTTTATGTCCCCGGAGCTGCTCTGGGAGGGCCGGTGGGGGGAGCGAGTGAGCGCTTGGCCGGATGCGGCCGCCGCCTGGCCGCCGCCCAAAGCCGAAAAGCGGTGGGAGCCGAAGGGGAGGCTCCATCGCCGCAACAGCCCCGGACCTACAACAAAGAACGAGGCAGGGTCACCTTCGCACTCACGAAGGGCCCGCCTGCACCGCATTCACCTCCGGGACTGGGAATCCCCCGCTTTGGCTCTTCACGCAAACCCGGTGTTGCTAGAGAACCCCAAAGCTCCCCATTTGGCAGGGCTCCGTTCCTGAGCTTGGCTCCCTCCATCGGAGGGTGGCCGGCTGGCCGGGCGAGCGAGGCTCTGGGCGGGCGGCGGGCGGACAGCGGGGCGAGCGAGGCTTTGGACGGCGGGCGGCCGGGCGAGCGAGGCGGCGGGCGGCGGGCGGCGGGCAGGCGGCGGCCGCATCCGGCCAAGCGCTCGCTCGCTCCCCCCGCCGCCCGTCGCCCAAAGCCTCGCTCGCCCGGCCGCCCAAAGCCTCGCTCGCCCCACTGCCCGCCCGCCGCCCGCTCAGAGCCTCGCTCGCCCGGCCAGCTGGCCACCCTCCGATGGAGGGAGCCAAGCTCAGGAACGGAGCCCTGCCAAATGGGGAGCTTTGGGGTTCTCTGGCAACACCGGGTTTGCGTGAAGAGCCAAAGCGGGGGATTCCCAGTCCCGGAGGTGAATGCGGTGCAGGCGGGCCCTTCGTGAGTGCGAAGGTGACCCTGCCTCGTTCTTTGTTGTAGGTCCGGGGCTTCTTGCGGCGATGGAGCCTCCCCTTCGGCTCCCACCGCTTTTCGGCTCTGCAGCCGCCGCTGCTGCCTCCTCCTTTCCTCGCTTCCTGCGGCTGGAGGCGAGGAAAGGAGGAGGCAGCAGCAGCGGCAGAGCCGAAAAGCAGTGCGAGGCAAGGAAAGGAGGCGGCCGGCAGAGCCTCCCTCCCGCCTCCCCCCCCCGCCCACCTGGATGCTGCCATTTGCGTTGTTTTGCCGTCTGCGCATGTGCACAGCGTTCTGCGCATGCGCAGAGGGCAAAACTCAAATGGCGGCATCCAGGCGGGCCCGCCCACCCAGGACGCCTGGGCCAATTGGCGCATGGGACTCTTCAGGTTGTCCACCACTGCCGTAGACAGTCTAAGGTTAAAGTTTTGGGGGTTTGGGGAAGAAACTTCAGAGTCAGGTAGTGCATTTCAGGCATTGATCACTCTGTTGCTGAAGTCGTATTTTCTGCAGTCGAGTTTGGAGCGCTTTACATTAAGTTTGAATCTATTACGTGCTCGTGTATTGTTGCGGTTGAAGCTGAAGTAGTCATTGACAGGAAGGACTTTTTGATATATGATTTTATGAACTACATTTAGATCAGATCGGAGGTGGCGTAGCTGTAAATTGTCTAATCCCAATATTTCAAGTCTGGTGGAATAAGGTATTTTATTGCGAGCAGAGGAGTGGAGGACTCTTCTAGTGAAATATTTCTGGACTCTCTTGATTGTATTAATGTCTGTTAAGCAGTGCAGGTTCCAGACAGGTGAGCTGTATTCCAGAATTTTTTTCTTGTATTTGTATTGCAGAATTTTTTTTATTTATTTTTGTCAAGTACGTGTTGTTAATATACATAGATATAACATTGTTTATATACATAAGATGGGTACTGATAAGAGGGAACATTAGGACAGGGACGGTAGGCACGCTGGTGCACTTATGCACGCCCCTTACTGACCTCTTAGGAATCAGGTGAGGTCAACAGTGGACAGTCTAAGGGTAAAGATTGATTTGACATGTTGTGAGCCGCCCAGAGTCCACCGGGAGTTGGGCGGCATACAAATCTGTTTAAATAAATAAATAATAAATAAATAAAGTTTTGGGGGTTTTGTGACGAAACCACAGAGTCAGGTAGTGAGTTCCAGGCATTTACCACTCTGTTGCTAAAGTCATATTTTCTACAGTCAAGTTTGGAGCGGTTCACTTTGAGTTTGTATCTGTTATGTGCTCGTGTATTGTTGTGGCTGAAGCTGAAGTAGTCGTTGACAGGAATTTCCCTGCAAGCTCGTGTAAAATAAAAAATAAAAAAGCTTCCAAAGTTTATCCCAGAGGGAAAGCGGAGCTACAGAGATGGACTGGCAAACCATCGCACCGAAGAACAGAAAACTCCCAAAACATTCTCACCGCAGAGAAGAAATAGCGAGTTCAAAACCCGGACCACCCAGAAAGCAAGCCCCGCCCACCCTCCTAGCCACTCCCCTTTCCCCCTCCCCAACCGCCGAAGTCCCGAGAAAGCCAACGCACGTGGCCCGTCTTTTATAATTGCCCCGCCCTCCCCTTTCTGCCCTCGCGAGCCAATCGAAAGCAAGCCTGAGTGGAAAGTCGAGATGACGCGACGTTGCTTTTTTTTTTTTTTAACGCGAGGGTGGGAGGGTTTGTCTCGCGCTGCCTTTGGTAGGAGAAGGCGTGGCGGGAGGCGTACACAATTATGCGGAGAGCAGAGAGACGCCGGCTTTCTTTTAATTTAAAAAAAAAAGTGGGGGGGAGGGAAGAGGAAGGGGCGGGAAAGAGGAGGATGAGGGCCCGCGCGTGCGCGCGCGCGCCTAACGGCTAATAACGGCCGAACGGAAGCGCAAGCGCCGAAAGAGAAACACCCCCCTCAGTTCGACGGCCGTCCCATTCCCGGCCAGAGCGCTGGGCGAGCGGTGGCTGCTGTGGTAGCCTGCTGTCCTCCCCTCCCCTCAACGCCTCTCTTCCCCCGTGGAAGAAACCCAGAAGGGAAGGCATGGCGTCCTCGCCGGTAGCGGTGAGCGCCGGGACGGCTGGGACAGCCCTCGACCCGGCTGGCGGCGAGCGGGAGCGGCTGCCGCGGCTCGGGGAAATCCCTTCGGGGCTCTTCCGTTGCCGGGGTTGCTTCAGCTTCCTGGGCGAGCCGGTGACGGCGCCGTGCGGGCACACCTACTGCCGCCGCTGCCTCCGGGAGAGGCTTCACGCCCGTTGCCGTCACTGCGGGGACCCTCTGGCGGGCACCACGGTCGCCGTGGTCCTGGCTCACTTGGCGGAGAAGTGGTTCCCGGCGGAGTGCGCGAGGGCACGGACGTGGCGCCGGCTGGCCGAACTGCTCCGGCAGGGGCGGCCCCGCGAGGCTCGGGAAGCCGCCGACCAGGCGCTGCGAAAGGGTAAGGGCACAGGAGAGGCCCGCCGTCAACTTATTTCTTATTAACACACACACACACACATATATTGCGAGTCAGATCGTGTGGCTGTGAAGGGGGTCTCCGATCCCGGGTTAGTGGATCGTGAAAGAGCCCGAGGAGGGTTACATGGCATTGAAAGGATCCGGGATCTTTGCAAAGCCTCGGATGCTTGGTGCCTGCGGTGACCCCGGGATGTTGCAGATCTCCGGCTTTTTATTTATTTGTTTGTTTGTTTGTTTGTTTGTTTGTTTGTGAGACTTATATACCACCGCATAGTGCAAGCACTCTCTAAGCGGTTTACACCATTAAGCAATGTATATATTTACATTGCCCCCAACAATCTGGGTTCTCATTTTGCCTACCTGGTAAGGATGGAAGGCTGAGTCAACCCTGAGCTGGTGAGATTTGAACAGCTGAACTCAAATGGTCACAGTCAGCTAAAGTAGCCTGCAGGTACTAACTGCTGCGCCACCTTGGCTCTATATTGTCGGGGCTTCTCGTGGTTCAAAGATTGGTTCATCGGATTAGGTTGTGTAATAATGAAATGCCTTCTTTGCTTCTTTTTGCACTGGAAAGGCCAAGCTAGATTTTCAGTGAAAGTAATCTACAAGTAAATCCAATTTCAATCCGGGGGAGCCTTCGGATGCCAGCGTAGGTAGTCCTTGACTTCCAACAGTTCATTTAAGTGAAAGAAGTGTGTCATGACCATTTTTCACACTTATGACTGTTAACAGCATCTCCATGGTCGCGTGATCGATATTCTGGTGCTTGACGACCGGTTCATATTTATGATGGTTGCAGTGTCCCCCCGGGTTGTGTGATCATCTTTCTTGACCTTTTGACAAGCGAAGACAATGGGGAAGCCAGATTCACTTAACAACCGGGTTACTAATTTAACAACTGCAGTGGTTCGCTTAACAAATGTGGCAAGAAAAGTCGTAAAAATGGGGCAATACTCATTTAACAAATTTCTCACTTAGCAGCATAAAGTCTGGGCCAATTGTGGTCGTAAGTTGAGGACTACCTGTATTTTTGCTGACTGCTGTAAGAAATAGAGATTTTAGACAGGACACATAAACACACCAGATTTTTTCTTAATGTACATGTAAAGATAAAAAGGCTAATCATAAAGTAATTTACGGTGAGATGTGAAAGGGTAGTTGTCCTAAAACAGCTTTCTGTGTTAGCAATATCACAGCAAAGCTATTTGTTTTATATTTGGCTGTATACAATTCTGCAGAAGTTACAGAAGTTGGCAAATTATTTCCTTACAGGGACAGATGGGCGGCAAAGTTTACTTAGATACATTCTTCAGGATGTGCACTGTTAATGTAGCAACTAAGAGACAGGTTACTTTGTATTGTAATTGTCTAGAGACAGCCATCACATTTCAAAAGCCATCTTCAGAATTTATGCACTGTAAAACAAGGAAATCTTTAGATGGACAATTTAATATGTTTCAGGAAATGCCTTGAAAATGTTTTCATATACCTATTTGGAGGATTATGAATTACTCGTGACCTACTAATTTTAGGCAAAGGAAGATTATATGCAGCCTCCCTCAAGCGTTTAGATAATTCACCTGCTGGTGCTGATTACATAAGGAAATGTGGGTGTGGAATAGGAAATATTGTATAATATTGGTGATATCATAGATAGGAAGACAGGGCTTTCACCAACACATTGCTGGGCAAAGATTTGCAAACACCAAGGTCAAGAGATTAGTGTAATTCAGTTAGCAACTTAGTACATTCTTAAATAGTAAGTACTGGTACCTAGAGTGCAATGTGAAAAATATTAAGGGTACTTAATTATATTTATATTGCTTTATTTCCTTATGTATAAGGACTGATAGCCATCATGACACTACATTTGTCTGATTGTTTTTCTGATAGTTTCTCATACTACAGATTAAGTGCACACATGTGTAAAACATACTTGTTCTTTATGAACATTGTTGAGTTTTTATTTTGTACTTAAGATTCTGTGAGCTTCACGTTGCAATTTTCTAAAATTAAAACATGCAGGAAAAGAAACAATTTAACCAGGTTAGCATAGTTTCAACTTGAAATTTGAAACCAGATTTCTTCATATTGAGGAGGGAACTTTTACACTTGATCATTTTGTCAAGGAACTCAGTTAATATATATATATGTGTGTGTGACTTCCAAAGCATTAAAAACACTCATTTCAGGGCATTTATATGTCTTATAAAGGATGATTCTGAGTGTCTGAGATACAGTTATTAGCTAATGAGATGTAGAAATAACTGCAGTAAAAGTCTGCAGTCTGACTTAATATGTATGGAGCAGAGTAGCAGTAAACTAATGCAAAAGCATACTATAAGTTATTTTTGTAAAAGTTTAATACAATAGAACATAATTTTAAATTGTGCCTTGTTTACATAATCTAGCATCGGACTTTATCAACATAAGTTGAAAACACCAGGTCTTAAGAGGTCAGTTAGAAAGGACTTCAGCTCTACTCTAAATGCTTTTTCCTATTGTGCATTAACACAATAAGATTCCAAGTGTGAGTAATAAAGCCTTATGACAATGTTAAAAATTGCTCCAAGTTATTGACTAAAGCTGTGTCACCAAGACAGCAATTATATAATTTTGGTGTGCTGCCTTTGCATTGTTTTCTTCATATGGAATCATTGAGTGCAGATTTTGATGTGACCTTATCAGAAAAATGTTTGAATATTAATGTAATTTCATTTTCCTATCATCATTGCTCACATATCAGAAAAGAAAGCCAAAAATATTTAATCTTGTAATGTAATTGATTATGCCTAAGTTCAGTTCGTAGAAATGAACAAAATAGTTTTTTAAAAATTTCTTTGTAAATGTATTTAAATTGCTAATTTTTTTTAAAAAAGAACTCTTGTGCTTCTTACAATTAGCACTTCAGGGTTCTTTTAAAATTATGTGCTTTTGTTTCTTTACAATGTCACAACTTCCCATGACATTGGAGATACAATTATAGCAATGGTTCTTTCCTAACTTACTGTATTTTTCAGAGTATAAGATGCACTTCCCCCCCTAAAAGAGGGTGAAAAGTTAGTTGCGTCTTATACAACAAATGTAGCCCCGCCCACCTGCTGGCCCCCACCCTTTGGCCTCTGCCTCCCAGAAATTTACCTCCTTGCAGCAACCAGCCTGTTTCAGCTTCAGCACAGCCTCCCGACCATCAGCTGTTTCAGACTGCAGGGATTGCCATTGCCTATTGCCACCTCCGCGCTAATCAGCTGCTTGTGCTAATCAGGCTGTGCTGAAGCTGAAACGGGCTGTTTGCTGCAAGGAGGCAAATTGCTGGGAGGCAGAGGCAGATTTTTTTTTCTTGCTTTCCTCCCCCAAAAAGGTAGGTGCGTCTTATAGTCCAGAGCGTCTTATACTCCGAAAAATGCGGTACATCCCTGCCATAAGCAAATAGCCTTTAAAATGAAGATTAGTAAACTTTTAATCAAAAGTTACATTGATTTTGGCTGTTCTTTTTTTGTATTTGTAAGTAACTGTTTTATGGAACTATCAGTTACAAAATCTACTGCTGAAAAAAGACAGGAAGCATTGAATTATATGCCCTCTTTGCTTTTTAGTACATTAAGAAATATATTTACATATGATCTTATGTAAATTACGATCTACCTTCTTCAATCATAGAGGCATTTTCCTGCATGATTAACTTACCATCTGAATATCTGTTCTCTAGGTTTATATTACTTTTTTCTTATTTTTCCTCACAGGTACAAGGCTGCTTTTCAGATCAATCAAATGTTGATCCAGTGGGTGTGATAGGGATTGTCACTCAAGCCTGACATCATGGGCTGAGAGAGAGTGATTGGCCTAAGGTCACTCACCCGGCTTTCAAGCCTAAGGCAGGACTAGAACTCACTGTCTGAATCACTAGATCATACTAGCTCTCTATGTTTATATTACATATACTGTTTATATTAGAGTTTTACAATTGGGTTCAGTAAACTGTGTTCTAAATATGTGTGTATTTCTTTTAGATCCCGGTGATTTAATGTTAAGAATTTACAGAGCTGAATCTTACGCTAGTCTTCAAGAATTTAAATCTGCACTAGATGAACTGAATGCTGTTACGGCTAAAATGCCAAATTGGCCTGAGGCAAGTATAAACCCAAAATGAAGTGACTTACTTAGCATAGGTTTCTGTATTTTTCCATAATGTATCTAAGAGGACAACATAAGAAATATTAAATTTTGACCAAAAGTAGTTCTGGTTTTGTTTTGTTTGGGATTTTTAAAATTGTTTTTTAAAGTAAGTATAATGCATATTTCTTGGAAAATATCTGTATCATTGCTGCCTCCATTCTGTAGGATGCAGAAAACATTTCCCCATATGGGTTTCAAACTTTTTCAGGCTGCAGGGATCTGCAGGTTAAAGGGAAAAAAGAATCCCAGAGCCCCTGCTCAAAGTTCTAGTGATAAAAATGGCTGTATATAAATCAACTTTTTTTAACCTGTAGTCAATGGAAGAAAAAAGAAATTAAATTTATACTGAAGGTTAGACAGCACTTAAGATGTTTTATCACTGGTAGATTTCTCTGGTACTAATTGCTAAAATGGAGAGTTAATTTTCAAAAATTGTTGGAAAATAATGACTGTTGCATTGTTTTGTTGTAGCTGCTGGCAATGAATTAAAGCTCAACAATTTTTGGGATTATTTTTAATACAATGAAACAAATTTAAGAAGCTCAATTTCCCAACATAATATTTTTAAAAATAAATACGGTATCACTAAACTTGATATTCAAACAAAATATACCAAATTAGCTTCATATATAGTAAATATTGTAAGAATACTGTAAATTTCTTGTTGGAGCCCAGTTATTTCTGCATAAAAACGGCTAATTAAGCCCTGGGAGTACACACTATAATATCCAGAATAACTTTGTATTTCAAATGTAAATCTGATACAGAATTTAATTCAAGTTGGAAACCATTTTGGTATTATAACTTTATATACAGCTTGTATCACATCTGAAATTTTGGTTTCTCTTAATATAAAGTTTTCAATTACTTGGATAGAAAACACTGTAATACTTAATCTAATTTTTAAATTTATCTGCATTAATTATTGCTGTTGATATTTCTGTTACTTGGATTCTTACAGTGATTTGTAATTTTTAAAACAATTAGTGTAAACTGTTAAAAACTAATCAATGAAATATTTAATATTTATTTTTCCTTCTTACCTTTTCTTAAATGCTTAATAAAATAAAGCAGATGTAATTATATATTTTAAAATTGGACCAAAATATTTCTTCTATAAGTAATGTTGTATATTATTGTTTTCCATTAGCTTCATGTCTGTATGGTTTATTTTAATTCTAGTTTTAGCATCAGCGAATCTAGCACTGTTTTTAAAAACAAACTTAAACTTAGTAACAGGAAGTATTAATAGCTTCAGAAAAAAACATGCTTAAGATTAGGTTTGTACAGCATATTCAATCACAATAAATGTATCTTATATTAATACATAAAATCATCTTGCAGGTATATTTCAGAAGAGCAACAATACTTAATAATGCTGGTTCTGTAGAAGACGCCTTAAAGGTCTTTCTTCATTGCCTATCCCTTGATGAAGGATTTGTTTTAGCAAAAGTAGAAGCAAAAAAGGTACTTACACATTCTTAGAAATAGCTTTTCTGGTCAGACTTATTTTTGTTTAAGAAATTAGGTTGGAAAGGAGGCAGATCTTGAAAATAATAATAAAACAGAGATTTTCATGCTGTTGAGATGAGTGGTTTTAGGGGAAAAGTTTTGTAAGAGTCCAAGAAATGTATTTAGGCTACCAAAAATCTGTATTGATGTCATCAAAACCCTCTGACAAAATCTGGGAATTATATTCTCTGTATCATATAATAGACTCTAGGAGGTACATACAATACTGTTATGCAACTACTGCTTTCATTTGAATTAATGTTCTTGATAACTAATATTTAAGCAAAATGTCATCAGAAAATTGTAACTATAAAAGAATGTGTGGAGTAACATTACACAATGGAGTAACATTAGAATAAATAATTGTTGGTTACTCTGAGACTTCTTTCAGATTGTGGGAGAATGATAAGCTATTTAATTCTAAATATTGGGACAATATTGAAGAAATTTATTTGTGTTACTTACAAAATGTAATCATGATTATACTTTATTCCTTAATGTCAATTTTATAGATATTGCGTAATTTGCTGTCATCAGAAAACATTAGTGAGACATTGAAAGAATCTGCTTTAAATACTTCCTACATTCGAAATAAACAACTTAAACACAGCTCTGCATTTGAAATGGAAGAGTCTTATGATTGTTTACAGCTTACCCCAGTGTCAGTAAGTAAATATTCTCATACAAAATAATTATAAAGATCACGAACAGGTTTAGATTTGTGTTCCATGTATGTTTGTATCTTGGAAATGTTTTAATGCTGATTAACTAAAGTTCAATACGTCCGTTAATTGAAATGGTCAGTAATAAAGATAGAATATTGAAAACTGAATCTGCTAATGGAATATTAGTTACTATTCATTATCAAAAATGTAGAGAATAGGTTGATTTTTGTTTCTTCATCTTTTCTTATAGATCTTAGAAGAGCCACAAGTGACACTTGACACTGTTGGAGGAAGTTTGCAACGTGCCCAGTCTGCAAATTCTCTTGATTCAGTAGAAAAAGATGCCAAAGACGATGTATTAAAAAGAGTATCTCCTGAACCATTGCTTTCTGGCCAGGAAAAAGGTATTTATTTTGAAAGGAAGTTGCCTTTTTCCGAACAAAATGCTACTATTTGTGAAGATGGAAACAAGAAAATAATATATTTGGTCACATGTATTGTTTTATGAGTTATGCACTATTTCATGTTTTAATTTGTTTAGAGACTCCAAAAGGGAACGCTACCTTTTCAATCACTTGTGGAATAGTTCCAGAAAATTTGGTTGATGTAACAGACTTTGAATGCTCATTGTGTTTGAGGTAATACAGTCTGATTTCAACATTTATGGGTTTTTTAATCATAGTATATAGTAGGAAGCTTTAATATTAAACTCAGTGCACAGAAGCTACTAAAATCATTTCTTTATGAAAATGTTCTCATGATTTGTTCAAAATCCCTTAATAAGACTGCAAAATAAGGTCAGGTTTCAGAAGTAAGTTCTAACCATATTTGGATGGCTAGATTTCTTCAAAATGTATGCTTAGCAATTAGCTTATTGTAGGACTGGGTGGCCTAAGAGATAATTTTTTAGTACCCTGTTTCCCCCAAAATAAGACCTCCCCTGATAATAAGCCCAATCGGGCTTTTGAGTTTCATGGCTTTCAGGGTTAAAAAATATATATAAGACAGGGTCTTATTTTGGGGGAAACACGGTAGTATTAGGAGTCCTCAGAATGACACTCATAAATAATATTAGCATACTATCCACCTGTTTTCGGCTTGAAATGAAAGAAAATTGGCTTAATACATCTATAAAAGTTTCCTGTTTCTGGCTTCCTTTGCTGGAGAGCCAGTTTGGGATAGCGGTTAAGGCATCAGGCTAGATTGAAATTGGGCAATGGCAAATCACTTCTGAATTCTTAACAAGAAAACTGGAGGGACTTGTACAGACAGTCTCCAGGAATCGGCACTGATTCAAAGACACAAATAAAGTAAAATAAATTAAAACTGCTAGTTGAAATGTTCCCTGTCTCTTAACTTACTAATAAATACAGGTAGTCCTCGACTTAACAATAGTTCGTTTAGTGACTGTTCAAAGTTACAACAGCACTGAAAAAAGTGTCTTATGACCAGTTTTCACACATACAACTGTTGCAGCATCTCAATGGTCACATGATCACAATTCAGATGCTTGGCCACTGACTCATACATATGTTGGTTGCGCTGTCACTGGTTAAGGTGATCCCTCAATGCGCTCTACATGGGGCTACCCTTGAAAAGTGTTGGGAGACTACAACTGGTCCAGAATGCAGCTGCACGTGCTGTTGTGGGCGCCCCTAGGTATACCCACACGACTCCCATCTTACGTGAGGTGCAATGGTTACCGATCGGTCTCCGGATGCAATTCAAGGTATTGGTCATTACCTTTAAAGCCCTACATGGCTCAGGACCAGTTTATCTACGTGACCGCCTTCTACAGCATTCCTCCCAACGACCAGTGAGATCGCACAGGGAGGGCCTTCTCCGGGTACCGTCAGCCAGACAATGTCGGCTGGCGGGTACGCGGGCGAGGTCCTTCTCTGTTGTGGCTCCAACCCTATGGAACGAACTACTTACCGAGATCCGTAATATCCCCACCTTGCTGGCCTTCCGGAAGGTCCTTAAGACCTGGCTTTTCCAACTGGAGCTAATGAGATCACCTCATGTATGTGTGTTGTGATGTAGAGGTTTGCTTGAACCGTTGTTTTAATTGTGTTTTTATCTTATTATTGTATTTTTATACTTGTAAGCCGCCCAGAGACCCTTTGGGAGTTGGGCGGCATATAAATTTTATTAAAATAAAATAAATAAGATAAATCCCCTTTTGTGATATTCTGACAAGCAAAGTCAATGAGGAAGCTGAGATAGCGCAGTGGTTAAAAGCAGCATTGCGACCTTCAGCTGATTGCTAGTTCAGCAGTTCAGCTGTTCAAATCTCACTAGGCTCAAGGTTGACTCAGCCTTCCATCCTTCCGAGGTGGGTAAAATGAGGACCCAGATTGTTGGGGGCAATATGTTGAACTCTGTAAACCGCTTAGAGAGAGCTGTAAAGCACTATGAAGCGGTATATAAGTGCTATTGCTATTACTAATCCAGATTCACTTAAAACACCGTGCGACTAACTTAACAACTGCAATGATTCACTTAACTGTGGCAATTTAAGGTTGTAAAACAGGGCAAAATTCACTTAAAATTCACTCCTGCTGTTAAGTCTTGCTTAACAGCAGGAGTTTTGGGCTCAATTGTGGTCATAAGTCGAGAATTATCTTTAGTAACAGTTTTTGTGTGCATCCTTCAAGTTACTTTTTTCTGATTCATTTGTATTTGCATCTTAATAATAATTCACTAAAATTTGCAACTTTTTTTAGGCTTTTTCTTCATCCTGTGACAACACCCTGTGGCCATACATTCTGCAAGAACTGTTTACAACGCTGTTTGGACCATGCTCCAGAGTGTCCCCTCTGTAAAGAAAACTTAAAGGAGGTAATGCTTTTTATGAACATTTATAAGACACATCTATCATACAGCAAAGTTTGAATCAAAAGCTGAAAAACACTGGTGGAATTGTAATAACCATTTATTCTGTGAATGGAAATTTATTTATTTATTTATTGTGAGATTTATATACCGCCTCAAAGTGCAAGCACTCTAAGCGGTTTACACCAGTAAGCAATGTATATTTATATTGCCCCCAACAATCTGGGTCCTCATTTTACCTACTTTGTAAGGATGGAAGGCTGAGTCAACCTTGAGCCGGTGAGATTTGAACCGCTGACCTGCTGATCACAGTCAGCTAAAGTGGCCTGCAGTACTGCACTCTAACCGCTGCGTCACTTCGGCTCAGTGGAAGAAATGGCTTCCATTTGCAACATCTTCCTCTTAAAAATGTAAGAAAGCCTGTAGATTAATATAAAATAGTTCTTTTTCCTGACACGTTTTATCAAGATCTCATAGTATTTTAAGAAACTCCAAAATCAGTTTTAACACGTAAGAATTTTATCACATTTACTATTTTAAATATATAAAAATGAGTAAATGCATACTAAAATATGATTGATTTTTATGAACTGCCTTTACATCTTTTTCATAACATTGGGGAATTAATAGCAAGAGTGAACAGAGTTTCTCAACATGGGGACATTTCATTAAAAGAGATTATATTCTATTTCCAGCTAATGCCAGTGTTGTTGCTTAATTCAGGCCTTGCTCGAGCATTATGTATTACTATGCAGTCACATATGTATAGTGGAAGCAAGTGCCTTGGAAGATACAAGTGCAAGGAGCTCAACCAGACGTCCAAGCACTAAAAGAATTAGTGGTCAGCTGTGGGACCTGGATGCATATCCATAAAGGAATCTAATTTGTGTCAGAAGGGGTGATAGATGAAGATGAGATGGCAGAATTCAGACTGCCAGTACCATTCTATTTCTGACACAGCATTTCACATTTGTTATTTATTTACCGTATTTTTCGGATTATAAGACGCACCTTTTTCCTCCCTAAAAGTGGCTGAAAATTTGGGTGCGTCTTATACTCTGAATGTAGCCTTTTCAAAGCTTTTTTTCCAGCCCTAACTAGGTGCTAACGATCTTCCCAGCTCTTACCTTGCAGGCTTTTTCATTGTTACTCTCTCCGAAGAAGGTTTTTCCAGCTCTAAGTCTTTGCAGAATTTTTTTTCATTGCTCTACTTGCTCTGAATAAGTTTTTTTCTAGCCCTAACCAGGTGCTAACGATCTTCCCAGCTCTTACTGGCTTGCAGGCTCTTTCATTGTTACTCTCTCAGAAGAAGGTTTTTTTAAGTCCTAACCAGGGGATAAAATAATGTGCTGAAGCTGCTCTGAATAAGTTTTTTTTAGCCCTAACCAGGTGCTAACGATCTTCCCAGCTCTTACTGGCTTGCAGTTTCTTTCATTGTTATTCTCTCAGAAGAAGGTTTTTTTAAGTCCTAACCAGGGGATAAAATAATGTGCTGAAGCTGACCAGACTAAGGATGCTAGCCAGATGAATATCTGGTAGGCAGATTGTTTTCCCCTATTTTCCTCCCCAAAAACTAAGGTGCGTCTTATACTCGGTGCGTCTTATACTCCGAAAAATATGGTATTTATTAGTTGCATTTGTATGCTGCCCACTCCACAGAGACTCTGGGCGGCTCACAACAATAAAAATTCACATGCAACAACAAATATAAAAAAACATTAAAAACAGTAGATATTAAAACATTTAAAAACATTAAAAACCACAATTTAAAAACCCTTTATGGGTTATGGACCATCACTGCTGCTATTCTTCCCTTACATCCAAGAGCTGCATATACGCCATATGCAAGCTTTGGGCACCAGAATTTTGGCAAGTGAAAGAGCAGGCACGATGATTGCTACTTTTGTGGATTTCTAAAAGCAGGGCAGGGAAGTATTGGACCATGAGTTTCTTGTTTGCAAACAGTTGGTTGACAGTTGGTTGAAAGGACACTTATGCTTAGGAGATACCCACACGCACAGTGAAAATTCATTCACTCATTTAGCATGATATATTTCTCTGAACGTATAAAAAGGCAAGAGATGAAGTTCAGTATGGTCAGCTGTTTTCTGCTTAATTCTTTGAAACTGAATTAGAATTCTTTATTGGCCAAGTATGATTGGACACAAGGAATACTCTGTGATAGTCATAGGATACTAAATAAAAGCAATCAACATAAATCATAAGATATAACAACAAAGTGATAGTCATAAGATGCTAAAAGGAATAGGAAATGGGAAAGATATAATAGGAAAGATAGGAAAAATAAATGATATGAAAAAAGTTTTTAAGAAATTATGGCTTAACAATTTATCTTTCATTTAGTTTTTGACACGTAGGGAATACAGCACTACACAGTTGCTAGAAGAACTAATATTGAAGTATTTGCCTACTGAATTATCTGAGAGAAAAAGAATTAATGACGAAGAAATAGCTGAACTCTCAAGGTATGTGTGTGTGTGTGTGTGTGTGTGTGTGTGTGTGTATGCACATGCTTTGGTGTGCAATGAAGCTTGTTAACGGACATTTAGAACAAAGAATAAATTGTCTTGGTCAGTAATTATACAGAATAATACGTAATTTTTTTACTACAAAACCAAAAATTTTAGTAATGAAAACATCCATTTATGCAGTTAAGTGGAATAAGATTTTTAACATTCCTTGTTAATATTAATATTGTGTTAACTAAGACAAGTTACTGAAAGGGTTTGTGATTATATAAGAAAATATCACTACGTATTTAATATAAGGAAATTTATTTATAATTTTACAAGTTGAATGATAGTCCATTCGAAGCCACAATGTGACACAGTGTGGTCTTCACTTTGAAGAGAATGCACAAGGATATAAGATAATATTGGGGAAAAGGGTATTGGTGAGGAATGAGATATCTCAAGTTAAATCTTCCTGCATGGGTAGAATTCTAATTTTAACATTTTATTTTCTGCGTTCTGTTTTAAGCTTGACCAGGAATGTTCCTATCTTTGTTTGCACTTTGGCCTACCCAACTGTGCCTTGCCCCCTCCATGTGTTTGAGCCAAGATATAGACTGATGATTCGAAGAAGTATAGAAACTGGAACAAAACAATTTGGGATGTGTGTACATGACCCCCAAAATGGGTAGGTTTATATTCACAATCACAAAACCAAAATGTATAAAATTATTTTTAAGCTGGCCATTGACAACAGTATCCCTTTCTTGTAGATTTGCAGATTATGGCTGCATGTTGTACATTAGAAATCTTGACTATCTGCCAGATGGGCGATCGGTTGTCGACACAATTGGATTAAAGAGATTCCGAGTTATTCGAAGAGGGATGAAGGATGGTTATTGCACTGCAGACATTGAGGATTTAGAAGATATAAAGGTACATAAAACATATATTTTTGCCTCTGCAGGAAGACACCTTGACTATTGTAGCCCTAGTCCAATGTGCAGAGTTCCCTTAATTTGATAGGAGGAAGGGAAGATACTTTCAGTGAATGACAATATATAGAATTACATTTAGATCCTACTTTAGTAAGTTATTGTTTATAGAGGATAGAGGTTCTTAAATGTTTTGCAGCCATGGATCCCTTTGAGGATTTGTGAAAGGTACAAACATCTCAGAAACATGTATTTAAATAAATATAAAATGCATAAATATAGAACATATTGCAAAGGAAACCAATTATGCTCAAGTACAGTTATCAAATTATTAACAAATATGTAATATAGTAATTATGTGCTTCTGGATCAATCCATTAAACCAGTAACAAGGAAGTATCCTTTTTTAGGATATAATAATTTTTGATGGTGAGATTTATTGAATATTTTTGGAGTCTAAAGGCCATACATATATTTTGTTGCCTACATATATTTTTGAATTAAAAGCTACATTTCAGTTAAAAAAAATGAGGAAAGAGTAAACCAGCTTAGTCAAAGCCATGAAAGTGAACAGCATTGTCCCGGAGTAGATCTTCTATCAAGGCCTGCTAAAAGAGCCATGTTTTACAGCAGGGTTGGAGCCATATAGAGCCCAGGGGGAACACTGTTCCATAGGGTAGGTGCAGCTGCAGGGAAAACATGTCTCCTAGATGTCACTGGATGTCAATGCTTGTACACCTGGTATCAATTGTTTTGGTTTTTATGCTTTAGGGTGTACACCGCCCAGAGTCACTCATTGACATGGGTGGCTATGGAGATCAAATAAAGCTGAAGTACACCAACCTCTACTTAGTCTTATAGTATAGGCAATGAGAGCAAAAAGGTAGACATGTAGGCAAACAGGCAAAAGGGACCAATCACACCAGAAAACCCACCACTAGCCAGGACAGTTCAGAAAGCTGAGATGTGACATGGACAAACATGGGAACTTCCCAACTAACTCATTAGCTACATTTTGGCCAAGTAGCTTATGAGTGATCTTTAAGAGTAGTCTATGCAGTAGTCCCCAAACTTTTTGGCATGGGGAGGGGAAGGTTTCATTTTGCTTGCTCACCTCCAGCTGTGCGGCCCAGTTCCTAACGGTACTGGATTGGGGGCCTCTGATTTAGTGCACATTGCAATAGTCCAGGCAGGAGGTGACTCAGCCATAAATAACTTGTGTGAAAGGCCTTACAATCCCAAGGTTCTTTTCATTTAAAAATAATAATAAAGAGAATTAGCATGCTGCAAACTAAAGCAGCAGCCTGAGAAGCTCTTATTTCTCAAAATGCTGCTTCATTTTTGTTGGGACCAAGTAGGTTATTTGGATGTTCCTTAAGAAATCATGGAAATAGATTCTATAGGGAATTATAAGATCCTTCTTGGCTACAACAACCAGATCTTTTCCCAATTTGAAGCTGTACAGGTAGTCTTCAACTCATGATTACAATTGAGCCCAATATTTCTGCAGCTAAGCTAAGTGTGTTGTTAAGTGAGTTTTGCCCTATTTTATGATCTATCTTGTGACAGTTGTTAAGAGAATCACTGTAGTTGTTAAGTTAATAACGGTTGTTAAGTGAATCTGACTACCCATTGACTTTGCGCTTGTCAGGTCACAAAAGGTGATCACATGACTCTGGGACCCTGCAACTGTCATAAATATACGCCAGTTGCCAAGCATCTTAATTTTGATCATGTGACCATGTGCTGCAACAGTTGTAAGTGAAAAATGGTCATAAGCCACTTTTTCCAGTGCTGTTGTAACTTTGGTCATTAAATGTAAGTCAAGGACTATCAAAATTGTTAATTTTAGTAACACAACTTAATGTAGACTATAGAAACACATACAGAGAGACACAATCCTTGAGTTATGATGGCAATTGGAACTAAAATTTCTATTGCTAAGAAATGTCATAAATATTGTGTTTCCCCGAAAATAAGACCCTGTCTTATATTTTTTTGAACCCTGAAATAAGCCCTTGGCCTTATTGCCATGCACTTCAAAGCCCAATTGGGCTTATTATCAGGGGATGTCTTATTTTGGGGGAAACAGGGTAGTAATATCACATGACCACACTTTTTATGACAACAATTCCAACAATCCTGGTTGTGACTACTTCTTCATAGACTGCTTGTGGGAAGCCAACGGAGAACATTGGAAATCACAAATCATGTGAAACCAGTTCACTGCAACATTGTGAGTTGGGTGCCAAGTGCTGTGATCATGGTTGCAGGGATGCTGGGAGAGCCAGAATTTTGAGGACAAGTCAAAAGGATCATTTGTTCATGCACCATCATAGCTAAATGAATGGTTAGGACTTAACCTTTTCCAATGACATAGTGTTATGAAATTCAATAACTATTTAACTTGGGGAAAAAAGTCTGAGGTTAGCATTTCTCTGTATTAAATACAGGATAAAACTTTATGTTGATGAGAAAAAGTTTCAACTTGAATACCACTTTTTTTACTTTAGAAATCTCTTTACCGGATTATTGTGTAGGGGATACGCGGGTTTTGTATTTTTTTAATATTCTTCAAAAAACAAAGTTGTTTAAGATTCAATTTAATTTTAGACACTATTTCTCATTTGTTACTAGGGAGTCAAGTAACTAGTTCAATTTGAAGAACAATCTTCTAGCTGAACTAGCTCTTTGTAGTAATAATAACTGGTCCAGGTTGGTCTATTATTATTAGCTGTTATTATTACTGTTACATAAAATAGACATTCTGACTGATATATACTGTATATATAGATATATAGATATAAAAAGAGTCATTTTGATATGTTCTTCCACCCAAATCTTTCAGTTCCTACTTTTAATGGGAGAGTTAGATTCCTCTCCATTCCATACAATTTACCTCAGGAATCCAACTGAGAGGTATTTTGATGGTTCTTTTTTTGCAGTCATCACAGACCCATCAC
The DNA here is from genome assembly GCA_023053685.1 of Diadophis punctatus similis. Classification (NCBI taxonomy): domain Eukaryota; kingdom Metazoa; phylum Chordata; class Lepidosauria; order Squamata; family Dipsadidae; genus Diadophis; species Diadophis punctatus. The sequence continues at coordinate 10,482,853 of JALIGW010000006.1, read as the reverse complement.
TACTCTTAGAAAATAAAAATAATGGCCAATTGTACTGGCTGAAGCTTTGCCTTGAAATCTATTCACCTACCTGTAAAAAAAGTCACATATATGCTGAAATGGTAGATGATGCTTTAAGAGTTATATGGAGATGTTAGCAAAAAAAATTGGTATTTTTTTCTGGCAAAATGCATTTTATCACAGGCTATATCCTCCATGAATCAATTTATAAGCGAAGCTGCCATACTTTCAAAATTTCTAAAGTATGTTTGCCCTAAAAGTGTTTGGAAACCCTGTTGTACATATTATTCACTGCTTTGTTGGAGACATCCCTTTTTATGGCATTTTTATGCCTTTCCATTTATTTCCTTGTACATTGCAAGCTTTCACATGTTTTCGTAATATAATCCTAGTGCAGAGGAAACACTGAATCCCAACTGCTCCACTGAATTTAAAGTCTTATCAAACTGATACCTGGATAAGGTATCAGTTTTATACCTGGATAAGGATACCTGGATAAGGTATCAGGATTAGGAGCCGAGGTGGCGCAGTGGTTAAAAGCAGCACTGCAACCTACTTCAGTGATTGCCAGTTTGGCAGATCGAATCTCACCAGGCTCAAGGTTGACTCATCCTTCCATCCTTCCGAAGTGGGTAAAATGAGGACCCAGATTGTTGGGGGCAATATGCTGAACTCTGTAAACCGCTTAGAGAGGTCTGTAAAGCACTATGAAGTGGTATATAAGTCTAAGTGCTATTGCTATAAGGAGTTAGCCATGGCCCAGTAATGGCTAACTGTTGCTAAGTGGATTCAGAAAAGGCATTCAGAAACCAGTTGAGAAAGGAATCGTTGGAAAATACTGCTTAAGCCAGTAGCTCATTCTCAGTTCTCAAAGCTGTGAATGATTGACCACACCAACTTGCTTTGTGATCCTACTTGCTGATATTTTGAAGTGAGCTGCCTTGTAATTCATTTCCCCCCTCCCTTTCCATTTGTAAACATTGAACTCTCTTTATTTTTTATATACCATGTTAGCTGTGTAATTTGTATAGTTTCATGGCTAAATTTTAATGTAGAGATTACACTATACTTTCTTGATGTGCAGGTTAAAGATGAAGGTGAGATGAGAAAACTCCAAGAGCTCCATAACATTGTTTACAACCAGGCTTGTAGCTGGTTTCAAAGTTTAAGAAATAAATTTCATAGCCAAATACTTCAGTACTTTGGTCCAATGCCAGAGAAGGAAGAAAACTTGCAGGTACTTAGCGACTATAGTATCAGATAATTGTCAGTGTGACCTTCACTTGTTTTTCTAGTAAAGAGAGTACTACAATAACTAAATGAACAGATTTAGGGAAGGTGAGTCAAAAAGAGGAAGTGCAAAGAGAAGGCTGCATAACTGAAAAAGCACGGGGAAATTCCAGTCTGGATTAATTCTGATTTTTTAAAAAATTAGATCTGGAATTTTGCTGATTAAATTTAACCTAGCATTTTAAACACACTTGTTTTTTTAAGTGTGTTAAGTAGTTTACGTCTGCATTTTGTGAAAGCTGATAGTCAAGAGGACTGTGTTTTTAAATTTAGGAAATATTTTCCTTTTAAACTCAGTTATATAACCACATCATTATAATATTTGTGTCCTAAATGTTCCAAGTTTTAATATTGTTTTATTTCCTTTTAATTTGGTTTCTTTTTTAGGAAACAGCTGATGGACCTGCATGGTCTTGGTGGCTTCTAGCTGTTCTTCCTGTGGATCCTAAATATCAGCTTTCAGTGCTTTCTATGAGGTCTTTGAGAAAACGTTTGATAAAAATTCAAGCTATATTGGCCTATTTTTCCAGAGACCAGTCCAAATAATTAATTACCTGGACCTTAATATAACAGTATGACTGTAACTTCAGCTGATTTTTTTTTCTTGCAGAATTTGCACTTTTAGTCCTGATTTGAGAACTATTAGGAAAACATTTCCTATATCAATAGTTGTTCAACTAGAAGGATGCCATTAATATTGCACGTACACAATTAATCTAGCAGCAAAATATTTATTTGCACTATATACAAATGGAATGTATCATATTGTCAAAAAAATTTCCACTGACGACTATGGTGGAAAGTGCAAGATTTAAAATTTGTCAGTTCAAGTTTACAGTATTAAAGATGAATTCCAAATCTTGCAAATCAGAAGTTGCCTCAGCTACAGCAGCATCTTGTTGCTATTTGCACAATTATTTAAATGTATTGTCTATTTGTAGAGCAAAGTTGTTTTAAGTATTTAATTGTAAATTTGGCACAATTTTCTTGTGAAATTATTACATGAATTTGGAGCCATGTTAAAGAACAGTTGAAAAATACTTCCAAGAAGCTGTTGCCACTGTGACTGTGTTACCTATAGTGGGTGACTAAAATTAGACATAGATGACTACTAGTGTATGTTATTTGGAATTAATTAAAAGATTAAACAATCTATTCAGTGTATAACAAAATAAAAAAGCAGACATAGCAACACTGTTGGGCCCGGATGATGAAACTTTTAACATGGACTTCATGGACTCCCATTGAGAGGAAAAACTAGGTCTCCTCTCTTCTGTAAGAAATAATTTATCTACATCTGTTTCGTGTCTGATGAAACTTCGATAGTTGGAGCATATGAGAGACAGTCAAGGGAGCTGTCTTAACCCCCTTTTTTAAAATTTTCTAATGCTAGAAAGAACTAAGATTGGTGGTACCAGGAGGACATTTTCAGAGTCAGATTTCTTCCTCCGTTTGGATCTTTTTCTCCAACTTTGGATGGAAAAATCTAGTGTATCCAATACTTTCTGGAATATGTCTTCTCTTAAAACCCTAGGTTCGCAGTAACAAAAATCATTTTTAAATTTACACACACATCAAATCTACATACAAAGTCTGCATTTGGAAAAATAATCAGTTATTTTTAAAAATTGTTACTGTGTCACTGTACTCTTAAATGTAAGATGTTCATGTTTGGGAACTACTAAAGTATGTTTAAAAAAAAATAATTTCTGGAACACAGAAGTTTGAAAATGCAGATTTCCATGCCTTATTCATATCAAATTATACTGTAACACCCAAGATGGCAGTCTGCTTGCCAATAGGTTCATTTTGTAATTTCTCAAATGTCTGTCTTGATTGTGATTCATTTTATAAAGTTATTTGTTAAAAATCTTGCTTTTGCTAATATTTAATTTTTAATAAACTTAAAAATTTATATTTTTAATTGTGATCAGAATTCTTAATATTTTGGGGATTTTAAGCATTTACAATGCCTTCTAGAACTTAGGTGAAAGTAATTTCAATTACATCAGCATGGCATTGAATTCTTTTGACAAAACAATTTAGTTTGGCTCTGTTCAAATAACTTTTTCTGACTAACACTAAATTATGTATTTTGGAAACTCAAATTAGGGATTATTAAAACTGAACATTAAATGCACCAATAGTTCATGCCATCAAAATGAATTGTTTTGGAATAAATTATTGGATGAAACCAATAAGACCGATTAGAGCCCACAGAGTTGGTCTGCTGGTGGTCCCGTCAGCCAAACAATGTTGGCTGGCGGGCCCACGAACGAGGGCCTTCTCTGTGGCGGCACCGGCTCTCTGGAATACACTACCCCCCCGAGATCCGCATAATTCCCACCCTGCCAGCCTTCAGAAAAGCATTAAAAATATGGCTTTGTCGACAGGCCTGGGGCCAATGATTTTAATATAACACCAATTATTCTTGGCCCCATAAGTGCATTATTGGGTTTTTAAATTCTGGGTTTTTAAAAAATGCTTTAAAATGTTTTAATTGTTCACATTATTTTAATCTTGCTCTTAAATCGTTTAACTGTTTTTTAGATTCTGTATTCAATATACTATGAGCCGCCCAGAGTCCCTTTGGGAGTTGGGCGGCATACAAATCTATTAAATAAATAAATAATGAAAAGGGGGTAAGTTATATAGATACATCTGAGTATCTACATCTCCCACTTTTTGACCAAGAGTTTCATTTTTACACATGGAACAGCAGCATTGTAAGGTTGCTTAGCTGGCCATATCCTCCCTGTCTTAGTCCAGCAGCTCAACTGCTGTATTGAAACTTTGCAAGGAATGCTTTTGTATGAATAATTTGAGAGATACTCATTATTTTTAATGTGTAGTTGATGGGTGGAACAGCATACAATTCTACTAAGAATAAGTAGAATATGTATTTTATATATATATATATATATATATATATATATATATATATATATATATATATATATATATATATATATATATATATATATATATATATATATATATATATATATATATATAATATAATTATGTATAAAATATATAAAATATCTAATATTGCATTATTAAGTTTTGTATTCTCTTGAAGATATATCTTCCCATTATAAGGTAAAGCTTAATGAAATTTAAAAGTCATATGCCTAACTTCAGTTGTGGCCAAACGATAGATCTGCATATAACCACCTAAAAATGATGAGTAGTGCTATAAGCCAAGCATTCAGTAGTTTTCCTGTGTGCTATTAAGCAAAATGAAGTCATGCCTCCTGGAGAGTCATGGGTGCTTCCATCTAGATGTTTTCAAGCAAGTCAGCCATTTGCCTGGAATAGTATAATACCTGCACCACACAGACAGCTAGACTGGAAGACCTTCAATGTTCGTTTCAACTCCGATCTTACATAGTGATACAAGTGAATCTTAGAAAAGCTAAAGTAAAATAATGGATGACAGAAGCCCTATATGGGCATAGATATTGTCTCTGCATGAGGATAGGTGGCCCAGTTAGAAACCAAATAGGTACATGTTTCAATATATTGGTCTTGAAATTAACCTTAAAATTCAATGCTGCCTTTAGTGTGACTTACTTTCAACTCAATTTGTTTTTAAGTGATAACATGGTATTCAGTTTGTAATTGTTAAATACATTGTCAACATGTTGGTCATGGTAAAAAAAAAAAAATCAGTTCTGCACAAGATATTGAGCCCAGGCTGTGTACGGTTCACCAAGCAGCCTTATGTGGCATGCCGGCATTTTTCGAAGTCAAATCTTCACGGTTGCAAAGTTCATTGCCATCACCACTAGCCATCAAAACAGCTGATTGGTGTGCCAGGTATTTCTGTAAGGTCTGCAATGATAAAGTTGTCAGTGTGGCCTAATAGCTCAAAGCTATCTGAAGGTCAACTGTTAATTATATATTACCAGCTTTGTATTTAAAGCTAATTATAGAAAAAGCTTTGATAAGAACATTAAAGTTAAAAGACTTTAACATCTTGAATAACTTGTCTTACATATTTGATTTCATGGTGGGCCACATTCTAGAACAAAAGCAAACTGGTCCATTTATTAATGGCACTGATAGCTTTAATATAAATTTCAGGAGAATCACCATATGGGCATATTCTGTACAGGGTTACAAGTCGACACAGGTAATATTTCTCTTTAATAACCAGTCATGATCAGTAAGATCTGTTCTACCTCAATGCACATAACTCTGCTTTCAAATTACACAGTGCTAGAGAATACAAGATTAGTTGTCTACAATAGCTTAGAACACAAGAGGGCACCTGTACACTCTATCATAAAATTGATTAGGAACAGTTTCCCATTAGTACTTCTACTAGGAATGATATGCCATCCAATTCTGGAAATTGAAATGAAACTGGTTTGAGAATTCATCTACAAAGTATATTCTCTCATCTTTTTGTCAGCCTGTTTTAGGGAGATCCATGTATTCAGAATGTTGGATCGCAGTTTGGCCCATACACGGTGATCATTCAACCCAAAAATCTGAGCAGCAAATTGGGCAGCAGCTTCAGGTGAAAGAATTGTGGAACAGCCAAGACCTGTTAAAAAGCAAGACAATTTTAATTTTTAAAATGTGTGATTGTAATAGTATTACCATTAGATAATCTTTAGTGAGTCAAGAAAAACTGATATGTAATACAGAATATTTAGCAATTCATACAGAACAAGTCAGATGAATGTGGAAGACAAGATACCAAAATTCTTTTCAGAACTGAAACTTGTTCAAGTTCGAGAAGGAGCACAACTTTTTTGAAAGTTAATGTTTACAGGGTTTAACAGAGCATGTTCCTTCTTTGTCTGGGCAAGTCTGCACCAGGGTTGTGCAAGGTAAGTGTGAGCAAACACCAGATAAAGTTTGGCAGCATACACACACACACACACACACACACACACACACACGGCACCATGCTGCATAAAACTTGCACAAGCAAAGCCTCAGTGTGCTCAAAATGCTTCTTTATGTGTGTATCCCCCTCAGTGGACCAAGTGCTGAGAAATAACTCAGCCCGTGGAGTCCCCTGCTTAGACTCAACATTTCCGACAGTCTCTAAGAGAACACAGGTAGTCCCCAACTTACAACCATTTATTTAATGACCATTCAAAATAACAAAAACTGAACTTATGACTGGTCCTCACAATCACAACCCATTGCAGCGTGCCTGAAGTCATATAATCAAAATTCAGGACTTGCCAACTGGCATGAATTTATGTTTGCAGCATCCCATGGTCATGTGATCACCATTTACAACCTTCCCAGGAGGCTCCCGGCAAGCCAAGGTGTAATGGGGGAAGCTGGAATTGCTTACTGATTTGCTTAACAACCAGGGCAAAAAAAAGGTAGAATTAGGCATGACTCACTGAATGACCACATCACTCAGCGATGGAAGTTCTGGTTTCAACCGTAGTTGTAAGTTGAATCCTCCTTGTAGGTGTTGGTGAGTTATCACCATTTCTATCTTTTATCTTTAATACAAACATTAAATTTGTTGGGTGATGAGCGAAAAGCTAAAAAATAACCAGTCTAGTCATAATGCTGACAAATGTAAGCACAACCCAGGAAAGTATGAAGGAGGTTAAATATATACAGTAAATGGTGTATTCATGTCTTGCAGAACCTTAACTGCAATGAAATCATTTTATTCACAAGGGAGGGGGGTCCCACTACTGCAAATCTTATGAAATACTGCCTTTGACCATAATCTTCTGTATCTATATAGAAATAGTAAATTTAGAATCAAGGCATTCATTTATTCTAACTTTATCATTATTTTGAACAGAACTACAGCTGATAGTAAGATTATGTCTTTACTTTCAAGTGTGTACGATCTCCCAAAAAATAATTTGTTCACAGTATTCAATGATAAACCTTACCAGTAGGCATTCTCAGGGATGACCATATATCCTGGGCACCCCAATCAGCTGAGAGAGGAGGACAATTGACAACTGGATAAGCAGTGTTTCCGGACAACACCGGTCCCAAGCCATTGCTTCTCCCAGCCACTGCAACAAACACTGTGGGAATCCCATCCCCTGAAAACACACACACACAAAAAACACATCAATGTGATACAAACATGCACAGCCAAACATATTCTATATTCATTTTCATTTCTTAAAACAGGAATTATTTTGAGATTGCCATTGAACTTAAAACAATAGTTCACTAAAATAGACAATTTAGGCAAATTTGAGTTAAGTACCTTCATATTCAGCTTTGATCCTCAGTGTTTCATCTGGTCCTTTGTGAGCAGAGGTCACTCGTAATTCACAAGGCACACCATAAGTGCCACATGCCTTTTTAATTTTTTCACAGTGACTAAGATCTGAAGTGGAACCCATGAGGACGACGACTCTGCCTTGTGCAGTTTGTGGTTTCAATAACAGCTAATAGAAAAGAAGATCAAAAGACGATTTAAAAGTATGGAAAACAATGATATGGATTATCCATATCCGTATCTCATAGATGGTTTCAGTACCTCCACTCTTTCAGCCACCCATTCAAAGTTTCTTTTCACCACTTGCAGTGCTTCAGGCGTCACTTCTTTGAGGTCACGGTAAGACTAAAAGCACACACAAGAGAACAAAAGATTACATATAAAATGCAAAAGATTCATTTACCTCACGGGTGTCAAACTCACCGCATCATGTTGCCGGCACGTGATGTTTCGTGACATTTTTCCCTTCACAGAGCTGGGCTGGGCGTGGCCTGGGTGTGACGCATTTGGCCCGTGGGCCGCCAGTTTGACACCCCTGACCTACCTCATACCTACGTAAACTACCAATACTATAATTAACTGACAAGTCCATACATATATTTATAATATGGTTTTAACCCAGAAATCCAATGTAAGGATCAATAATGTGATTTATAAGTTGCTGATGTCTTCCCAATTCCTTTTGAAGCTTCCAGAGTTTTTACCTATCACTCAGAGGCAAGGCCATATGCTTATCTAGATCTCCTATAGCAAGTCAGATAAAGTAATAATTTATGCTTAAATGATTAATAAAATCATGCTTCACTATGCTGTAACTAACGTTTAACACATAATATCAATATGTGTTTACATCAAATAGTAGCCCCACACTCAACAGCATATCTGAAGGGGGCTTTTCATAGCTCATTATGAAGTAAACAATATTTTGGAATATGAATTTTGCATTCACCCATTTCCTCTTATAGTTAGAATATATAGTTATTAGTAGCTATTATCTAAAAATGTACATTATCATTGCCATAACTATAATTAAATAGAAAAGTCTAAGTTAACATGCATAATGTTTTATATATATCTTTCACTATTTTAATTGAAATGTAATTAGGGATTTTATTTTGGGATACTTGAAATGTCTATCAGGAAACAAACAAAATAGCAGAAGGAAAGATAACTTAATAGTTTTCCAATTTTAACTGTAGAATTTGGCTTTCCCCCATTTCCTTTCCCATCTTTTGTTTCACATGAAGAAACAAACACAGAAGCTAAGGAGAACAGAAGCAGGTTTCACACAGCACAGATACATATACCTTGTAAAATTGCAATATTGGCTTATTTTCAGAATCTGCACTTTTGTCGAGGCTTCGGATCGCCGCTTATCTCCCTTTCCTTGGGGGGGGGGGCTGGCTGCTGTGCCAGGCTAAGTCGGGAAGTCAGCCATGGGGCCCCTGCACTCCGAATAATGGAGTTGCTACCTCCTTCTCGCGCCGGCTTGGCTAAACACCGAAGCCTCTGCGCTGCTGGCCTGCCGATGGCCACTTTTTAACCCGGAGCAGTTTTTAACCTCTTAAACAGTTTTGAGTCAAATGGAATGTTCTGTTTGTTTTCCAGCACTTGCTCTTTTTAGCATCCAGCTCTCTCGAAGGCTGAGTCAAAACTGGTGCATGTGCAGTAAAGGGAGGCGTGACCAAGAAATGATTGACTCAGCCTCAAGAGGAAGCAAGAAGCAACAACCCATTCCATTCCATTGGACTCTCTCCCCAACACAATGGAGAAAACAGAATTACCTGTTTGTCCTTTTGTTGTTTTCTATCTCCAGATGGCCACAGCCTCCAAGAATCATTATCAATGACATCAGCAAGGACAATTTCTTTCGTGGCTACATTAACACCAAACTCAACCTAAAAATGGAAACACGACACAAGCAAGGAAAGATTAGTCGAATGTAATAATTTCATCCCTTATTTTGAAAGCCAAGATCTAAAATACAAATGTACATACTTTCAAATCCACCAGCGTACAATTCTGGGGTTGCCATGCTTTTTCAAGTATTTCAAAAATAGCTCGAGTGGACTGGGCCATGATGTCTACTTCCGTTTGTCCGATTTCAAGGCCAGCAAGCTTAAACTTAACTTCAATGAGCTGCTCTTCAGACCACTGTGGATCATTTGCTGCATCATCCTGTGATGAAAAGTGAGATTTTGTTGGAATAATTGATACCTTCATTAGCGATAAAAGTTCAATTTCTCCATTCCACACAGAAGCAAGCAACAGTTTTCACTGCACATTTAGTCACCCCTATGCCATGCATTATTTCTTTCAAACCAGGGCCCCCCAACCTCCTGTCCATGGACCGGCCAGCAACCAGACCGCACAAATAAGCGAAGCCCCATCCACGTGATGCAGGCAGCACGCAAAACCATGTCCCCTCTGATCGACGGAAAAAACCTTTCTCCACAGAACCGGCCCCTGGTGCCCAAAAGGTTGGGGGGGGCACTATTTCAAATGATGTAATCTGAGATTTTTTTTGCAGTGTGATATGATGATGTGTGATGCTATTTGCTCTCTTGTGACCTTCTTTGACAGATGCTTCCCAGTGCAGATGGCCAGACGGGATCAGTCCTGCCAGAGGTCTAAAGAGAGAATGCTCTCGGACTGAAAAATAAGTTGCCTATCTTGAGTTTTCACTCAACACGAACAAAACATTTTTGAAGTTAATTACAGGCAATTTTCAACTTACGATCACAACTGGGACCAGAATTTTTGTTGCTAAACAAGGCGGTTAAGTGAGTTACACCCAATATTACCTTTTTTTGCCACAGTTGTTAACTGAACCACTGCAGTTGTTAACTGAATCAAGTTTCCTCATTGACTGTGCTTGTCAGAATCTGACTAGGAAGTTTGCAAATGGCCTTTACGTGACCCTGGGACAGGGCAACTGTAGTTGACTCCATGCCAGTTGCCAAACTCCCAGGTTTGGGGATGCTCTGATGGTCATAAGCACAAGGACCAGTTACAAGTCCTTTTTTTCCCAGTGGTGTTGTAACTTCAAACAGTTGCTAAATGAGTGCTTGTAAGTTGAAGACTAATTGACATGATAGCTATGATTATCATCTTGGGCATGAATACAAAGGTTTTTTTAACAATTAAAAATAGGGTTTTTTATATATATAATAGAGCAGTGATGGCTAACCTTTTTCTCGTTGCGTGCCGGCATCCATAATGCAATGTGCCCCCCCGCGCATGCACGCATGACACCCCTACCCCCCACGCATGCAACCCCCTCATGCTCCCCTCGTGCATGCGTGTGCGACCCCACCCCGTCCCCCATTTTGGGCCTAGGCCTCCATGCAGCCTTCTGGGACCAAAAATGGGCTAGAGGGGCACCGCACCCCCACGCCCCATTTTGGGCCTAGCAGGCCTCCCTGCAGCCTCCTGGGACCAAAAACAGGCTGCGGGGGGTCATCACACACCCCTGAGCTCCCCCACCCATGTCTCCCACATGCCCCCCGCACATCCCAAAAATCAGGCGGGAGGCGTGCGCACATGCGCAGTGGAGCTGAGCTAGGCGACGGCTTGCGTGCCCGCAGAGAGGGCTCTGCGTGCCAGCTGTGGCACGCATGCCATAGGCTCGCCATCACAGTAATAGAGTCTAAGAATCAACAATGCTTTTAAGAATCACGTATATATTGCAAAATTCTATCAGTACTGAGTGACGGTATTTAGGGGGAGAGGAATTGGTTTTGGAAGGCTTGGATTAGGATGTTTAACTGAAGCACATAATTAGCTTGAGGTTCAAGTTTTCAAGAAGGTGATAATTGTTAAATTATACAAAACTGTCAACTCCATTTCATGTTACCTACCTTATAAAACATCTCAATTTTAGGTGGATAAAATTTGTAGCCCTCTTCAACACCAGGATTTCTCTTCAGAAAAGAACCAGTGGCGATTCTCCTACAAACCCATTCAATCGGAATCATTTCGCAGTGAGCAGCCATAAATGCTGTATCGCTGTGTTTTCTCACAAAAGCAGTTTTGATGCCTGTAATAAAACGTTCTCATCAAAACAGACTTCTGTATCTCAATTGCTAATAAGTAAAAAATGCAACCTACATTCTAAAAAAGGAGTGAGCCATTTTGGGGCAAAAACCAATGAAAACATAGAGACCTGGGATCTTCATCCAGATCAGAAAAACTTTTTGCTTGTTATGAAAATCCCAAGCATGATATTCCACCTATATCTAATAATAATCTATTAGTTTCAAACTTACAGAATAGGAATTGCTTTTATTAGATCAGACTGGGAAGATTTTATAAACCAAGAGTGGCGAAGTGACTAAAACTTAAAAAAATATATCAGCTTGGATTTAGAGACATAGTAGAGCATAATTTAATCTTAAAAACTTCCATTAAAAAATCTAAAGGCATGATTTCCTGAACTTAAAACTATAAACAGGAACTTTTCTAACTTTAGGTGGGCTTAGGAAGGAAAAAGTGTTTTTCCAATCTAATAGCACAACTAGTCTTGGATTTAAAAAAGGTTTAAATCAGTCCTCAGCAACATGATTTTAACCAATTATTATAAACATTAATGTTAATCAACTTGCCAAGAACAGTGTTAACAATTTCTAGATGTCCAGCTGGGAAAAACTCACTTTTTCTATGTCTTAAATCAGTGTTTCCCAACCTTGGCAACTTGAAGATGTCTGGACTTCAACTCCCAGAATTCCCCGAATTCTGGGAGTTGAAGTCCAGACATCTTCAAGTTGCCAAGGTTGGGAAACACTGTCTTAAATGATCTAGCCTATTATATTTTTCAATTTGCCTCCTCCATATGATAATTGTTGGTTTTTATATCTATTTCTATTATTATTATTTATGTGTTGGGATTTGATTTCATGCTGTGGGGAAATCTATTATTTGCTCATTCACTACCAATCATGCAGGTGGCAGCATCTTTCTGATCTTGCCAAATCTCCAAAACTAAGCAGAGTCACGTCTGGTTGGCATTTGACTGGGAGAGAACTTCAAGGAACCACAGTACAGATTAGACTACAACGTTGAAAAACAAGTTAACATCCATTCTGATGCAATGAAACAATTTTAATAGCTCCATGAAATCAGCAGGAAGCATGCCTGAAAGAAAACTTCACTTTTTTAGGAAATGCAGTCCTATTACCAAAACTATATTACTCATGCAAAAAGAGATGAATGAATAGACATAGATACCCAAAATAAGTGGCCATAGATATTTTTTTCTCTTTTTGTGCTAAATGCAGCACTTTTATTTGTTAATGAGGCAGGAAGGCACTAGTAAACTAGAGGTTTACCACATATTATAAAATGTTGCAACACTCCATGTTGGAACACAAGAAAGGATCCATCATGTTAATTTTTAATCCTTAAATTTACTCAAAGCAAAATTTCTTCATAACATACTAACGTGAGGCAAGGTTGGGAAGGACAACTTAATAAACTGAGGCAAATCTGTTTTTGGTAATCAGTAGCCTGCAAGACTTAACTTTGATATGCAATTTTTTGACACACAATGAAAGGATTATAATTTCAAGCAAATGTTACCTTTCATGGCTGAAGGGGTAAAAATTCTAACAACTCACCCTTCAGGGTTTTAAACTAAGTTATTAAAACTTGTGCAATGTAAATAGGAAAAAAAATCACAGCATAGATCCTAAGAAATTATAGCAAAAGACCACGAATTCAAGTCCTTGGGTTAGCCATGAAAGTCAGCTGGGTGACCTTAAGCCAGTCTTTCTGTCTTCTCCAACCAGCCAGATATCTTGGTCATGTAACAATCCCAAAATTCGAAAACGCCTCTTCTTTAGCCAGATTCAATGCCCTTCCAACAGCCATTACAGAAGAAAGATACAAAAAAAAAATCCCCTTCAACAGAGATTGTGTTCATGCGGTGGTGGAATAATTGAATTGACAGAATATGATATGCTCTATTGCAGTGGTGGCGAACCTTTTTCGGCTCGCGTGCCAAAAATACGTGCGCGCACACCCACCAGCGCTCCCGCGTGCCACTACCCAAAATGCAATGCGTGCTCCCCCCTGCGCATGCGCACCCACCCACATGCACGTGCCGGCATCATGCACGCGCCCGCACTGCGCATGCGCACATCTACTGCGCATGCGCAACCGCCCCCTCCTCCTCCTGTTGCCAGCCTCGCACTCCGGGCAGGAGCGTGAGGCTGGCAGCAGCAGGAGGAGGGGGCGGTTCCGCGAGCCGCCCAGCCTGCACAACCGCCCCCTTCTCCTCCTGTTGCCAGCCTCGCACTCCGGGCAGGATTGCGAGGCTGGCAGCAGCAGGAGGAGAGGGCGGTTCCGCGAGCCGCCCAGCCTGCGCAACCGCCCCCCCTCCTCCTGCTGTCAGCCTCACACTCCGGGCACCAGCAGGAGCGTGAGGCTGGCAGCAGCAGGAGGAGGGGGCGGTTCCGCGAGCCACCCAGCCTGCGCAACCGCCCCCCCTCCTCCTGTTGCCAGCCTCGCACTCCGGGCACCAGCAGGAGCGTGAGGCTGGCAGCAGCAGGAGGGGGCGGTTCCGCGAGCCGCCCAGCCTGCGCAACCGCCCCCTTCTCCTGTTGCCAGCCTCGCACTCCGGGCAGGATTGCGAGGCTGGCAGCAGCAGGAGGAGGGGGCGGTTCCGCGAGCCGCCCAGCCTGCGCAACCGCCCCCTTCTCCTCCTGTTGCCAGCCTCGCACTCCGGGCAGGATTGCGAGGCTGGCAGCAGCAGGAGGAGGGGGCGGTTCCGCGAGCCGCCCAGCCTGCGCAACCGCCCCCCCTCCTCCTGCTGTCAGCCTCACATTCCGGGCACCAGCAGGAGCGTGAGGCTGGCAGCAGCAGGAGGAGGGGGCGGTTCCGCGAGCCGCCCAGCCTGCGCAACCGCCCCCCCCTCCTCCTGTTGCCAGCCTCGCACTCCGGGCACCAGCAGGATTTCGAGGCTGGCAGCAGCAGGAGGAGGGGGCGGTTCCGCAGCAGGCTCTCTCCTTCCCCACCACCCCAGAAGAGCGGCAGCAGCAGCAGCTGAAGGGAGAAGGGAAAGATTCGCTTGAGGTTTGCAAGCAGCCGAAGTGAAGAAGCCGAAGTTCGGTTTCGGGTTTCGGGTAGCTTTGCGCATGCGCGCCAGAAACCCGGAAGTAGAGTGACGGACCCGTGGCGTGCCAGGCGAAATGGCTCCGCGTGCCACCTGTGGCACGCGTGCCATAGGTTCGCCACCACGGCTCTATTGTCTTCTCTATGCAATAGCAAGCCAGGAATTATTATCTCCACTTTTATTAAATAACCTGATCATTCCAATTTGTGTGATGTCAAAATGTTATTTATTACCTGGCTAGGGCTATAAATTTGGAAAACCCAACTTAGTTTAAAACAGCCAATAATAAACACTTAAAACATGTTTTCCTCACCAATCCATTTGGAAGTATATATTAAATTCCCCTGCTTAACTTTCCAATATCTTCTTCCAATGGCTGTCAATGTTACTTAATGATATAATGGACAAATATTTAATATGACTCATCTATGGAGAAACTAACTTGTATTTTTTTTAATGTGAAAAAAGTGTTACTGTTGTGTTCTTGAAAGTCCTATGCTCCTTCAGCATAGTCACAAGATCTCTTAATTATAATAAAACCAAGAAAAATTAGCATGCAAGTTTCCTATAGCAAAAATAGTTTCCATATAGTGAGGCCATTATTGCTTTATATACAGGGTTACTCTCCTGCATGAGGGTTAATTTTTTCACCACCTACCAGATTCTTGAAGTAACTGGAACACGCAAGTTGTTGTTGTATTTGAGATTGCAGCCTTCCCTTCCATGACGTTCTTTCTAGCTGCATTTCCAGCCGTTATTTGGTCTTTTGATTGCAGCAGAACACATCCTGGGTAATTCAGCAATTCGTAAACTTCTTTTGTTTTTCCCTCATTTATTTTTTTGCCCAGTTTAAGTTCTGGAGAAATAATTGGAGGAAGGGAGATATTTTTACATCATTAACATAAAACAAGGCACTGGATTTTTAAAAAAAGTTTATAAAACAAATTTTTGCATGTTTACTAAGAAATTTCTACTTTATTTAGGGCATCTTAAATTTGGGAAGTGTTCTTCTGTCTGCAATTTAACACTTTGTTTGAATATCAAAGACCACTAGTCATTCATTTTGTTCAACAAATGCCTTGTTTCCTTTGGCTTTATTCTCAGAATGTGTTCTTGTGTCAAACTTAGCCATTTCCCCATCCCCCCCAAAAAAAGACACACTATGTCTTAGCATGAGCTGTGAGTATTGTGAGCTTGTTTTGGTGTTGCTTTTAACTGCTAGAGGGGGAAAAGAGAGAGAAAGAGAACCATCTCGCACTATAAGAAGCCTGCTGTGAAAGGAAACAAAGTTGAAGTCTTTTTAGTTCCTATGGTAACAAATGGATTGCTGAATGCAATTTATTAAATAATCCAGATAGCCATGCAGAGCAACCCTTCTATACTTTTCTTGTGCTGCCTGTTCACTTTCCAAGCTGTGGTAATTCTCCACACACACTTATGAAGAAAAATAAGTCTATTGAATCTTTTTAACTTTTTGCACTGGTTTTAACTCCATCTTGGGGAACAAAATGGGAATATCTGCTAAATTTCTTCTATTTACACAAGAACAGTTCACCCATTGAACTGTGACTTCCATAAACCAGTTATTCCTTTCCCTCAACATGAAATCTCAACTTTTTCCTTTGAACCAAACAAACATAGTTGTAATCGCTGTATGTTGTACTCTTCTTGCAAGGACATTTTAGGGGGGCACCCTTGATTGGTTTAAGACAGGGGTAGGCAAAGTTGGCTCTTCTATGACTTGTGGACTTCAACTCCCAGAATTCCTGAGCTAGCATGATTGGCTCAGAAAGTCTGGGAGTTGAAGTCCACGAGTCATAGAAGAGCCAACTTTGCCTACCCCTGGTTTAAGACAAGAAGACATTCAACCTCACATGTCTAGACGTTGAACTGTCATAAGCTTTTATTTTTTTTTAATTGAAAAGTTTTAAAGGTACAAAGTACAAACATTTTCCCCCCATTTTTCTCCCCTCCTCCCCCTTCCCCCCCTTCCCCCCTCCCGGACTTCCCAGGAGAAGCACAAGGTATAAATCTAAAAAAAAAACTAACATAAAACTCACTATATAAGAAAAAAAAGTTATTAGTTCAAAAATACCCATTCATCCTTAACTCTTTAACAGTCCAAAAGCTTGAAAATATAGTATATCATTTCACAAATTTCTAATATTAGTAAACTATTTAAATTATTTTGATCTGATACTTTTTTTGAATATATTCAGTCCACCTACTCCATTCCAATATATATCTTTCATTTGAGTGGTCCTTTAAATATGACGAAATCTTGGCCATTTCGGCCAAATGTATCATTTTCAACGTCCATTCTTCAATTGTAGGTATATCTTCTTTCTTCCAGTATTGTGCTATCAACAATGTCATAAGCTTTTATTGATGTGGGGCCTCTCTTCGCATTTCAGGGTTTATACAGAGCTCTTCTTGAAAAAAGGGAGGAGGGTTGGCTTTTGTTCTTAAACTGAGTTAAGTCTAGTTTAGAGCTTAGCCTTACACTATAGTTTTTATTATCACCCCAAAGTCCTGGGCAACTGCTACTAATTTTCAGGACCCAGAATCATCAATAGCTCTGGGGACCACAAAAAGCCCTTGAGCCTTAGAATAACCCCTTATGCTAAGGACCACTAAATTTGCAAGTTGTGAGTAAAGGAGTGAGAATGGCGTAGGGCACGTAAGCATCTTTGCCTTGCCTTTTTCTCTTGCCTCAAATGTTATTCCTTTAATGACTCTTATTTGCTAGCAAGACAGCAATAAAATAGAACTCTAAATGCACAAATGATTTGTAATAGGCAGGCCCAAGAGGGCAACAATATAAACATTTCAAGATGAAGTGGGTAATATTTTGCATGATAACTTGAATTTAAGCAGTTTCTTGAGTAGCCACACTTAACAAAACTCTTCCTTCCAAGATAAAGACATAAAATTATTACTGCCCATAAAGTTATTGTATGGTGATGAAAGGAGTATTTCATAAATGAAATACCATTATGGCACTTCTGACAAGTGAAACTGTGCAGTGCTAACTTATTATTGATGCTTTGATGAAAGTTGATTGCAAGTTTACATTCATTGTCCCCTTTAAGATTTCTACAGGGTTATCCTTAAGTCATATATAGGTAGGTTACCTAGCTATATAGCTAGGTAACAATGGGTTCATTAAAAAAAAAGTATAGAGAGGATTTATAACCAGATAGTACATCTAGAATACTTAATAAGCAGATCATTCATTTCTGCAACCACTAAGTCTTCCTTGGAAAAATAAAAGTTTAAAAGGCAACGATAGCAACCATATATAATGGAATCTTCCAGTGATAATTTTAGGAAAACAAATATAAAGAGGTTTAGAGATATCTGTGTTTTACTAAAGATTGTGATAGCTATGAGCAACAGATTTTATGTAAAAAACTAGTTATGAGTACCAAGGAAAAAAACCTAACTTGAACATCATTTCCTTCCGTATTACATTTTAAATCTCTGGACAGATTTCTGATATGTTGTCAATCCAACTTTTCCTCCCTAACTCCATTCATCTTTTTTTAGCAGCTTACTTAACAGTATTACCTAGACATCTCAAAGATTTGCAAAATATTGTGAACTTTGAATTGACTAAGATATTGCTTTAATGTAGATGTTGGAAATCTTCACATAAATTTCTCCAGTCTTTTAGAAGCTGTCCATCCAAATCTTAAAGTGATACATACAATGTCTGATACTGGGAGAATATGCATAAGAGAACCAAGTTCGGTTGTTCTGATAGATCCCGCATATATATTGCAGGTGATCTGAATTTGAAGTTTCATATTGCTAAATTTGCATACCATACATAATGGGAGACTTTAATGGGAGAAAAGTCCAACAAAAACTTTGCCTATTGGGTTCTGAATATGGTATAACAAACTAGATAACTAATGAACAGTAGAGGCAGAAGCACCAATCACCCCTTGAGTGAATATAAAATACAGGTAGTCCTTGACTTACATCCACAGTTGAGCCCAGAATTTATGTTGCTAAGGGAAAAATTCGTTAAGTGAGTTTTGCCCCACCTTATGACTTTTCTTGCCACATTTGTTAAGTGAAACACTGCAGTTGTTAAATTAGTAACATGGTTGTTAAGTGAACGTGGCTTCCCCATTGACTTTGCTTATCAGGTGGTCACAAAAGATAATCACATGACACCAGGACACTGCAAGCGTCATAAATATGAACCAGTTGTCAACCATCCGAATGTAAAACACATGACCACGGGGATGCTGCAACAGTCGTAAGTGTGAAAAATAGCCATAAGTCACTTTCTAGTTCTGTTGTGACTTCGGTCACTCAATGAACTGTTGTTAAGTCGAGGACTACCTGCACATGGCAGTTTCCCTCCAGTATGCATAATGCATTCAACCCAGAACTCAAATGGAGAATTCAGCACAATCTTTCCCATCAGATATTTGGATGGCTTAATTCGTTTCCCATTCTAGCGGAGACCAACCACAGGAAAGTAAACAGCTGAAGCAAAATACAAATGTCTTTTGTGTCCAACAGCCAAGTTTTCAGAACAGCTTAAACTCCCAAGTTAGGGGACCATAACTGCCAGCCTCTCCAGGCAGCGTAGGCCTACCGGTCCCAACCTAAGAATCCCCAACCTAAGAATGGCAGACAGAGATTGCGTTGCACATATTGCAATGCAATCACATTGGAAGTCCCCAAAGGTGATTTTTCAGGAGGCAACTGGACTTTCTTTCTTTCTGGTCATTCCAGTCTCATCCAAGAAGCTTCTTCAGCCCTGACTGGATGGTGGGGAATGGAAGGATTTATATTTCTTGCAGACAGCTGGTCATTTGCATCCTTTTAGCAGAGGTCTTCAAACTTGGCAACTTTAAGACTTGTGGACTTCAACTCCCAGAATTCTCCAGCCAGCTATGCTGGCTGGAGAATTCTGGGAGTTGAAGTCCACAAGTCTAAAAGTTGCCAAGTGTGGTGACCCCTGTTTTAGAGGGGTCGTTGAGGCCACCTGGAGGATTATCACATTGGAACCATTAGTGTGGAGCCCTAGATAAGAGGCCCAGGTCAAAAATAAAAAAGATTTACTTTTTTATTTTTGTTCTTACTCCCTATTTATTTATTTATTTATATTTATTTATTTAAATAGATTTGTATGCCACCCAACTCCCGGGGGACTCTGGGCGGCTCACAACATGTCAAATCCATTTATCAATAAAAAGAGACATAACAATTAAAAACTACAAAAATTAAAAGGAACATCTAGCATTCATAACTAGGGGGGGAGACCCTATTAAAGGTAGATCTCTGCCCCGAGGGGCAGTAAGGGAATCCTGCACGCTGTAAAGGATATTATTTTTGACCTGTTCCTCTTATCTAGGACCCCACGGACAAGGAGGGCGCGAATTGTCCCCAATGTGATTCGCACTGCAAGGCGTGCAACGCAATCTCTGTCCGCCATTCTCGGGATGGAGAACCTCCAGAGCTCACTTTTTTCCTCAGAAAAAGAGTTTCTTCTTTCCAACTCCTGCCAAGGGCGGAGAAGAAGCGGCGGCTCCCCACGTGTGCACAGCGGCCAGCGGCGCTTCCTCTTTTTCCCGCGGAGGCGAGCCGAAGCCACTCACCTGAATGTATCGGAGGCATGGCAGCGAAAGGAGCGGAGGTCCGGGACGCCTAAAAAAAAAAAAGTAGTAGTAGTAAAGGTGAAAGAGGAGAAGCGCAGCGCGACGCCACCTGCCAGGAAAGCTCGCGCGCTTTCCGAGAAGAAGGAGGCGAGAGGGGGAGACCCAGAACACACTCGGGGGTGCTGAAGAACTGTGGCGTCGGGGCCGCGCAAGAAGAAGGGGCAGCGACGGAAGGGGCCGGCGAAGCAGAGGGTGGAGAGTAGTCGCCGAGCCCACCAATGGCCGCGGCTCGCGCGCGGGGTGGCGCCCCAAAGCGCACCACCCCAGGCGCATTCTTCCTCCCCGAAGTGGGGAGGGGAGAAAGGAAGAGGGAAGGTGGTTCGGCTACCTCGGCCTTCCAATCTGCGAGAAGCTTCCACCTCCGCCTTCCCCCGCCTCTAGGCCCGAGGCCGTTTGGCGCCAAAGTTAGCCCACGGATACCCCCCCCCCACGGGGAACTTTCCCCTTCCCTCAAAAGAAGCGCAGCCCGGACCGCTCTCAGCCAGAACTGTTTCCCCCACTCCCACCCCGCGACCCCAAAGTGCGAAAAGTAAAACACACACACACACACACCAAATTTAATAAGGCGTGTGAGAGGAGTGGGGAGGGCAAATGAAAAGATGAGGGGAGAGAAACGTTTAACTTTAACTGCAAAACTTTAAAAGTTTCGACGAAAGGTTGCACAGAAAGCGGTCTGCGAAGGGCGGTTGGTCCTTCCCCTTCCCCCCCCCCCCGCCTCCACCCCCGCCTCGGGAGCGCGACTCCCCGCAGGCGGCGCTTCCTTCGCCCAGAAAACAACCCGGCCGCCCCCTCCCCATGTGAGTGAGTGAGTGTGTATGTATGTAAATAAGGCGGGTGGGAATCAGGGGCGCGGGCGCTGCAACCGCCAAGCCCGCCTCCTCCTCCTCCTTTCCCACAAACTCAGGCAGCGCCGGCTGAAGCAACAGCAACAGGAGCAGCTCTGCGTGTAGCATCCGCGCGCACACACGCACACACGTGTTGGCCTCGTGAACCATGGAATTCGAGGAGCTGGGCATCGGGGAAGAATGCGGCGTCTTCGGCTGCCTCGCCGCCGGCTTATGGCCCACCGAGCTGGATGTGCCCCATGTGATCACGCTGGGGCTGGTGGGGTTGCAGCACAGGTAGGGGTCGGGGAGAAGGGTGGCCCCCGGGGAAGGGCTGAGCCCCTCCAGCCTTGGGGGGACACGCAGTGAGCGGGGAGGGAAGGGGGGGGAACAGTGGGAGGAACGCGATGGGATTTAAGAGTGAAGCCGGCGTTGGTTCGGTGCGGGCTGCTCTGATAATAACTAAGGCACGTGCTTAGGATGTAAACCCCCCCCCCAATATGCATATTGCACTCTGCGCATGCATAAGATCCTTGCTCCCAAGTAAATTTGTGCAGGTTGGCACCCTGAGGTCTTCCTGTTTGCCTGCTGCAGTTCTGTCCCTGATTCCAAAAAAAATTAAAAAAAAGGAACATGCAGTGTAAGGTAAGATTAAAGTGTAACTCCGATTATACAAAAGATCCTAAGCCTTCCTCAAACTTCCGGAGCTCATCCTGTTCAAAGTTTACAGGTGGTACTTTAACCACGGAGAGCCTCAAAACTTGCTGAAAATCTGCATCTGGGTGCCTGAATTGGATGGCCCAATAAACACCGTGGTCCTCTTCCCATTTACTTGGCTATGGGTCTACAGCAGGGGCCTTCAAACTTGGCAACTTTAAGACTTGTGGACTTCAACTCCCAGAATTCTGGGAGTTGAAGTCCACAAGTCTTAAAGTTGCCAAGTTTGAAAACCTCTGGTCTACAGCGATTTTAAGAGTCTTGCTTGTAGAGTATTGGATCCAAATCAGTCTTGGTAAGCTGGTTTACTCTTGTTTGTAGCTATAGAAAAGTATAAAAACAAAATTTGGATAAAGGCACTGTATGGGTTTGTTTGGTAACATATCCACCCCTTGCAGACTCTGCCCATAATCCTTTCCTGCTGCAATATGTTTGTTCTGCCTACTCTACCCAGAAACATCCAACAAGATACAATCTTGGCCTCACTTGCCCATTCTCTCAGTAGAAAGTTCCTTGTTTGCAAACACATGCTCATCTTATTTACTTCGTATCTGGCTTTATTTTATATTGGCTTTCTCTAATGTGATGCCTTTTTCAAATTTCTTGACACTGCTGGCTGGGGATGTTGATAGTTTTAATCCAGCATATCTAGAGAGCATCAGGCTGGTCTACATCTCGCTATCCTTGTTTCTCTTGCCTGCTAAAACTTCTGCTGTATGCATTTCTTCATGGAGTGATAAGTTTCTAGATTCATCTTGGATCAGTTTGCTTTCTGGGTACTTCTTCCTCCTCACTTAGAGGATTATTGGGACTGCTGAGCCAAATAGAAACCACAATTCTCAACCGGAGGTGCTCTAAGGATGTACTTTCCCTATGTACTTTGTGCCCATCCAGTGGTTAGAATGCAGTACTGCAGGCTACTTCTGCTGACTGCTGGCTGACTGCAAATTTGGCAGTTCGAATCTCACCAGGGTCAAGGTTGACTCAGCCTTCCATCCTTTCGAGGTTGTAAAATGAGGACCCCAAATTGTTGGGGGCAATACACTGACTCTGTAAACTGCTTAGAGAGGGCTGTAAAGCACGGTGAAGCGATATATAAGTCTAAGTGCTATTGCTATTTCTTGGGAAGTAGCCATGCTAAATTGGGTTCTTGAATAATGATTCAAAGGACCATGTGGCATGTGTCTCTAGGATTTACTTATTGTTCAAGTGGGGTCTTGTCTCTACCCCTTAATGTGACTGTAGTGCTCCTTGACAAAATATCCACCACATTGTGTCCGAATGTCCATCAAGAGCTTACACCGGCCCAATGTCTGATTTTTTTCAACATAGACCACCCTGTCCTTGAATGACTGGTGGACTGGACATTAACATTTGAACTACTAGAAGTCCATGTATTTGCCATATGCTAAAAAAATAAACTTTTTAAAAAACTCCCTAGACTGCACAGGCAGAGATACTTGAGACACAACAGTCACCTTCTTGATTAAAAAAAAAAGAATATTACATTGCAGTAACAAAACATTTACTCTTCAATCACACCCCTACATTTGCAACTCAAAATACATCATATCGCCTTAATGAAACCTATTTTTCTATCTCGGGAAACTTTCTTCCTCCCATCCCCAATATTATTAACTTACTTTTAAAGTTCTGCTCCTGCTTTGATAGTAACAGTTTGAAGTATCAACTTGCCAGGTTATATACAGAGTAGCTATCCCTGCACACAGTACATACCGTATTTTTCGGAGTATAGGACGTACCTTTTTACTCCCAAAAAGGGGGTCAAAAAGTGGGTGCGTCCTATACACCGAATGCAGCCCCCAACCCCCCCAGCCCCCACCCTTCGGAAGTTTTCCCCGCCACTGCCTCCGCCACCGCCGCTTGCCCCCCCCCGCTGCTTGCCCCCGCCGTCCCCGCTGTTGCTTGCCGCCGCCACCACCGCTGCTTGCCCCCGCCACCCATTCCTGAGCTAGCACCTTTCGAGGTGCCACCGCTCCACTTCGATCCCCACCGCTGCCCGCTTGCGAGTGAGCGGGCGTACGAGCAGGCGAGGCGTGGCGGCAGGCAGGTGTCTTGGAAGCGCCGAGGGCAGCCCTCTCGCTTAGCCGGCAGCAGCGGGCGCAGCGAGTTCCGTCCCCACGCGCGTCCCCGGCGCTTGCTGTGGCGACGCTGTTTTCTCCGAGACCTTTGTCTACTGCTCCTTCTCCGAGACAAAGGTCTCGGAGAAAACAGCGTCGCCACAGCATGCGCCGGGGACGCGCGTGGGGACGGAACTCGCTGCGCCCGCTGCTGCCGGCTAAGCGAGAGGGCTGCCCTCGGCGCTTCCAAAACACCTGCCTGCCGCCGAGCTTCGCCTGCTTCCTCAGCTGCTCTTCTCTTGGCCGGGAAAACCAGGAGCCGCCGCTTTCGCCGCAGATCTGCTCAGCTCAAGTTGCAGCCCTTGAACTTCAGGAGGGAACTGGCTGCGAGACCGGGAGGACTTGTGGACTTCAACTCTAGCTAGCATGACTGGAGGAGGAATTCTGGGAGTTGAAGTCCACAAGTCTTAAACTTGCCAAGGGGGTGCAAGGGTCTTCAAACTTGTGGACTTCAACTCCCAGAATTCCTCCTCCAGTCATGCTAGCTCAGGAATTGCAGTTGAAGTCCACAAGTCTTAAAGCTGTCAAGTTTGAAGACCCCTGGGTTAGGGGTGCAAGGGTCTTCAAACTTGGCAAGACTTTTTACAACCATGTACACTTTTTACAAACTTCAAACTTGACAGCTTTAAGACTTGTGGACTTCAACTCCCATTCCTGAGCTAGCATGACTGGAGAAGGAATTCTGGGAGTTGAAGTCCACAAGTCTTAAAGCTGTCAAGTTTGAAGTTTGTAAAAAGTGTACATGGTTGTAAAAAGTATACATGATTGTAAAAAGTATTCTGCTACACTGGTATTTTATTAAATAATATATTACTACACCATTTGGTTCAGAATACTTTTTTCCTTGTTTTCCTCCTCTAAAATCTAGGTGCGTCCTATACTCTGAAAAATACGGTATGTTACACAAATTGGTGGGTTAACATTAAAATTGTTTGTTTAGCTCTATGCATGCACAGACAGCAGAGTAACTGGTTTCCTGTTTTTAACGTTCCATTTTCAACTAACTATAAAGACTTATTATACACAGAGCTAAATTCATAGTAGGTAATATTTAACTATAGTTGAGGAAAGTAAGGTAATTTTAACAATGATTCTGGCTTCTTTCCCATCACTCTTGAAACAACCTGATGACCCAGTTTGAACATAGAACTGTATAAATTCTGAACACTTTCGCCTCTTGTAAGCCTTTCTAACAATGCATTCTCCAGTCAGACTGGAGACTGTTGCATATATCTTTAATCTACATTTACCAGACTTGGTAAATGTAGATTAAAGATATATGCAACAATAAAAATTCAACTGGGACAAGTCATTGTCCCAACACGTGGATCACAGAGGATTGGTAAAAGTTGATGGAGGCATTACAGGTAGTTTTCGGTTAATGACCACTGATTCAGTAGCCATTTAAACTTAGTTTGGCATGAAATGAGTCGTATATATGACCGGGTCTTTGAAATTCTGGCCCTTGCAGCTTCCCTGCAGTCACATAACAATAGCAACAGCTGGCAAGAAGTTGGAAGTTGCAACCAAATGAGATCCTCATTAACAATCCATGATGATTCACTTAATGACAGCAATCGGGGACTGCTGGAACTACCACCACTAAGGGATATGTCACATGACATTGTACTTTATGATCACATCACTTAGCAATGGAAATTACAGTCCCAATTATCATTGTTAAGCAAGAACTACATTTATAAAACTATATGGCAAAAAAACAAAGTACAAATGAAGCCTATGTTTAGTATTTCTAAGTCCTGCAGCGTATTGGCATGAATTATAGCACGTTATAAGAGAAGGGTAGTAACACTAAAGAGATAGATGATAGATAGATGGATGGATGGATGGATGGATGGATGGATGGGATAGGATAGGATAGGATAGGATAGGATAGATAGATAGATAGATAGATAGATAGATAGATAGATAGATAGATAGATAGATAGATAGATAGATAGATAGATGATGAGCCGAAGTGGCGCAGCGGTTAGAGACCAGTACTGCATGCTACTTTAGCTGACTGTGATCATTTGAGTTCAGCTGTTCAAATCTCACTGGCTCAGGGCTGACTCAACCTTCCATCCTTCCGAGGTAGGTAAAATGAGGACCCAGATTGTTGGGGGTACTGTAAAATATATACATTGCTTAATGGTGTAAACCGCTTAGAGCCGTGATGGCGAACCTATGGCACGGGTGCCACAAGTGGCACGCGGAGCCATATCAGTGGGCACGCGAGCTCAGGTCCGGCACGCATGTGCGCACTGGCCGGCTGATTTTCAGGCCTTCTGGGCCCACTGGGAGTCAGGAAACAGGTTGTTTCCAGCCTCCAGGGGGGGTGGGGAAGGCCGTTTTCGCCCTCCCCAGGCTCCTAGAAGCCTGGAGAGAGCAAAAAATGGGCGTGCCATTGCATGCTGGGAGTGGGGGGGTCATACGCGCATGCGCGGGGTGCATGGAATTATGGGTGTGGGCACGCACACACGTGATCCCACGCATCCCCCCCCCCTTTTTGGCACGCGAACCAAAAAAGGTTCGCCATCGCTGGCTTAGAGAGTGATTTCACTATGAGGCGGTATATAAATCTCATTAATAAATAATAAAATAAAATAAAATAGATAGATAGATGATATAGATAGATAGATAGATAGATAGATAGATAGATAGATAGATAGATAGATAGATAGATAGATAGATAGATAGATAGATAGATAGATAGATAGATAGAAGAGAGAGAGAGAGAGATAAACACAGAACTATGTTAACCATATTAAACCATATATAAAATAAAGTTTAGGAAATATTTTGCATAGATACATAAAATAATTTCTTCCTGTGTATGTATATGGAATTTTCTATATGAAGCGTACTTTTCAGATAATTTAAAATGGCTCTAACCTATGTGGTGCTTTAACCCTCAAAATCTCCCATCAATGTGAATGATGCTAAACAAATAAGATGTGTGCCCTATGTAAATTATGCCCTAAATATATTTAAAATCTATGTCATGAGACTAATTTCTTGAAAACTATACTTTTCCCCCCTTTTTCTAACTTTTATAGGCTGAATTAACAATAATGAGATTTCTTTTACAGGAATCTTTCCTCTTCTAATGCACTTACTAAGTATTGGGACTATTCTGAAGATCACCTCAAACTTACTCTTGAATAGTTTTAAAACTGGAATTCTCAATAAAGTATAAGATCATATTATTATTAATCTTGTTCAGGCAATTAGTCTGTGTTACTCAATATATGAAAGAACGTCATGCAAGTCCTTGACCCAAACTGTTCTGTAACATTTGGAACAAGTTTTAGGGCTTGTTAATCTTTTTCTAGAAGATACTTCATTTTGAGAAATACTGCATTTTGGCAAGAATAGGATTGTGGGAGGTTCTGAATGTATTCTACATCTTCCCAATCAGAACAGTTTGGCAGTTAGATTTCTTTGGAACGGGACATAATTTTTTTTACAGAAAAAAAGGGGAAGGTTTATACTTTTTAATCGAGGCCTTAGTGCTATGGCTTCAATGTTTCACTTTCTTGACATTGTTGAAAAATAACAATGTAACGTCTTCTCAAAAGATTTCTCACGTTTTTACAAAATGCATCCAGTCTGAAAAATCCTTTTTTTCCCTATGTTCACTTAATGTTACTTACAGAGATTTGTTCCCCATGACGTTCAGAAAAATATATATGCAACATTATGGTTTATTATACTTTCCCAAGAAAAAAGAATAGCAACATTAACATTTTAAAATACTGATTTAAAGTAATCCTATCTGACCTTTGTCTGCGAATGGCTTGAAATGGAAGATAATTTCCAAGCCTGATTTGCATTTTTTTAAGCTTATTAAGTCTACTGTAGCCCTGAAAATTGTGACTAAGAAAAGTCCCATTGTGTAAAGAATCTGTTGGGACAGTGGTGTGAGATTTTGGTTGGCCTAATTTTCTTTCTACTGGGATCAGCATTATTTCAAAATAAGTAGTTGGTTTCCCTTGGAATGGAAAATGAATAGGTTGTTTTGTTTCCCCTTTGTATCACCAAATAAAGGCTAAGGATATGGTACTTAGAATGGAAACTGTATCTATGTCTACTCTATCGATCGCTCCATCACTCGATCGCAGGGCTCCCCAGTCCATGGACTGGCACTGGTCCATGGCATGCCAGAAACTGGGCCGCACAAAGAAGCGAAGCTCCATCTGCAAAATGCAGGCAGCACACGAAACCACGCCCCCTCTGGTCCACGGAAAATGCGCTCTCAATGGAACCGGTCCCTGGTGCCCAAAAGGTTGGGGGCCACTGATCTAATGAATTGAGGCTGCTTACGATGATCAAAGTCTCTTGTTTGCTCAATGAAGGTCTGCCTATCAATTAACCAGAAGTAGCCTCTCCAAGTCTAATAGAATAAGGACTTCTTATCTGGAATAAGAAGATAAAATCTGGAATACCTGTCATTATTAAGCAATAGCTTATCAGTTCAATTTATGCAGTAGGAGAAGATTAAACTTAAACGGAGTACACAGAAAATAATGTTAATTGAAAATAACCTCAGGTTTTGAAGCATATTGGATAAGCAACATCATGCTTCTCTTTAATAAACTTAATGCACATCATTTCCTGTTTTAAAAGGGGTGTCAGTAATGGAGAACATGCATAGCTCAGGGTTTGAAATGTTGGATCTTTTTGCTGAGAGTTTTTTTTCCCCTGGAAAATATTTCATTACCAAACATATGGTAAACTGGTGATGTTACCTATTTTGGCTGTGACACATTTCCAAGAAGAAAACCATGCTTAGCTAGCCTCCAATCCCAACCAACTGGGTGTGCTAATTAGGTTAACAGGTAAAATGAGTACCATTTTTAAGTACCAATAAAGGAGAATATTTATAGCTCATGGTTGAAATTAGGGATCCTTGGTGTTCTCTGAGCTTGCTTGTTTTCTTGCAGACGTTTCATTACCCTAACGGGAGGTAACATCATCAGTGATAGTGTTACCTAGTTAGGGTAATGAAATGTGCACAAGAAAACAAGTAAGCTCAGAGCGCACCAAGGAGTACTTGGTAAGTATCTGAAGGGATGTCCCATGTCTCAATTTTTGCATCCCTGTTTTAAATAAACAATTTATTTGAGGAGGAAAGAAACCAGCAGATTCACTGTCAATTCAGTACTTACCGTATTTTTCGGATTATAAGACGCACCTTTTTCCTCCCTAAAAGAGGCTGAAAATTTGGGTGCGTCTTATACTCCAAATGTAGCTTTTCCGAAGCTTTTTTTCCCAGCCCTAAGGAGGTGCTAACGATCTTCCCGGCTTCCTACTCTGTCTTTGCAGGCTTGTTTTAATTCCTACTCCCTCTGAAAAAGATTTTTTCAGCCCTAACGAGGTGCTAACGATCTTACCAGTTTGCAGCATTTTTTAATTCCTACTCCCTCTGAAAAAGATTTTTTCAGCCCTATCGTGCTAACGATCTTACTGGCTTGCAGCATTTTTTTTAATTCCTACTCCCTGGTAGTAGTTTTTTACCAGCCCTAAGTCTTTGCAGGCTTTTCATTCCTACTCCTCTGAAAAAGGTTTTTTTAAGTCCTAACCAGGGGATAAAATAATGTGCTGAAGCTGACCAGACTAAGGATGCTAGCCAGATGAATACCTGGTAGGCAGATTGTTTTCCCCTATTTTCCTCCCCCAAAACTAAGGTGCGTCTTATACTCCGGTGCGTCTTATACTCCGAAAATACGGTAAATTGCTTGGATAAATGTCTCTAATTTTATTAGCAACAAATAGTATGTTGTTTTGTAACCAACGATACTAAAGCACAAAATTGGGAGAGGGAGTCAGGAATCCATTTTTAAAAAGCATTTAGAACAAATAAAATGTAATTAAATAGCTTTGTAGTTAGAAAACAACTTTTAAAATGAAAACCCTCTGCAAAATTGAGAGGAGAGTACATTTTCAGATTTGAAAACAAAGTTTTCAATAAAAATTATCTCCAGTGAAAAATAGCTTATATAATTCAATCCTATGTTTTTTTTCTAAAATAATGGCTGAGCTATCATAGCATTCTCTTTTATTAGACACATGTCTTGTGGTTTTTGATTCATATAAACCCTGTGACTATTTGCTAGTTTCTTTTGCTTAGCAGAACTAAAACAGTTCTATTTCTGGGAGAATTAAAGTGAGCAGTCAATATTTTTGCATTTTTATACATCATTTCTTTGTCTGATTATATTTCCACTTGCCCAGGACACATAAGCCTTCTTAAGTCAGTGGGTCTTATTGCCCTGTAAGCAGAGGTGGGTTCCTCCCGGTTCGGATCGGTTCACCCGAACCGGTAGCAGACTGCTGGTGACGTCACGATGACGTTACGGAACCGGTTCGGTTGGTGCCAGTCCGTGGGCACCACCATCTTTTAAAAAAAATTTTTTATTTATTTATTTTTATTTGGGGGGGATTTTTTTTCTGTTTTTTTTTCTTCTGTGCATGCCTCGCCATCTTGCTTTCGGCTTTGGGGGGGGATATTTTTATTTTTTGGGCACTGCGCATGTGCGCGTGGAGCAAGCGCGCGGCCACACAGCGCAGGAGGAAGCGAACCGGCAGTGAGGTAAGTTAGACCCCCCCCCCCCCCGCTGTAAGTATAAGATTACATATTTATATCTTGGGGCACAGTTTACTATTTTTTTCATAGCAGGTCTTTGAAATTACTGAAAGTTGAACTTAACTATTGGACATTTCAGCAATTCATTTATTGTTGTTTTACTCTTTGCCCAGCACCCTTAATAAGGTAAAGGTATTAAACAAACCTGTTGCGTGGGGGGAAGGGCAGCGTCCAGTGGTTTTCTTCTGACATCCTGCATCTCTTCCTGCTTGTAAAATCTCTCTAAAAAGGTTGTTCGGTTTTTGATAACAGACTGCAAGCCCTCAGATGCGCATCTTTGTGATTGCACTGTTATGTTCTCTGACATGCTTTTCTTAGATTGAATAGGCGAGGGTTCTGCGTGAGAAAAGTAGTTTCAGAGATTATTTATATAAAGCTTTGTCAAGAAATTAATACACACTGATTTATTCTAATGTCTGTCTGTCTGTCTATCTCCTATCTATCTCTGTCTGTGTCTGTCTTCTGCTATCTCCTATTTATCTATTTATCTATCTATCTATCTATCTATCT